>SZWC01000236.1:7727-27791 GCA_023375785.1 Penium margaritaceum | reverse complement strand
AGAGAGAGAGAGAGAGAGAGAGAGAGAGAGAGAGTGATGGGCTGATGAGTGCTGAGCGAAGGAACAGGTGTGACAGAGCGGACAGAGAGCGTGATAGGCTGATGAGTGCTAAGCTGAGACTGGATGACAAGAGAATGTTGAGCCATGAGCGAGCAGAGCAAAGACACGGTGGTGAATCCGCGCAACCAAAGGCAAACGGGATGAGAAGATCTGTTCTGGGTTCAACTCGAGGGAATGAACATCCTTGGTGTATTAGGTTAGAAAATGATGAAACAGCAAAGCAACGGCTTCTTTTTGCTAGCCATACGTGAGTGACAGATGTCACGTTATTAGGAAATAACTTGACCAAGATTCCTAACGGTTGTATGACCGGAGGACCGTTGGCCAATGTGGTTCGGTGCAGGACCTGAACCGTTATTGAGAATTTTATCGTGGTAACTTTCTCTAAGGAGGAAGTGTGTGTTCTTTCAGATTTATTTTTCTAATCTGACACATCATCTGTGTGAATAGGTGTATTCCATGACAATGGAGCGTCCTAGTCCCCGAGAGGAGAGGGAGTGCGACCACATGTCTTCTATATCTTCTAGGTATGCATCAATCAGGTCATGATAGTCCCTGTGTACTATTGTCTTAAGTTCTCTGTGCACGTGCTGATTTAATTCAGCATAGGAACCAGTTTGTTCCTCTGGTGGCCCAAGATAGAGTCGGTCACCAAAGAGACAATGTGTTACTCCATGGTGCAGCAGGAACGCTGGGAAGAGGACCTTGTAGACCTTTTCAGCCCATTCTTGTGTTTGTCTCCATCCCTTGTAGCGATTGAAGGAGGGAAAAGAATCAACTTATCCTGCAAGTGTAGGCAGGCTGGTACTGTTAGTGCAGATGCTTTTGATCCAGTGTCTCCACCATCCCTCTTGAAGGATTCGATACCAAAGCATTGCCGTTTTCCGGGCTGTTCTGAAATGATGATGGTAGGAGGGATGAACAAGTGGTAGAATTTGGTCGCAGACCCCCCCGAAAGTGGCCTACTGCAGATTGTTGCTGTAGTCATCTGAAGAAGAAATTCCCCTGTTGATGTTGTACTTGACCAATCCTCGGAGCAGATTGACGAAGGCCTGGTCACGAAGTGACAATCCAATGGCATGAAGAAGGACGGCTGCTGACCAGGTATGCACGTTGGATCCGTCTTTAGCTGCGATCTCAATTGGAGGAAAAGGAGCCGGGGAAGCCTTGACCAGAATGAGAATTTGAGGAACAGAGGAGGTGAAGAGAGGGATGCTGGGAGGTGCTGAGGTGGGCTGCAACGAGAGGTACACGAAGCTGAATGCTAGGTGTAGGGGCAAGTCAAGTGCACTTGGACGGAGAAATCGGCTTGGGCACGGGTCACCACAAAATTGACGGTGTGTTTGAGAGAAATATTATGCCGAGCACATGATGATCAGGGATGGACGGCGGATAAGAGCATGAGCGTAGGGGAAAAACCACGTGCACTGCTGATGCTAGAGGAGAAGGATGCGGCAAGGGGAAGGCAAAAGCCAACGCGCGGTAAGAAATCTGCTGCCGGCATGGGTGCAGGCTGCTGCAAAGCAGGCAGCTAGCTCATGCAGACCCTTGTGCTGGTGGCAGATGCGGATGAAGCTGATGATGAAGGCGGAGGTGACTTATAGCGGATTTTGGGTGCAGGGGCGAGCTGCGTGCACTGTCGAAAGAAGTCGGCGTGGGCACAGGTCACCATGAGACCAGCGGTTTGACCGGGTACACCCTTGTGCCGAGCTGATGAGGGTGATAGTTGCTCAGCAACAGATTGATGAGGAACTGGGTGCACGGGCAGAACCACGTGCAGTGTGGATGATGGTGAGGAAGATGACGATGATTAAGCTGATGCTGAGGTAGGAAGAGGATGTGGAAGATGCTGAGGCTGATGAAGCAAATGAGCTGTTCAGAGGAGGAGGATGATGAACATAATTAGGATAATGCATACGTAGATGAGGCTGATGAGGCAGTTGCGAGAGAGGAGGAGGACGTTGACACGGAAGATACAGCAGACGTGTCTTTTGTTATCACGAGAGTGACGGCTTGTGCCCCAAGTTGGCCCGAGACCAATGGGCAGGAAGACTGGTGGTGGCCGATATCCCGACGGCAGGAGGAAGACTGCTGCAGAAAGAGGAGCAGAGTTATTTGCTGATGTCAGGAGAGTGACAGATTGTGCCCCCAGTTGGCTCAAGACCGACGAATAGGAAGATTGGTGGTGTTTGATGTCCCAACGGCGAACGGAGTTCTGTTTTCCTAGGAGGGCAAGGAAGAGCAGTGAAAGAAGGCGACTTGAGAAGATGATGCAAAGCAGATGAGGAGGCAACGGAAGAAGCTAATGCAGAAAGCAGCGGTAGAGGTGGTAGCTAGAATATGGCAAAACGACGAGAGCAGAATGAGAGGGCAAGATCGCGGACGGCACAAAGCTTTAGAGAAGTTGGCGGCAAGAAGGCAACACGAGTTTCTGGCAATTGTAAGCAGATAGGAAGTCATTGGATGTTGCCACAGGCGTAAACTTGGATGCAGGGCTTGGCCACAACAGTCTTGAGGTCACCAAAGCTTGAGAGGCAGTTGATTTGGCACTACGGATGTCAGCTGCTCATGAAGCAAAAGATTGCGGCGTTGTGACGAGCGAGGAAGCGAGGACGGGATCAGGGAGAACCAGGCAGTGTTACCTGATGCTCAGATACCATGTCAGAAGAATGAGATGTGCGGCAAAGGCGATGTCAATGGCAGAAGCAGGCAGAAGCAATGAGACATGCAAAGGCACATTAGACGAATGATGGCAGCACAGAGACGTGAGACGGTACAAGGAGTTAGTCACATGAGCTTGAAGAAAAGTGATGTGCCGGATAGAGTTGTGAGGTAGAGAGGTAGTCAGAAGAGAAACTTTGAAGCAGAGACAGAGTAATGGGCTGATGAGTGCTGAGCAAAGAAACGGGATTGATGGACCAAAACGTCATAAGCTTAGATTGGATGACAAGAGAAGGTTGAGCAATGAGCGAGCATAGGGAAGACATGATGGCAAAGTCGCGGAACCAAAGGGGAACAGGATGAGAAGAATTGTTCAAGGTTAAACTCAAGGAAATGAACATCCTTGGTATATAAAGACAGAACAGGACAAAATAGCCGGACGCGGGTGACAGATGTGACATTATTAGGGGATAGCTTGACTGAGATTCTTAACGGTTGTATGACCGGAGGACCGTTGGCCAATGTGGTTTGGTGCAGGACCTGAACCGCTATTGAAAATTCTGTCGCGAGACTTTCTCCAAGGAGGAATGTGTGTTCCTTCAGATTCATTTTTTGACAGATAAGGACGTCTTTCAGAATTGAGGAAGGTATTCCAAAGTATAGAATTATGTTTCAAACATGTTCTTTTTTAGAACCATTGTGAAAATGATAGCCATGTTTTGTGTAAGAACACACGCAGGTTTGGATATTTCAAGGTCCCAAAAACTAAAACACTTGTAACAAGCTTCTCGAGTTGCTTAAAGGTACATTTTTTATGATGATAGGAATCCTCAATTTTTTGGTACATTTCCATCCTCAACAACCTGGACGTAAACTAGCTGGCCAAGGAAGACTAATTATGGGTACATTACAGGATTGATGTGAATAACTTCACGAAAACTAGTAAATCTAGCGTTAGGAATTCAACAATGGAGGTATTGAAATCTACTAATTCAAGCATAGATATTGTAGCAGATTTTCCAATTTTTCAGTTGTAGGTGTGATGCGCATGTAGATGCATGTTTAGAATGTAAGTGTAGCCTGCGGCTGAAACCACGTGGATTGAACGAGGGTCCCTAGCCTATGGACGGCTGGACAGGATGACTTGAGGGTCAGAGACCCACAAACACCACGGGTTTGGCCTAGTTGGCCAAGGACCCTGTCCAATTCGTTACATTTGAATCATAGCGCTGGGGCTCGAGTCCAACTTGTGGATGCCAAGGGTGGCTTACTCCCAGCCAGGGGGAGTGTAGCAAGCGACCAGCACCACGTGGATTGAGCGGGGGTCCCTCGCATGTGGGCAGTTGGATGGGATGAGTTGATGGTTGGAGACCCTCAAGCACTGTGGCTTTGGCCTAGTTTGCCAAAGACTCAACCTAATTTAACACAATATGGGAGAAAAAAACATGGTAAACTGAAATTTTATGTCTTCATTTACTCTACCATAAGCACTTTCGAACTTTTGAATAGAGAAATAACTCTACAAAAACTCATCGTTAGATTTCCCATATTGTATGCATTCATTATGCTTGAATGCCTTTGTTGATTGTATCCAGCTTTTGAACCACTTTCCTTCTTAAAGAACACGAAAGTTTTTTATTCCATGGGAGTTCAGTCAAATAAGAACATGTTCTCATCCTTAATCTGGTAGCAAACATGAAACCTGCACGTATCTAAATGTTATGACATTCAAAAGTTTACATGTGACGTAAAAGATGGATCAAATAATTCTGTGTACTAGTATAAGCATGACATGTGTTCATGATGATTTCATGATGAATATTTGATTATTCATTTAATATGTAATTATGGTACTTGTCTTTCCACAACATTTGAGGTATCTTTCATTACCTAGAACTTAAAGAGAATCCTTAGCCTCACATTCCATTCTTATGTGGCCAATGGCATTAGGATGCATGGGTTTTATGTTACTTTGCAAAAAGAACCATGTTGTTGTTTTGAAGTACTCAAGATTATATTTCAATTTTGAATGTCAACTTTATTGAATTCAGCAACTAATTGTTTCACATACGATTCATACAAGCATGTCTACATACATGTGTGTGTTTTCATGTCTATGGGGTGTACCAAGAGTTAGGCTTCGTGCTTTTAGGATTTTTATGCTTAAACAACAACTATCAAGAGGGGTGAAAAGCTGTAAGAGAGAAGATTCTAGGAGTGATTGACTATACTTACATAAAACTTTCATAAAATAAAACATGAAACACAATCAAGCAAGATAATTTCAGGCTCTATGGACGAAGCATTTCTTCTTCCCCACAGATGCCTAATATCTACCAAGACACCTCTAGCAAGCTGGCTCTTGTCTTTTGGATACCTTTATTGGCACAAAAGGATACTTGGCCCCAGAGTGTTAGGAGAATCCTCTTACTATTACGAGGAGAAAGCTACCAGACCTACTTAGGTCGTGAGAATAGATTGTATGTATGGTCTTTGTCTCATGCGTTCTCTAGCACTAGTCATGGTTGCTTATCATTGCATGCTCTAAGTTGGTAGAAGCCTTACAAATGAGGAATTTTTATATAACCACCAGTTGTAGCGAGATGTTGTCAAATGAAATACTATTGAAAGGAATCTTTCTAAAGGAAATAGCCCCTCTAGTAGATGGACTATTATCCTAGCACGCAAGCATGTGAGATATGAAACTAATCAGTCTAAGAACCTGGCTTTGCATGTTGCTTAGGACTTGTGCATGTATATTATGTCTAGTTTCAAGTCCTGAATTTTTCTTATGATTCATAATAATGTACCTATTCATGCAATCCAATCCCCAATATAATAAAATGTGTCAATCCACCTTGGCTAGATCGAGCCTAGCACCCTACAGTTTGTTCTTCCACAACATAACTATGTGATAGTCTGAGTTGACAAGCACACATTTATGTGTCGTGCAGCATAATGAGCTTCAGAAAAGATCTTTCCCCATGAACCTACATGACAGATTTTGCCTGTACAAGTTGCAAACATCACCACCATAAAACCTGGAAATCTTTATGTAAACATTCCCTCATCCTTGTTGAATCCTATCATGTATACAAAGACCATGCCAGCTTGAACAGCAGAACTCATGTAGTCGTAAGCACCCCCAAAATCCCCCCTTGTTTGATGCATTAATGAGATCTAAAAAATGTTTTTTACAAAAAAATCCTTACTGTCAAGGGTCTCCCACATATTCTGATGGAAAAGGTTTTTTCATGTCATTATGGTGCCAAAGAACTTGAGCAAACTGATTTCGGGTGTATTCTAGGTCACAATGGTAGTTGTTGGAGATTTTTTCCATGAAAAATCTTTTTTACTAGCAATGAAGAACTCTGTGGTCAATTTGAGTTGACTAGTTGTCTATTTAATCACACTATGGTCTTGATAATGCATGTTCCTTCATGCGAGTTTGCTCCCATTGACTAACCCTTTTCAGTTAACTTCATCAGAAAACTTGGTCCCTGGAAGAGAAACTAAGTACGTGAACCACTTCTATTGCCACCTTCATCCTTTTCAAGTCTTGCTTGCAACTTTTCCTCCACAACATCCTATGGTATAAGGGAGCTCAAGAGCATGAAAAGGGCTTTTAGGATCTCTACCTTCACTATTGTGATGAAAGGTAGCCTCTAACTCTAATACAAGTCCCCCTCTTGTTTTTAGCTTCGGCAACCTCTCTATTTTAACCTTTTGCACCGTAGTAAACCTATAACTCAGTAATACATGTCTCGCATTGCTTCCCACTCCTACTCCTCTTGCTTGTATTCTCTGTGGGACCCCTTCTTTGCTCCTCACCATTAGTCCGTGTTGTAAAAATTCATTTCCTCTGAAAGGAGTAAACTACCGTACTAGCACTTAAAAGGTTAAAAAAAACCTCTACTGAATTAGTTTGCATTTGTGCACAATTATGATGCCTGAATTCGTGTTTTTGTGGAAACACCTATTTGCCCGGGTTGCTTCTGTATTTGCCTTAGGTCTTGCGGTCAACACTTGCTATGATTTATTCTGAGCAATCGCTCATAAGGGTGTGTGTGTGTGTGTGTGTGTGTGTGTGTGTGTGTGTGTGTGTGTGTGTTGACTTTGCATGCTTTTAGGTAAACATTCTTTTGTCGTTACCTGGGTGGAACGTGCGTAGAGAGTCATACAGTTGAGAAAAAAAATTCCGTTACAAGGCTACACTGATGCAAGGATCTCAAATAAGTCCTCCTCGTACCCATTCACTACAAGGTTAGAAAGGAAGGTCACCATGCACATTCCTTGAAGTTGCACTGCCCAACCTTCCACCACCCTGCAGCTACCCATGCACATTTCACAAGCTCAGGGCGGTTAACAAGGCTCGTCCGTGCATCAAGCAACCACCCACAAGTAGATTCTTTGACTAGCTTCATGCCCAGATCACCAGTGGCATGGTCAAGGAGAGTATCCGCTATGAACAGCATACACCCCTCCTTCAGCTTGTCCTTGAGGAGCTTCTCAAGGCCCACGTCGCACGGCTGAATCGTGTTGGTGCAACCACCGGGGATGTAGACCAGCTTCACCCACAGGTAGTGCGTGCTCACCCACGCTTGAAAGGTGCCTGATTCATGCAGTTTGAAGGCATCCAAAACAACAAGGACTGTTGTCTTGCCATGTTCCAACCCAACCTTGGTGCATTTGCATGCGTACCATGGGTGGAGGACATGCGCAAACCAGTCCTTTGTTGTCTCTGTGTTAGCCCATCGACTGGATGTGTGGGTGTAGTTCCATCTGTAAGTCTGTTGGGCCTTGTGCACATGCCTATCTTCAAGGTAACAACGGTCGGTGGTACCCACCCAAATGTCTTGGAAGGGGAGAATTTCCCCTGCCATAATCATCGCAAGAACCGTTGTGATGCTGCGCTTGTTGTCGCATCCAAAAACTGGAACATTCTTGGCTCCGATTGGCGCATATGTGGAGTTTGGGGAGGGGATGAGCTGTATTCCCGTGTGGTCCGCGTTCACAATAGAATGCTCAATGATGTGGTACAGGTTGATAAACACTGCCGCACAGAGGTAGAGCTATTCATTGCAGGCTCGCCAGTCCACAGGGACTTGCTGAGGTGCTGACGTGGCACGACTCCACCTCCAGCTGAGTTCCCGGTGGAAGAAAGCCCAATAGAAGCTTATGGAGAAGAGCTTCTCAAAAGGCTTGTTGTCCAGCTCGGTAACACCCTTGTCCTTGGTAACGTGGAGCATTGTTTGCCGAATGACCATGGAATTTATCGGGGCACCACCATCCCGCATGTGCGTCAGCAACGTCAGGACCTTTGCCTTCAGCTCGGGGTTCTTCATGAAGTAGCCTGGACATCCGCGGTTGCCATGCAAGCGCTTGGCGTGAGTGTCGCCAGGCTTCATGAGTGCAGCAGGAATCTTCACCAGTAGCTCACGAAAACGTGGGAGCACCACACGCGGGTTCTCAGGGTTGTACCAGCGATAGATGGTGGCATCGCTGAGGTCATTGTATGCATAGTACCCGACAGGCTGGCGGTATGCCTTGTGCAGAAATTGCAATGTGTTGCCGTAGGTTACATGCCTGGAGTTGGTCACAACAGCATGGATGATGCACGCATATCCCTCATCAAACCAGTCATGGTAGCGCCGACATGGAGTCGCAGAACTTGATGAGGCATCATTCGATGAGCCAACTTCTGTTCATTCAGGAGAACCATCATCAACGGCGTCATCAACGTCGGTCTCCTTGCCCTCCTTGTCCTCGCCAAAGTCAAGGACAATGGGCTCATGACAGCCCAGCGGCGCAGTGACCGGCGATGAGGTTGCCGGCATCGGCACACGTGCAAAGGCATCCACATTGATGGTTTTAGGTGGACGGTTGGGGTGACGCTTTGGGGGCTTGGAAGTAACTGGCCAATTCTTGCTCTTCTCCGCCTGGCACTTATGGTTTTTGGCATACTACTTAGGGGTACCGGGCTGGAAGAAGGTGATGTTGACCTTGGACTCCGTTGTGGCAGTGCATGGGTTGTATTGCAGTGTTGGTGTCTTGGATGTAGATAGTAGGGAGCGAGCACCCTCTCAAATACCCTTATGCACCAACTACACACAGGTAGGGAAGTCCTCCCGTTGTCGAGTAGCGCATGCTGGTGATGCGTTTGCTAATGTTGGAAATAGTTCACCTATGACCTCAATTCTTGCTCCAAAAGGGCCTTGTATGAACCAAGACGAGGTCCTGGACATCTCTCGCTAAGGAGATTAAATGAACGGTCCAACGGTCCTGTACGGACCGTCACCGACCACCTAAGTGACGTTGAGTCACTCGCATCTGGCTAGCCGAGAAGTCGTTGCCTTGTGTTTTGTCCTGTTTTGTTGTACATATGGAGGCTATTCATTCCCTCAAAAGTTCAACCCATAACAGGTGCTTCCAAATCTTTTCACCTTTAGTTCCGCGGCTTTGCTGCCGTGCCTCCACTCTGCTTGCTCATTGCTCATTCCTTTGCCTCATTCAATCTGAGCCCTTGCCCTCACTCCCCCTTGCTTTGTCACTCTCACTCCTTCACTCAGCTTTCCCTCTCATCACTTCTCTACTTTTTCTCCCAGCATTCTCTCATCAGGACCTAAGTCCACCTCCGCCCTCTGCCTTAGATAATGCAAGCTTCCTGGCCCCCGCCTACACACAAACTCTTGCATCCATTACAACTCTCTTACCAAGCCATCTCTTCCCTGTATCTCAGCACATTTCACAACTTCCTCCTGCTTCTGCCACTTGCTCTTCTGTTCGTTGCATTCTTACTGATCTGTCTTCACTCTAACCTGTATTTTTTTTGCCGCCGCACCATTGGTCAAGACCTCAAGGGCTCCCTGCAAACATTCACTTGCACGAGATGACCCATGTGCCTTGTTCCTCCACGTTCCTACTTGGCCGCGCCTCTTCCACATCACCTGTTGCTGACATCAACAGCAGCATCCCAACCGCTTCCCACGCCTTGGCGGATCTCATTACCGTGTCCAAGCATTGGGAACAAAAGTGCACAACCGTGGCAACGTCTGGTACTCTTCCACCACCTAGAAGCTGAAAGCAACTCCCAAGTAACACCCTGTCGCCTCCTTCCTTGAAGTTTCCTAGTGCTCAGTGAACTTTGTTTTCTTCCCCCGTCTCTGGTCTGCTAACATCTTCTCTGCAGCTCTCATACTACCGTGCTTCTGCTCTTCTCTTTGCTGTCTCTGACAACCTCTGTGACCGTGTGATTTGGTCACATCCCCGCTGCTACCCTCGCCTTCCAAGATCACCCTTTTTATGTGGACCTCCTCCAGCTGCCTTAGCTGTCCTCTCGTACGTCATCAGGTTCATCAGCAACACCGCTATCTTCTACCATTGTGAAATATTCTGTTGCATACCTTTGTTTCAAGCTGCCCTCTTGCACCGCCTCCTCTTGTCTTTGCACTAGAGCTCCGTCTGCTGTCCGGATATCGGACACCACCAGTCTTCCTGCCCATCGGTCTTGGGCCAACTGGGGGCACAAGCCGTCACTCTCCAGACATCAGAGGAACCCCCTGCTTCACAAGCATCCACCATCTTTCTCTGCATCACCGCTTTATCCATCCTCCTCTACTGCATCAACTCCTCTTCATCAGCAACCCACACGCAGCATTCTCCTCTCTCCTCCTCCACAGCGTTCGTACGTCATTGGCCTCAACAACTGCTGCATCTTCCTCCTTCTGACATCAGCCATCAACAGCTTCCTCATCATCATCCTCTTCATCATCAGCTTCATCATCCTTCAATTAACCACAGTGCACGAGGTTCCGCCCCTGCACCCAAGCTTCCTCATTACTCAGCCGCTCTCATCATCATCATCCGCTCAGCACAAGGATGTGCCCAGTCAAACCACCAATCTTGCGGCAACCTACGACCACGCCGATCTCTCTGCACAGTGCACGCGGCTCGCCCCTATGCCCACATTTCATCAACAGCTTCTGCCCTCATTCTCATCTTCTTCCACATCTTCCACCAACACAAGGATCTGAACGAGCTAGCTGCTTGCTTTGCAGCAGCCTGCACCCACGCCGAAAGCAGATTTCTCACGACGTGTTGGCTTTTGCCTTCCCCTTCATGCATCCTACTCCTCTGAAACCAGCAGTGCACGTGGTTTTGCCCTGCGCCCACTCCTTCATCTGGCTTCCATCCGTCATCATCATCTTCAGCTCGGCATAGGGTATTCATCCGGTCACATCGCCAATCTTGCAACAACCTGCACCCAAGCCAAACCCACCAGCAGCGCACGAAGTTTTCGCCCTGTGCCCAGGTTATGCTATGCCACAATCATCAGTCTTCACCGTCATCTCTCCCTCACTCACACAAATCTTCACCTCCTTCAAGAAGCAAGATCCCACACCCTCACTAATTGTGGGAGACATTGCATTCAAATCCGGATACAATGACTCTCATCACCCAAAAATTGCCTCTCCCAGCTGATCGGCCCCTCATAAACAACAACACCTGCATCTATGGACAGATCAACTTCTCCTTCTTCCCTCGGCACTTCCTCACTCAATGTGAGGAACTGTCACTCACAGCAAGTGGAGCTACTAACATTCTACAGTGGTCGCAAGACTTCTGCAACCTCTTCCACCTCTGCTACATCAAAGGTGTTCCAATATCCTACACCCTTCAATGTTACCCTCTTTACAAAGGAGGAGGAAACTTTCTTGCAAACTTCCACTCCATGCTGGTGCCTTTTGTGGAGGAAGAAATTCGAAGTGCAATACTCAGCATTGCTGCCCCCATCTTTCATCTTCTCATCCGTAAATGCAAATGAAACCTTAGCAAAATGTGGAAAGGCCTGCTTCATGCATGCCGCTGCCCCGTTCCACCAACAGCCCATGAACCACCAAGACTGCAAAGCTGAATAGTTCTTGCATCCGCTTGAATTTGACTGGTTTGTGACTGCTACATGGACACCTCCTATGGACCACACTCACGTACATCAAGGGCCCTGGCAGGACCTAGGTGGGACCCAACCTTACAATAACCAAGTCACATTCAGGGATGGTGTCGGAAATACTTCTGACCTCCATTCGTGCTCCAAAGAGACTAGGATAAACCAAGAAAAGGCCCAGAACATCTCTTCCTGGAGAGATAAAATGAACGGTCCAGCGGTCCTATACGAACCGTCACTGACCACGTAAGTGAAGTTGAGTCACTCGCATCATGCTAGGGAAGAAGCCGTTGCCTTGTTTTTTGTCCGGTTCTGTTGTACATAAGGAGGACATTCATTCCCTCCAAACTTTAACCCAGAACAGGTACTTCCAAATCTTCTCACTTTTGGATCCGTGGCTTTGCCGCCGTGTCTCCGCTCTTCTCGCTCATTCATCTTTCCCTTGCCTCATTCAATGTGATTCCTTTCCCTCATTCCACCTCGCTTCGTCACTCTCGCTCCTTCGCTCAACTTGCCCTGCCATCACTTCTTTCCTTTTGCTCCCAATTTTCTCTCATCAGGACCCAATTCCACCTCTGCCCTCTACCTTAGACCCTGCAAGCTTCCTGGCCCCCACCCACAGACTATCTTTTGCATCCCTTACAGCACTTTGACCCAGCTCACTCTTCCCAGTACCTCAGCACATGACACTACTTCCTCCTGCTTCTGCCACTGGCTCTTCTTTTTGTTGCATTCTTTTGAAAGCCAAACCAACAGGCTTAAAATGCCTGCTATTGCGCCCAAAATATCTACCGTTTAGGAAATTCAAAGTTTGAGATTTTTTTTAACTGAATATTTTTTATTGGGAGTAGAGGACAACTTGCTGGAAAAACATTCTGTGTTTGTGTGGACTAGACCCTGGGGATTTTGTGTTTGTGTGGATTAACCATGGACACAAGTTCTTTCGTGTAGGAAGAAAAATTGTTTTGCCATAATCTTTAACATGTTAATACGGTAGGTCTAAGGAGGAAACTCAAAAAGGGAGTTAGATATCTAAGCTTGCTAGTCTTTCAAGACCAAACTCAAGCTCTCATGAATCAAGCATGCCATTAAGGAAGGATAGGAAGGATAGCATGCCATCTTCAGATGAAAAGAAGAGAAATTTTGAATAAATGTCCAAAACATAAGAGGATGATTTGTTTCAATTGAATTTGCTGCTACATTAGAAGTTTTTTGAAGGCTTCATGTGTTAGTTCCTAGTGCACTATGAGGGAAGATCATCCATTTTCGTGTGAGAAGACCATTGCTATTACTAAAATGCGTGTTAAATTTTTGTTTGCTGTGATCATCCCAATCTTTCAAGAAGCTAATATGACACATGCATGTGTAAAAGATTCCATCAAACACTCGTAAAACAAAATCTGATGCTACTAATGTTCTGAGGACATGATCAAGGAGAACCATTTCATTGATCACCATCAAGTGAATCCACTGGCTCTGAGTGTTACTGTGATTTCCCGATGAAATGTTTGCATTCTCCAAGGTCTCTGCTCATTTTTTGGGGGATTATTTTTCTTTAGGTCATGAAAATGTGTATGTCAATCAAAAGGTTTCCAAAGTAGGTATCCTGAACAGTTTTATCTGTGGTGACACATCCTTGCTAAGATTGTTTATATTATGCATCTTTCTTGACCTTTGTATGGTTGTTTTTTCTAGGAGATAGAAGAATATAGGGGTGCTTTGATTTTCTCCCTAGGCACCGACAAAAAATGCATCCACTTGGTAGCTTACCTGAAAGTTTCTTGACGACCCAAATACCAACCATGTTTTAAAAGTGTATTAAAAGAATTTAATTGCAAGGTTTAACTCCTTAAAGTTCCTTTAACTGCATCTCTCATTTAATAAAGCCAAGTTGATCATCATAAACTATATGTGAGGTTGGTAGACTCTTAAAACTTGCACGAGAGAAGGGACTTTCTTACAAAATTCATTCTATCTTTGTCCCTGATTGATCAATTGTTTCTAAATTAGGGGAGTCATCACAAAACGGTCTACGCTGTCAAACAACTCCAAGAATTTTACCGCGTAGGACTACTAGTTCGGATTCAACTTGTATGCACCTTGGTCATGTTTAATGACTTATTTAAGATAGGAATCAATGCACATTATAAGCATTGAATTGCGTTTAATTGGTTTGAATTTGGAAAGAAGTTCGTTTTTAAATCAGAATCAAGATCATTGACACTTCCAATGAAATACCGATGACTATGATATATTTTATGTATACAAGGAGTAAGTAGAGTACATGCTTGCCATAACTTGATCATGGAGAAATAAGTAGTTTTCATCAGATAATTGTTGAGATTCTAGTGAAACAAGGAAGCTTTGGAGCGTGAAGTTCCAAAGTAAAGGGCTTCAACGGAAGTGATACATCTTCTAGAACAGATTCCTCTTGCTTCCTTCATCATACCCTTTTGGCTGCTTCATGTAAACATAACTTCTCATTCTATCATGAAAAATGATTCAATGTAGATCTAGAGCATCTTGTAGTCTTTGACTACTAGTAGTTACATAAAGAATTGTATAAATACTGACAAGGCATATGTTTCAACATAGTCCTTGCTTTTCACCTATGCAACTAGGCACTAGACAAGTTGATGCTGCCATTTTACCTTTTGCCTTGAAACATGTGTCACTCCAACAAGACTTCAGTAAAGAAAGCTTTATAAGCTCCATTTCTCTATTGTTCTATTTGGTATAAAAGTTGTTCTGGTTTTATTTATTGATGAGAAATCCATTCCACTGTCTCCTTCAACAAATTTGGCTTGGCCAACAATGAAGATGATGTCTTGAAGTTGTTTTCTGATAGACGCTTTGTTGTAGAATCTTCATGCACCTCCACAATTAAAGTGTAAACAATGCATGATATAATCTCCATACCTAACTTTGTTTCATACTCATTCTGCTCCTCCCCCATATGCTCTTATAAAAGGTGTATAAAGTGATGGAGGTTAACTATACTCTTCTTAAAATTTGTGACATCTTCACCAGCTTGCACTTACATTGAACTTTTGTGACTACATCCTTGGTCATTGAAATGAGTTCTTCATAATCTGCCCCAAGGGGCACACGCATGGGAACTACTTGATTCATTGGTTTTTCTAGGGTTGTTGTAGATTTTAAATCAAATGTTTCTGATTTTTTATGGATTGAATAGGTATAGTTAATCATACCTTCTTATTCAATAAAAAATCTATGTATTACATGTATGTATTGGAAGCTTCCTAGAAAGCTTCATATGTTTCATTGTATGGTGTTCACACTAAATTGTGTATTCTCACAGAATTATCGTATAGTTTCTAGTATAAGTATGATTTCAAAAAAGATTAATGTCTTGATGTCCATCAAAATATTCAATTGACATAAAAATGTCCATAATCATTGTTTGGATATATCTAGCGTAACATTTTAGACCTTTAATTCTTTCCGGCCGTATTACAATACTTGCGTCTGAGAGAGTGTACATGCTACCAATAATCCTGAATGTTGACTTGTGAATCTCTTCATAACTGCCCCCCCTCAAACCATACAATGTATTGATGGCATGGAGCAGGGAGTGAATCATAGCGATACCTCATTTTGTACGCATGCATTTTTCTTCATATTCACGTGAAGAAGACAGAAGAGTTATTAGAGATGTTCCTCAGTTAGACTCTTCAATACACTTATCATCGTTATGGGGGTGGGTCCAGATATTGTTCCCAAGAAGCCCTCCTCCCTGTCCAAACTGAAACTGTGTATTACACGATTGAAGCTTGCAATGTATCTGAGAGGCACTTCACATCACACAGTAGTATGATTGATGTATGTTTAAAATCAAGTACCTCCCAGCCATCGATCGATATCCTAAAACACCCGTTTCACGGACTCATTCAAAAAAAAATTCAGCTAATACTCTGCAGTCGCCCGTTCAAAATCATTTAACATCACCAATCAAAGCAATATCTCCCCCCCCCCCCCCTCCCGGAACAGGAAAATGTGATGGGAAGTTGAGGCAGGGTGCGTATCATAGAATTATCTAAATACGTATAATTATGTCTTTTTCTAACTATCTACGCGGGAAATGCACTAGTGAAATTTTACAGATCCCTTCCCAGCTACACTTTCTGATGCCTTAGCTTTATACACTTTAAACTTGGGAGGGGGGGCAGTAAGGTAGGGTCCAGACATCCTTGCCAACAAGCCCTCTTCCCCCCAATCTGGTAGTGTGTATTGGATGAATGAAGCTGGAAGTATAGCTGATATACAATTGACACAATACCCTCTGTGTATTTTATATTTTTTCATCAAACCCCTTATCACCATTGATTAGTAATTGTAACAATAAGGTGACACTATGTAGTCACCCGTTCCAACTCATGTGAATTCACCAATCGAGTCCCCTCTAGTCCCGCCCATCCTGATAGTGATTAGTGAGCTTTAAGTGGGATGTCTATTTTAGAGATGTCTGATTTCGTGCACAATGCATTATTCCATCTACACATGTGCATAACACAACAGTGTAATGTTTCAGACCCCCCTCAGCTACACTCGCCAGTAAATTGACGATGGATGCTTTTGCCAATCACGTTTGGAAAGGATGGGATCCGGATGCCCCCCCCCGCCAAATGTTAGAGTGTATTAGCAAAGTGTAGCTAGTCAGTGTATCCTGTTGAATTGAATAAAAATACCATACACTTATGTGTGAAGGGATCATTATCAAACAACATATCCTGACCGCCAATGTACAATGATTAACAATTGCTAAAGTGAGTTGAAATCTCACAAGTCTTGTGAGGGGGGAGTATGATAAAACCCCCTACTATCAAAGGAAACCTGCTTGAACCGGCTATTGCGGGGCCCAGCAGGAGCCTGGGCAAGCAAAAACATTAAACCCACAACCCTTGGTGTCATTTTGGTATGGGTTTGATCAATACTCATAAGTTTGCAAGTCGTCTGAGTGGGAGGTACAATACCCCCCCCCCCCCCCCCCCCGACAATAGAAGGGAAACTACTGGGCCCCGCTAACGCAGGGCCGAGCAGGAGCCTGGTAAAGCAAAACATCCAACAACAATCTCCTAAGTGTAACATCGGATGCATTTTGGTCGGCCGAGATCCGTGTCAAAAACCATGCATTGTTGTTCCTCACATGAATATCACATTAATTTTATAAGTACAAATGTAAATCTTTGTACATCTTTTGTACAAAAAAAAAAGAAAGGTCGTGTGTACAAAACTTCTCAAAACGATCTTCCACACAAAACATACAAGAAAGATCGTGTGTTTAAGCTTACAGATAGATTACTATACATATGAACACACTTAGAACGTGAGTTGACATAAACTTCACAAAAGTACCTTGATGAGGACAAGGCATACAGGGTACATATACACACCATGAAGAGTGTATTATTTAGGTGTTGTTAACCATAAACAGGATTGAATCAACAAAGGAATCATTAAATGAATCAAGGAGGTCCCATGTATTCAAACGATTTGCTTTGCATCAATGACACATTAGATGATAGTTTTACGGTTTTGTCAATCCTTTCATAGTTGATATTGTTCCAACAAAACACAGCCCTATGTCTTTCATGATTAATGTTACTATGGTCTTCCTTTAGGAAAGATAGTAGTTCCGTGTACCAAAAGGTGTGAAGCATGGTGATGTCGGACTTGCCTTCATGTCATGCTTTGAAAGTGTCATGTCTAGTAGAGCCACGTGCAACATATGTTCTTTTACTTAAACCTCTTGTCCCTAAGGATAGTTCCATTCGATTTCGGTCTGTGCTTATAGCAGCATGGACTTGAGCGTCTCTTAAGCAATGTGATCTGTCCTTTCTGTAAAACTACTTTACTATGAGACGTACTGTTTTGAAAACTGTTTCACAATGCCCATCCACAAAATGATAAATACGATAGGTGGTGCTACACTTGGCAACATGTTTGTAGCAACAGACTTGTAGTTTCCTGTTGATTTTTCCTTCAAAATTGTTTGTTCCTTATGTCAAACGTGAATCCTTGGTAAGACTAGTTTTTTTATAGACCTCTTGTTCTTGTCAAGCTGCTCAACGATGCCTCTCTCCTTGTTAAAACAAGGATTCAGGTGGCCATAAGTTCTCCCATTAAGTGAGTTTCATTTTTAACACCAAAAATGTGTTTTTGTCTAATTTCCACCAGAAAACATCGGTTCCCTCCATTCCAAATCTATCATTAAAACTTCCACATAAATGTGAACATTCATCACAATAAGTTCTTTTTCAATACCTTTGAAGGAATACAACATTTTGGAATTCCTTTTACATACGTGTTCATCCTCTACTATAACTCATTAGGCAATTTCATCTTTTCATAAGAAATAGTAGACTTATCATGCCACATGAAAACATCATAGAAAACCCTAGCAACCCGAGTCACTTAAATATCATCAGTTGAGGTTTTAAAGTTCTTCACGATTGATTGATGTCAAATCTCTAATATCTTGGTACAAGAATGATCAGGATTAAGTACCAAAAATGTTGTTACGTTCATTCATTTCAGGCCACTTTCTCAATAACAACATCCCTAAAAACGTGCAATGTGGTTGTTATACGGAATAGTAATTTATTCTGGTTTTCCATCTCCAAACCGGGCAGTGATGGTTGGGCACTTAAGACTATTTCCTTTGGAAACATACATGAACTTGAAGCTACATTTGAAGTCCAAAAATCTTGCATCCTTGTTGTTTCACATGAATCTAGAATCCACTTCTACTTTATTCTTTAAATGTTTGACACTTTGTGGATTTCCACTGGCTTCATTGGGGAAGTTTCGCCCCATGGCTTTGTGAATTTTCACTTCCTTCTCTTTCATCACATTGTTTGTATTCGAACTCATCCATAAAATTACCTTCCTTTGCTATGGAAAGGGAATTACATTGTGATGTTTATGATGTGATTCAGATGTTTCCTTTGATTGATTGTTTGACACGACAAAGGTACATGAACATTGAATTTGTCCCAACAATCCTTCACAGTCAAATACTTTCATTTGTTTGACACCTTGGATCGTCTTTTTCTGACTCGCCTACCAACAAAATAGACTATCCATGAGTGGCCAAGGATAAGGATTGAGAATGACTAATGTAATCAATTCAATACTCTCATGCAAGTTACAAGATCCTCCTTCCCTCACCTTCAGTTTGTGATGAGCATCTTGGTGTTATGATACATGCAATGAAAGGGCTTGCAAGGAATTAAACCGTGAAATCAGATATTTCTAAAATTCTTTTACCACATGGTTGATAATCCGGATTTAAAGTGACATGGAGCTATGCTACCAAGTGAAGAAGGTTTGGCTGGATGTAGGGATATTGTCAATGAACCCTTTAACTCTTCAAGAAAAAGTCACCATCTCAAGGTGAAGGAAGAGGCAAAATATAATCACAATTAGCTCAGCTGAAACAAGTGATATAATGAGGGAAAAAAACCAATGTAGAAACCCAAGTTAATGTTAAAGTAGCAGATTTTTGTCGCTCCTTGTTAGCAAGCCTAGATCAGTCCTACTCTTTTCCTTATGCTATAGCCTAACCTGCTTGTTAGTTTCATGCAAGACGTTGATTACCCTTCTTGCCTGTTTCCTGGGTTCCGCTCGCCAGTTCGTTCGAGAAATATGCCTGTGATCTGTTTGGTTCGCCACCCTTGGAGGTGAACCAAGCAAGCAGTTGTGCGCGACTGATGGGGGTCAGTCGCGTTTGCTCGCTCCATACAGTCTTTCACGAAAAAATTCCATTTTTACTCTCAATCTCTATGTTCAGCCTAACTCTTGCCTCGATCCCCCTCATCTCACATCTCTTCGGAGACTTCCGCCCTCACAAGAACCAAGAGCCGGAGAAAGACCCGTGAATACTGCCCAGTGTCTTCACTCATAGGCAGCAAGAGCCTCCCTCCTCTTGGTGGCGACTAAGTGTGGACCCAACACTTAGGCCTCCCCTCCCCCACCACCTCCCTCCTCCACTCTTCTCTGTCCTCCCTCCTACCATCTTGTCCTCCACCCATTGTTATTAACAATATGTATGTGTGTATGTATATGTATATGTATATCTTAATGTTCATGTATATGTATATGTACATGTACATGTACATGTACATGTGTATGTACATATACATGTATATGAATATTCATATGTATATGTATATGTATATGTATATGTATATGTATATGTATATGTATATGTATATGTATATGTATATGTATATGTATATGTATATGTATATGTATATGTTTATGTATATGTATATGTATATGTATATGTATATGAACTGAGAAGTATGAAAGTAGAATAGTTGAGATCAAGAAGAAGTGACTAGTGAAGTGCCAGCGCATAGCTATTTACCGGATGT
>SZWC01000235.1:466308-514970 GCA_023375785.1 Penium margaritaceum | reverse complement strand
TTTCTAGTCCATACATAGGGTTCCCAAACCATTATTTCTCCCTCTGACCATTTGTGACTCGTGTTAAGAGTTGTCAACGTTGACCATACATAGTTGATTTCTTCGGTCATAGTCAGTGACGTGTGCATCCTTTGGTTGGTCACTGTGCACGCTAGCCACACCGTGCCACTACTTGTTGAAAATCTTTCTACTTGCTAGTTGATAACTAGTGTTCCCAACCCACGGGTTCTCCCACTGACCATTTGTGACTTGTGTTATGAGTTTTCAACGTTGACCACACACTGTGAAATCCGTTTGGTCATGGTTTGTGACATATGCCTACTTTGGTTTGTCATTGTACATGGTTACCACACCGTGTCATTACGTATCGAATGTCTTTGTGCTTTCTTGTTGACAGCTAGTGTTCCCAAACCATTGATAGCCCCCTCTGACTATATGCGACTCGTGTTGTGAGTTGTAAATGTTTACCACATGAAGTGATATTCTTTGTTCATGGGCAGTGACATATGCATACTTTGGTTGGTCACTATGCATTGTAGCCACACTGTGCCACTACATATTGAAGGTATCTGTACTTGCTACTCGATAACTAGTATTCACAACCCATTATCTTCCACCCTGACCATTTCTGACTCGTGTTATGAGTTGTCAAAGTTTACCACACTTAGTGACATTATTTGGTCATGGTCAGTGACATATGCCTACTTTGGTTGGTCATTGTGCATGGTATGCACAGCGTGCCACAACGTATTGAAGCTCCTTGTGCTTGCTAGTTGATACTTGGTGTTCCCGAATCATCGTTTCCCCCTCTCACCATTTGTGACTCGTATTGTGAGTTGTCAATGTTGACCACACACGGCGGATTTCTTTGGTCTGAGGCAGTACATATGCCTACTTTGTGTTGAAATAGTATGCACCTTGTCCACTACCTAGCTGGCTAGCTACACATACAGACAAGGCATGCACCGCTCCATGGAGTATGTCTCAATGGTCTGTTTTGAGATGGGCGAGGAATGCACTGCCCATAATGGGTATGTCCCCTGTGGCTCATCATAGGAACCATACCTTTTTGGCATGGTTGAATAGGCACCGGAGTCTCAAACGAGAGATCGCGGGTTCAAACCCCGTGACGGCCACAATTTTCTTTGTGGCCAAAACTGGGACAGGAAGCTTCTAAGAAGCTTACTAGAGCCTGGCTTGAGGATGACACTTGGCGGTCTAAGGACGCGCCAAGTAGGATTGTAGGTCGAGGTTGGCTCCAGTGGAGCCACTACAAGCAGAAGCGTTAGCAAAGCTATGCAAGTATACAAGCTTGTACCTTGCATGCATCCATTTACAGTTCTTGCCTTTGAGACTTTTCACAGAGTGTCCAACCAAATGTAGATACTAATGACCAACATGCGGACTTCGTGAGGTTACAACCCAAACGAACCTAAAGTGTGGATCCCTCGTTCGAGGGTGATATGTTATCTTGGTTGCAATACCAAGAGCGGTTGCCGGCCTCCCATGTCGGGACCCGTTTTGTAGACCGTTGCGATCCGGCGCATTGACAAAGGGTTATGGGCCCACACGTCTGGTTCTAAGGCACCCTTCCAAGACCGACTAGCGCGTGGTCTTGCAGGGCGCACAGGTACAACAGGGACACGGCCATCGGACGGCTCCATCTGCTCCATCGGCTCCATCGGCTTCTTCAGGTATGGTGCGCACACGTGGCGGACTAAATGATGAGGAACAGCTGTGTCCATGTTGGACAAGACCCTCGAGCCCCAACAGGGTTAAGCTCTACCCCTTTTTAGAAGGTGGTACGACCCCGAGTCCATTCCCTCACGACGGCACCATCGCCTTAGGCGATCATCGGCTGGAGGGGTATGCAACGGAACCAATTGCACCTTTGACAACGGTCGCAGTCAGCAGCCTCATCAGCCTCATCGGCCTCAACAAAGAAGAGTAGCAGCAAAGCAAATAAGACGAATAACCGCCGAAAATGGCGGATCCGACTCCAGCCCATCTTGAGGCGGGTATGTCCAAATTTACGGGGACAGGTTTTCCCTTGTGGAAATGGCAATTTGAGATTGTCATGAACGTGCGTGGTTACCTGGACATCCTAAAAAGGATCAAGACAGCACCCGCCAATGCGACCATGACGACGCATGCAGCTTACCTTGCAGCATGGACGATGAAGAACAACATGGCTCTTGCCATTCTTGTGACGTACATCAACGAGACTCAACACTCCGACATCACTGGATGCACGTTGGCTGCCAAGGCCTATGCAAAGCTCTCACGCGTGCATCAATCGAACGCCCTAGCAAACCGACTCTTCATCTTCCAACGGTTGAGGTCGATGAGGGTAAGAGAAGGAGAATCGATACCCGCATTTTTGCAGTCGTTCGACAATGTGCTGCAAGAGGTCCAGCAAATGGAATGGAAGCTCGACTCCAACATGCGTGCCATGATCCTTCTAATGGCGTTGCCGGAAAGCTGGGGGTCCTTGATCACCGTGTTTGGCGGTTGGAAGGGAGCAGATCCGACGTACGAGGCTGTCGCCAAACACGTCCGCAACGAGTCCATGCGACGTAGTGGGAGTGAGGCAAACATTTCAGCATATGCCTCTCGCTTTGGTGGACAAGGTGCAAGCTGTCGCTCTAGTCAAGGCAACAGCGGAAGCGGTGGCGGTGGAAGGAAAGGCAACAGTGGTGGGAAGAGTTCCAAGAAGCCCGACAACTGTCACAAATGTGGCAAGGCTGGGCAATGGGCTAGGGACTGCCGTAGTCCCAAGAAAGAAGGCGGGAGCAATGGTGGAAAGGAGAAGAAGGAGCTCACCAACATGATGGCTAGTGGGCTCCCCATGAAGGGCGCAGCGATCCTTAGGCCCGAGGGCATTCGCCCTTGACTCGGGCATCAACCACCACTCATCAAAGGAGAAGGGTGGATTTGTCTCCATGGCCGAATCTGTCATGCCCATCAAGTGTGCAAACGGCGGCGTCGTCCAAGCCATGGGCAAAGGGGACAAGGTGATCACGTTCAACGTGAATGGTGCGGAGAAGGCTGTCAACCTTCAAAAGGTGGTGTACATGCCCTGCTTCGCAGCTAACTTGCTATCCGTCTCACAAATCACCGACAACAACATGACAGTGGTGTTCACCAACAGGGAAGCGGTGGCCCTAAAAAACGAGGACATCCAGATTTTGTACACCAAAGACGACCTCATGCTTCAAGTTCCAAGAGTCGACGGCCTCTACGTGCTTCAAACCAAAGTCACCAAAGCGTTGGATGAGGGACTCGCATGTGCCACCAAGACAGTGACACCGGAGCCAAAGGATGTACCGCCGGCGACCGCTGTGGCGGCCACATCGACCAAGGATACTGACGCAGAGCTGTGGCACCGGCGATTTGGCCATGTGGCCAACAACACGTTGCAGAAGATGCAGAAGGAAGAGGTAGTCCGCGGAATGGAAGGGTGTACCATGAAGCATGGCAAAGGGTGTGCATTGTGTGAACCATGCCTCCAAGCGAAGGCAAAGAACAAGCCGTTTGGGAGAGGAGGCCAACGAGCGGAGCACGTCTTGGAACTGATACACAGTGACATGTGTGGACCCTTCCGCACACCGTCTAACGGAGGTAGCAAGTACTTCCTGACTTTCTTTGATTACCACAGCCGCAAGTTGTGGTTCTACTTCCTGAAAACAAAGGGAGAGGTAAAGGAGAAGCTCCTCGAGTTCGTCGCCACGGTGGAGCGGCAAACGTCCAAGAAGGTGAAGACGCTTTGAAGGGACAACGGGGGTGAGTACGAGGCATGCAAGCCTTGGCTCAAGCATCATGGCATCCGCCACGAGCAGACCACCCCATACAACCCCCAAAGCAACGGCGTGGCCGGGAGGATGAACCAGACCCTGCTCGGCATGGTGCGAAGCATGCTCTTCGACGCCAAGCTCCCACCTCGCTTTTGGGCTGAAGAAGCAACAACGGCCTGCTACCTCTTGAACCTCACACCAGCGACCGCCTTGCTAAAGCGTGGAAAGGAGCAGGACAAGCAGCTGAAGACCCCACAGGAAGCACGGTCGGGAAACAAACCCAACGCATCCCATCTGAATGTGTTTGGGTCAACTGCATGGGTGAAGATCCAGCCGGGAGAAGGTGGAGGCAAGCTTGACGCACGTTCGAGGAAGTGCGTCATGGTTGGGTACGACACGTCACACAAAGCCTATCGGCTTTGGGACCAGGCAGCAGGCAAGCTCGTGAGGAGCCGCGACGTCGTGTTTGACGAACGCACCCTTGGAAGGGGAGAGCTGCTGGACCCGATCCTCGCTCCCAAAGCGGGAGAGTGGATAGTGTTGCNGTCGGGAAACAAACCCAACGCATCCCATCTGAATGTGTTTGGGTCAACTGCATGGGTGAAGATCCAGCCGGGAGAAGGTGGAGGCAAGCTTGACGCACGTTCGAGGAAGTGCGTCATGGTTGGGTACGACACGTCACACAAAGCCTATCGGCTTTGGGACCAGGCAGCAGGCAAGCTCGTGAGGAGCCGCGACGTCGTGTTTGACGAACGCACCCTTGGAAGGGGAGAGCTGCTGGACCCGATTATCGCTCCCAAAGCGGGAGAGTGGAAAGTGTTTCTTGAGTCCGGAGACCAAGCGCCCGACAACTGGCTCGCTTTGCCAGCAGGTGGTATGAATGGGAGAGATGCTACGGAGGATGATGCAGCATCTGACATGGATGCGGATACCGAGGCGTCCATCTGACTTGGAGTCTAATGACTCTTCTGACGACGACGATGACGACGACAAACCACCACCTATGGAAGCACCAGCACCAAAGCAAGAAGCCGCACCAGCACCCCGACGTAGTTTGTGACCAAAGAAAGCACCTTTGTGGTATGAGGATGATTGGACTGGCCTTAGCTGGTCGTGAATGGCTCAGGGAGAGCCATCCACAGTGGCGGAGGCGATAAATGGCCCAGATGCGGCCAATGGAAGGAGGCAGTGGACAGCAAGCTCGCGTCCATTGCTGAGAACGGCACGTGGGTACTGGTGGATAGACCCGACAAGGCCTACATGGTGGGATCCAAGTGGGTCCTCCGAGTGAAGAAGAAACAAGACGGCAGCATCGACAAGTTCAAGGCAAGGGTAGAGGCTAAGGGGTTATCTCAACGCCCGGGCTCTGAGTACGATGAGACGTTCACGCCCGTCGTGACCTTTGCCTCCATCCGCTCTCTCCTTGGCATTCCAGCCGCAAAGAACCTGTACATACACCAGATGGACGTCAGGAAAGCTTTCCTTTATGGGAAGCTTGACAAGGAAGTGCCGATGGAGGTGCCCGAAGGGGTCGAAGCTCCTGATGGCAAAGTGTGCAAGTTGGTGAAAGCGCTCTACAGGCTGAAATAGGCCCCAAGGATGTGGTACAAAGAGATGGACGGTTTCATGACCGGCCTCTCCTTTGCGCATTGCCAGAATGACCCGAGCATGTACGTGCGCGATGATGGGAGAGGGCTGATGCTGGTTGCGCAGTACGTGGATGATCTGATCATCTGCTTGTATTCGGTCGAGCTGCTGGATGAGCTGAAGTCTGACCTCAGCAAAAGGTTCAAGGTGAAGGACATGGGTCCTCTCGAGTACTACCTCGGGATTGCCATTCACCGCAACCGAGTAGCAGGCACCATCGAACTCACCCAACCCAAATACATCGGTGAGGTACTGAAGCACTACCACGTGGAAGACTGCAAACCTGTCAGTACCCGAATGACAACCGATACAAAGCTAAAGGCCTCCATGTCGCCAAGCAACAAAGCACACCAAATGGAGATGCAAGACATCCCCTACCAGTCCGCCGTTGGTAGCATCATGTACGCCATGGTAGGGACTCGTCCGGACATCTGCTATGTTGTGGGACAAGTGAGCAGATTTGTGGCTAACCCTGGGCCACAACATTTGCAAGCAGTCAAGCGCATCTTGCGCTACCTGCAGAAGACACGTCACATGGGCCTCGTCCTTGGAGGCCAAGAAGGAACAGACCCCCTTCGCCTGAAGTGCTACACCGACGATGAGTGGGGAGGAAATCTCGACGACAGGAAATCCACCTCTGGATACGTGTGCATCTTGAATGGCGCTGCCATGTCATGGGCCAGTAGGAAGCAGGATTGTGTTTCCGTGTCCACGGCTGAGGCTGAGTACGTTGCTCTGTCTGAGGTGCGCAAGGAGACTCAATGGCTGCGCAGCCTGTTTGGCAAAATGACAGTGCCACAGAAGGATGCCACGGTCGTACACGTGGACAACACGAGCGCCATCTCGATGGCTGAAGACGAGGTCATCTCCCGGCGAACGAAGCACACCGACATACCTTACCACTACTCACGTGACCTGGTCATGAAGAAAGTGGTGGACTTGCAGCACTGCGGAACGAAGAGCATGCTTGCTGACTGCATGACCAAGCCGCTCGAGAGCGACTTCCACTATGCAGGCATTCGTGGATTTGGCATGAGGAGTGCGGCATAGGAAGGGTGAGCCCCAAGGCATTGAGGGATCCTAGTAAGCGACAGATGGAAAGAGGTGAAAGGGAGAGATTTGTTGAAATACTATGCACCTTGTCCACTGCCTAGCTGGCTAGCTACACATACAGACAAGGCATGCACTGCTCTATGGAGTATGTCCCCTTGGTCTGTTTTGAGATGGGCCAGGAATGCACCGCCCATAATGGGTATGTCTCCTATGGCTCATCATAGGAACCATACCTTGTTGGCATGGTTGAATATGCACTGGAGTCTCAAACGAGAGATCGCGGGTTCAAACCCCGCGACGGCCACAATTTTCATTGTGGCCAAAACTGGGACAGGAAGCTTCTAGGAAGCTTACTAGAGCCTGGCTTGAAGATGACACTTGGCAGTCTAAGGACGCGCCAAGTAGGACTGTATGTTGAGGTTGGCTCCAGTGGAGCCACTACAAGCAAAAGCTTTAGCAAAGTTCTGCAAGTATAAAAGCATGTACCTTGCATGCATCCATTTACAGTTCTTGCATTTGAGACTCCTCACAGAGTGTCCAACCAAAGGTAGACACTGAAGACCAACATGCGGACTTCGTGAGGTTGCAAACCAAACAAACCTAAAGTGTGGATCCCTCGTTCGAGGGTGATATGTTTTATTGGTTGCAATACCAAGAGCGGTTGGCGGCCTCCCATGCCGGGACCCGTTTTCTAGACCGTTACTATCCGGTGCATTGACACTTTGGTCGGTCATTGTGCATGGTAGCCACACCGTGCTACTACTGACTGAATGTCGTTGTACTTGCTAGTTGAGAAATGATATTCCCATAGCATTGTTTCCTCCCCTGACCGTTTGTGACTCGTGTTGTGGTTGGTCAACGTTGACCACCCATATTGAAATTATCTGGTCATGGTCAGTGGAATATGCCTAGTTTGGTTGTTTGGTGTGCATATTAGCCACACCGTGCCACTACGTATCGAAGTTCGTTGTCCTTTCTAGTCGATACATAGGGTTTTCAAACCATTGGCTCTCCCTCTGACCATCAGTGACTCGTGTTATGAGTTGTCAACGATGACCACACATAGTGGACTTCTCTGTCATAGTCAGTGACATATGCATCCTTTGGTTGGTCACTGTGCACGCTAGCCACACCGTGCCACTACTCGTTGAAAATATTTCTACTTGCTAGTTGATAACTAGTGTTCCCAACCCATGGTTTCCCCCACTGACCATTTGTGACTCGTGTAATGAGTTTTCAGCCTTGACCGCACACTGTGAAATCCATTTGGTCATGGTTAGTGACATATGCCTACTTTGGTTTGTTCTTGTACATGGTTACCATGCGATGTCACTACGTCTCGAAGGTCTTTGTGCTTTCTAGTTGATAGATAGTGTTCCCAAACCGTTATTAGCCCCTCTGAATATCCGTGACTCGTATTATGACTTGTCAACATTGACCACATGAAGTGAAGTTATTTGGTCACGGTCATTGACATATGCATAGTTTGGTTGGTCACTGTGCATTGTAGCCACACTATGCCACTAAATAGTGAAGGTATTTGTACTTGATAGTCGATAACTAGTATTTAGAAACCATTACCGTCCACTCTGACCATTTGTGACTTGTGTTATGAGCTGTCAAAGTTTACCACACATGGTGACATTCCTTGGTCATGGTCAGTGACATATGCATACCTTGGTTGGTCATCGTGCATGGAATCCACACCGTGCCACAATGTATTGAATGTCATTGTGCTTGCTAGTTGATACCTGGTGTTTCCAAACAATTGTTTCCCCCTCTGACTATTTGTGACTCATATTATGATTTGTCAACGTTGACCACACACGGTGGATTTCTTTGGTCAAAGGCAGTACATATGCCTACTTTGGTCGGTCATTGTGCATGGTAGCCACACCGTGCTACTACTGATTGAATGGCGCTGTAATTGCTAGTTGAGAACTGATATTCCCAGACCATTGTTTCCCCCCTCTGACCATTTATGACTCGTATTATGGCTGGTGAACGTTGACCACCCATATTGAAATTATTTGGTCATGGTCAGTGACATATGCCTAGTTTAGTTGTTTGGTGTGCATATTAGCCACACCGTGCCACTACGTATTGATGTTGTTTGTCCTTTATAGTCCATGCATAGGGTTCCCAAACCATTGTCTCTCCCTCTGATCATTTGTGACTCGTGTTATGTGTTGTCAATGTTGACCATGCATACTGGATTTCTTTGGTCATAGTCTGTGACGTATTCATCTTTTGGTCGGTCACTGTGCACGCTAGCCAAACCGTGCCACTACGTTTTGACGTTCTTTGTACTTGCTAGTTGACAACTAGTGTTCCCAATCCATTGTTTTCCCCTCTGACCATTTGTGACTCGTGTTATGAGTTTTCAATATTGACCACACACTGGGAAATTCATTTGGTCATGGTTAGTGACACATGCCTACTTTGGTTTGTCACTGTACATGGTTACCACACCTTGTCACTACATGTGAAAGATATTTGTGCTTTATAGTTAATAGCTAGTGTTCCCAAACCATTGTTACCCCCTTTGACTATCTGTGACTCGTGCTGTGAGTTGTCAATACTGACCACATGAAGTGAAATTTGTTCGTCATGGCCAGTGACATATGCATACTTTGGTTGGTCATTGTGCATGGTAGCCACGCTGTGCCACTACATATGGAAGGTATTTGTACTTGCTACTAGATAACTAGTATTCACCAACCATTGTCTTCCACTCTGACCATTAGTGACTCTTGTTATGAGCTGTCAACGTTTACCACACTTATTGACATTATTTAGTCATGGTCAGTGACATATGCCTACTTTGGTTGGTCATCATGCATGGTATCCACACCGTGCCACAACTTGTTGAAGGTCCTTGTGCTTGCTAGTTGATACCTGATGCTCCCATACCATTGTTTCCCCGTCTGACCATTTGTGATTCGTTTTATGAGTTGTCAACGCTGTCTTCACACAGCAGATTTCTTTGGTCAAAGGCATTACATGTGCCGACTTGAGTCGGTCATTGTGCATGGTAGCCACACCGTGCTTATACTGATTGAAGGTCGCTGTACTTGCTAGTTGAGAACTGATATTTCCAGACCATTGTTTCCCCATCTGACCGTTCGTGACTCGTGTTATGGTTGGTGAATGTTGACCACCCATATTGAAATTCTTTTGTCATGGTCGGTGATATATGCCTACTTTGGTTATTTGGTGTGCATCGTAGCCACACCATGCCACTATGCATTGAAGTTATTTGTCCTTTCTAGTCGATACATAGGATTCCCAAACCATTGTCTCTCCCTCTGACCATTTGTGACTCGTGTTATGAGTTTTCAATGTTGACCACACATAGTGGACTTCTTCGGTCACAGTAAAAGACATATGCATCCATTGGATGGTCACTTTGCATGCTAGCCACACCGTGCCACTACTTGTTGAAAATCTCTATACTTGCTAGTTGTTAACTAGTGTTCCCAACCCATTGTTTTCCCCTCCGACCATTTGTGACTCGTGTTATGTGTTTTCAATGTTGACCACACACTGTGAAATTCTTTTGGTCATGGTTAGTGACATATGGCTACTTTGGTCTTCACTGTACATGGTTACCACGCCTTGTCACTACGTATTGAAGGTCTTTGTACTCTCTTGTTGATAGCTAGTGTTCCCACACCATTGTTACCCCCTCTGAATATCTGTGACTCGTGTTGTGAGTTGTCAACATTGACCACATTAAGTGAAATTCTTTGTTCATGGTCAGTGACATATGCGTACTTTGGTTGGTCACTGTGCATTGTAGCCACACTGTGCCACTGCATATTGAATGTATTTCTACTTGCTAATTGATAACTACCATTCAAAAACCATTATCTTCCACCTTGATCATTTGTGACTCGTGTTATGAGCTGGCAAAGTTTACCACACATGGTGAAATTCTTTGGTCATGGTCAGTGACATATGCATACCTTGGTTGGTCATCGTGCATGGTATCCACACTGTGCCACAACGTATCATAGCTCATTGTGCTTGCTATTTGATACTTGGTGTTCGCAAACCATTGTTTCCCCCTCTGGCCATTTGTGACTCGAATTATGAGTTGTCGACATTGACCAGACACAGTGGATTTCTTTCGTCAAAGACAGTACATATGCCTACTTTGGTCGGTCATTGTGCATGGTAGCCACACGGTGCTACTACTGACTGAAGCTCGTTGTACTTGGTAGTTGAGAACTGATATTCCCAAACCATTGTTTCCTCCCCTTACCGTTTGTGACTTGTGTTATGGTTGGTCAGCGTTGACCACCCATATTGAAATTATCTAGTCATGGTCAGTGACATATGCCTAGTTTGGATCTTTGGTGTGCATATTAGCCACACCGTGCCACTACGTATTGAAGTTATTTGTCCGTTCTAGTCCATGCATAGGGTTCCAAAACCATTGTCTCTTTCTCTGACCATTCGTGACTCGTGTTATGAGTTGTCAATATTGACCACACATAGTGGACTTCTTCGGTCACAGTCAGTGACGTATTCATCCTTTGGTTGGTCACTGTGCACGCTAGCTACACCGTGCCACTACTTGTTGAAGTTCTTCGTACTTGCTAGTTGATAACTAGTGTTCCCGACCCATTAGTTCTCCCTCTGACCATTTGTGACTCGTGTGATGAGTTTTCAACGTTGACCACACACTGTGAAATTTGTTTGGTCATGGTTAGTGACATATGCCTACTTTGGTTTGTCACTGTACATGGTTACCACGCCATGTCACTACGTATTAAAGGTATTTGTGCTCTGTAGTCAATAGCTAGTGCTCCCTAACCAATGTTACCTCCCTTTGACTATCCGTGACTCGTGTTGTGAGTTTTCAACGCTGAACACATGAAGTGAAATTTGTCGGTCATGGTCAGTGACATGCAGACTTTGGTTGGTCACTGTGCATGATAGCCGCGCTGTGCCACTACATATTGAAGGTATTTGTACTTGCTACTCAATGACTAGTATTCACAAACCATTGTCTTCCACTCTGACCATCTATGACTCGTGTAATGAGTTTTAAAAGTTTATCTCACTTAGTTACATTATTTGGTCATGGTCGGTGACATATGCCTACTTCGGTTGGTCATCGTGCATGGTATCCACACCGTGCCACAACTTATTGAAGGTCCTTGTGCTTGGTAGTTGATACCAGGTGTTCCCGAACCATTGTCTCCCCCTCTGACCATTTGTGACTCCTACTATGAGTTGTCAACGCTGACCACACACTGCGGCTTTCTTTGGTCAAGGTAATACATATGCCTACTTTGGTCGGTCATTGTGCATGGTAGCAACACCGTGCTTATACTGATTGAAGGTCTCTGTACTTGCTAGTTGAGAACTGATATTCACAAACCATTGTTTCCCACTTTGACTGTTTGTGGCTCGTGTTATGGTTGGTGAATGTTGACCACTTCTACTGAAATTCTTTCATGATGGTCAGTGACATATGCCTAGTTTGGTTGTTTGGTGTGCATAGTAGCCACACCGTGCCACTACGTGTTAAACTTTTTTGTCCTTTCTAGTCGATACATAGGGTCCCCAAACCATTGTCTCTCCCTCTGACAGTTTGTGACTCGTGTTATGAGTTGTCAATGTTGACCATACATAGTGGACTTCTTCGGTCATAGTCAGTGACGTGTGCATCCTTTGGTTGATCACTGTGCACGCTACCCACAGCATGCCACTACTTGTTGAAAATCTGTCTACTTGCTAGTTGATAACTAGTGTTCCCAACCCATGGTTTCCCCCACTGACCATTTGTGACTTGTATTATGAGTTTTCAACGTTGACCACACACTGTGAAATCCGTTTGGTCATGGGTTGTGACATATGCCCACTTTGGTTTGTCACTATACATGGTTACCACGCCATGTCAGTACGTATCGAAGGTCTTGTTGACAGCTAGTGTTCCCAAACCATTGTTAGCCCCCTCTGACTATCTGTGACTCATGTTGTGAGTTGTAAATGTTGACCACACGAAGTGAAATTCTTTGTTCATGGTCAGTGACATATCCATACTTTGGTTGGTCACTGTGCATTGCAGCCACACTGTGCCACTGCATATTGAATGTATTTGTACTTTCTAGTCCATAGCTGGTATTCACAAACCATTATCTCCCACCCTGACCATTTGTGACTCGTGTTATGAGTTGTCATAGTTTACCACACTTATTGAATTTCTGTGGTCATGGTCAGTGACATATGCCTACTTTGGTTGGTTTTCGTGCATGGTATCCACACCGTGCCACAACGTATTGAAGCTCCTTGTGCTTGCTATTTGATACTTTGTGTTACCAAACCATTGTTTCCCCCTGTGACCATTTGTGACTCATATTGTGAGTTGTCAACGTTTACCACACACGGTGGATTTTGTTGGTCAAAGGCAGTACATGTGCCTACTTTAGTCGGTCGTTGTGCATGGTAGCCACACCGTTCTTCTACTGACTGAAGTTCGTTGTACTTGCTATTTGGTATCTAGTATTCCCAAACCATTGTTTCCCCCTCTGACAATTCGTGACCCATATTATGGGTTGTCAACGTTGACCACACATAGTATAATTATTTGGTCATGGTAAGTGGCACATGCCTAATCTGGTTGGTCATTGTGCATGGTAGCCACACCGTTCCACTACTTGTTGAAAATCTTTGTACTTGCTAGTCAGTAAATAGCAAAGGGTTTCTCCCTTTGACACCAGGTCGGTTTTTGTTGACTTGTTACGCGTAGGTGCCTTCACTGGAATACTCCCTCCCACCCCCCTAGAGCGATGTTCAGTGGACGACCTGGAGGACAGATTTGCGACCGCATTATGACACCCCCCTCCCCCCCCCCCACGGCTTAGGCTCAAAGGTAGAGTTGAGGTATAACATCACGGCCGTCCCCCCCCCCACTCTCTCCAGGTCACAAGCCTATTTTATATTGCGCGTATGAGGATTCAAATCCAGTACCTACCGCTCCGAAATCTAACTCTATAAGTACTAAGCCAACTCACATGGTGTTCATATGATGTCCAAATGACGGTATAAGGGTTCATATGGGTAAAGGGCATAAAATAAGGGGGTGTAAGATTGGAGGATAGTTTTCAAAAGTATGAATGATAACAAAGATAGTTTAATCATAAAAATTTGACGCAGACGGAATGTCAAATTTTGCAACTTCGACCTTGAATAATCTCTCAACCATTGCTTCGATTGACCAGTCGTAAGAAGGAAAGTTGACTACATACAGCGAGACTCCTTTTGTCATATTCAGTAACACAAGCATACTTTTGTTGGTCATTGTGCGTGGTAGACACACCGTGCCACCACTTATCAAAGGTCTTTGTACTTGCTAGTTGAAACCAAGTATTCCCAACCCGCTGTTTCTCCCTCTGCCCATTTTTGACTTGTATTATGAGTTGTGAACGTTGACCACACACACTAAACTTATTTGGTCATGAGCAGTGATGTATGCCTACTTGGGTAGGTCATTGTGCACGGTAGCCAAACCGTGGAAATACATACAAAATATCTTTGTCCTTGCTAGAAGATACATAGTGTTTTGAAACCATGTGTTCCCCCTCTGACCATTTGTGACTCATGTTATGGTTTGTGAACGTTGACCACCCATATTGAAATTCTTTGGTCATGGTTAGTGACATATGCCTAGTTTGGTTTGTCACTGTGCGTGGGTACCATGCCGTGTCACTACGTATCGAAGGCCTTTGTGCTTTCTAGTTGATAGCTAGTGTTCCCTAACCATTGTTACCCCCTTCTGACAATCAGTGACTCGTGTTGTGAGTTGTCAATGCTGACCACATGAAGTATAATTCGTTGGTCATGGCCAGTGAAACATGCATACTTTGGTTGGTCACAGTGCATTGTAGCCACACTGTGCCACTATATGTTGAAGGTATTTGTACTTGCTAGTAGATAACTAGTGTTCACAAACCATTATCTTCCACCCTGACCATTTGTGACTCGTGTTATGAGTTGTCAAAGTTTACCACACTCAGTGACATTATTTGGTCATGGTCAGTGACATATGCCTACTTTGGTTGGTAATCGTGGGTTGTATCCACACCGTGCCACATATTATTGAATGTCATTGTGCTTGCTATTTGAGACTTGGTGTTCCCAAACCATTGTTTCCCCCTCTGACAATTTGTGACTCGTATTATGAGTTGTCAACGTTGACCACACACAGTGGATTTCTTTGGTCAAAGGCAGTACATATGCCTACTTTGGTCAGACATTGTGCATGGTAGCCACACTGTGCTACTACTGACTGAAGGTCGTTGTACTTGCTAGTTGATAACGGATATTCCCATAGCATTGTTTCCTCCTCTGACCGTTTGTGACTCGTGGTATGGTTGGTCAACGTTGACCACCCAGATTTAAATTCTCTGGTCATGGTCAGTGCCATATGCCTAGTTTGGTTGTTTGGTGTGCATATTAGCCACACCGTGCCACTACGTATCGAAGTTCTTTGTCCTTTCTAGTCAATACATAGGGTTCCCAAACCATTGTCTCTCTCTCTGACCATCTGTGACTCGTGTTATGAGTTGTTATTGATGACCACACTTAGTGGAATTCTTCGGTCATAGTCAGTGACATATGCATCCTTTGGTTGGTCACTGTACATGCTAGGCACACCGTGCCACTACTTGTTGAAAATCTTTCTACTTGCTAGTTGATAACTAGTGTTCCCAACCCATGGTTTCCCCCACTGACCATTTGTGACTCGTGTTATGATTTTTCAACGTTGACCACACACTGTGAAATCTGTTTGGTCATGGTTAGTGACATATGCCTGCTTTGGTTTGTCCCTGTACATGGTTACCACGCCGTGTCACTACGTATTGACGGTCTTTGTGCTTTCTAGTTGATAGCCAATGTTCCAAAACCGTTGTTATCCCCTCTGAATATCTGTGACTCGTGTTGTGAGTTGTCAACATTGACCACATTAAGTGAAGGTATTTGTACTTGCTAGTCGATAACGACTATTTATAAACCATTCTCTTCCACTAGGACCATTTGTGACTCGTGTTATGAGCTGTCAAAGTTTACCACACATGGTGGCATTCTTTGGTCATGGTCAGTGACATATGCATACCTTGGGTGGTCATCGTGCATGGTATCCACACCGTGCCACAATGTATTGAAGGTCATTGTACTTGCTAGTTGATACCTGATGTTCCCAAACAATTGTTTCCCCCCCTGTGACTATTTGTGACTCGTATTATGAGTTGTCAACGTTAACCACACACAGCGGATTTCTCTGGTCGAATGCAGTACATATGCCTACTTTGGTCGGTCATTGTGCGTAGTAGCCACACCGTGCTACTACTTATTGATAGGTGTTGTACTTGCTAGTTGAGAACTGATATTCACAGACCATTGTTTCCCCCTCTGGCCGTTTGTGACTCGTGTTATGGTTGGTGAACGTTGACCACCCATATTGAAGTTCTTTGGTCATGGTTAGTGACATATGCCTAGTTTGGTTGTTTGGTGTGCATAGTAGCCACACTGTGCCACTACGTATTGAAATTATTTGTCCTTTCTAGTCCATGCATAGGATTCCCAAGCCATTGTCTCTCCCTCTGACCATTTGTGACTCGTGTTACGAGTTGTCAATGTTGACAACGCATACTGGATTTCTTCGGTCATAGTCAGTGACGTATTCAGCCTTTGGTTGGTCACTGTGCACGCTAGCCAAACGGTGCCACTACTTGTTGAAGTTCTTCATACTTGCTAGTTGACAACTAGTGGTCCCAGCCCATTGTTTCCCCCTATGACCATTTGTGACTCGTATTATGAGTTTTCAATTTTGACCAAACACTGTGAAATTTGTTTGGTCATGGTTATTGATGTATACCTACTTTGGTTTGTCAGTGTACATGGTTACTACTCCGTGTTACTTCATATTAAATGTATTTGAGCTTTCTAGTTTATAGCTAGTGTTACCAACCCATTGTTACCCCCTTTTTACTATCTGTGACTCGTGTTGTGGGTTGTCAACGCTGACCACGTGAAGTGAAATTCGTTGGTCATGGTCAGTGACATATGCATACTTTGGTTGGTCACAGTGCATGGTAGCCACCCTGTGCCACTACATATTGAAGGTATTTGTACTTGCTAATCGATAGCTAGTATTCATAAACCATTGTCTTCAACTCTGACCATTTGTGACTCGTGTTCTGAGCTGTCAAAGTTTACCACACTTAGTCACATTATTTGGTCATGGTCAGTGACATATGCCTACTTTGGTTGCTCATCGTGCATGGTATCCACACTGTGCCACAACTTGTTGAAGGTCCTTGTGCTTGCTAGTTGATACCTGATGTTCCCAAACCATTTTTTCCCCTCTGACCATTTCTGATTCGTATTATGAGTTGTCAATGTTGTCCACACACAGCGGATTTCTGTGGTCAAAGGCAGTACATATGCCTACTTTGGTCGGTCATTGTGCATGGTAGCCACACCGTGCTTATACTGATCGAAGGTCGCTGTACTTGCTAGTTGAGAACTGATATTCCCAGACCATTGTTTCCCACTGTTTGTGACTCGTGTTATGGTCGGTTAATGCTGACCACCCATATGGAAATTCTTTGGCCGTGGTCAGTGACATGTGCCTACTTTGGTTGTTTGGTGTGCATAGTAGCCACACCATGCCACTACGTATTGACCTTCATTGTCCTGTCTAGTCGATACATATGGTTCCCAAACCAGTCTCTCCCTCTGACAATGTGTGAATCTTGTTATGAGTTTTCAATGTTGACCAGACATAGTGGACTTCTTTGGTCAGAGTCAAGGACATATGCATCCTTTGGTTGGTCAATGTGCACATTAGCCACACCGTGCCATTACTTGTTGAAAATCTGTCTACTTGCTAGTTGATCACTAGGGTTCCCAGCCCATTGTTTCCTCCTCTGACCATTAGTGACTCGTGGTATGCATTTTCAACGTTGACCACACACTGTGATATTCTTCCGGTCGTGGTTTGTGACATATGCCTACTTTGGTTTGTCACTGTACATGGTTACCACACGGTGTCACTACGTATTGAAGGTCTCTTTGCTTTCTTGTCGATAGCTAGTGTTCCCAAACCATTGTAACCCCCTCTGAATATCTGTGACTCGTGTTGTGAGCTGTCAACATTGACCACATGAAGTGAAATTCTTTGTACATGGTCAGTGATATATGCGTACTTTGGTTGGTCACTGTGCATTGTAGCCACACTGTGCCACTACATATTGAAGGTATTTGTACTTGCTAGTCGATAACTAGTATTCACAAACCACTATCTTCCACCCTGACCATTTGTGACTCGTGTTATGAGTTGTCAAAGTTAACCACACATGGTGAGATTCTTTGGTCATGGTCAGTGACATATGCATACCTTGGTTGGTCATCGTGCATGGTATCCACACCGTGCCACAACGTATTGTAGCTCCTTGTGCTTGCTATTTCATACTTGGTGTTTCCAAACCACTGTTTCCCGCACTCACCATTTGTGACTCGTATTATGAGTTGTCGACGTTTACCAGACACAGCGGACTTCTTTCGTCAAAGGCAGTACATGTGCCTACTTTGGTCGGTCATTGTGCATGGTAGCCACACCGTGCTACTACTGACTGAAGGTCGTTGTACTTGCTAGTTGAGAACTGATATTCCCAGACCATTGTTTCCTCCCCTGACCGTTTGTGACTCGTGTTATGGTTGGTCAACGTTGACCACCCATATTCAAATTCTCTGGTCATGGTTTGTGACATATGCCTAGTTTGGATGTTTGGTGTGCATATTAGGCACACCGTGCCACTACGTATTGAAGTTATTTGTCGTTTCTAGTCCATGAATAGGGTTCCCAAACCATTGTCTCTCCCTCTGACCATTCATGACTCGTGTTATGAGTTGTCAATGTTGACCACACATAGTGGACTTCTTCGGTCATAGTCAGTGACGTATTCATCCTTTGGTTGGTCACTATGCACGCTAGCCACACTGTGCCACTACTTGTTGAAGTTCTTTGTACTTGCTAGTTGATAGCTAGTGTTCCTAACCCATTGTTTCCCCCTCTGACCATTTCTGACTCGTGTGATACGTTTTCATTGTTGACCACCCATACTGAAATTCTTTGGTCATGGTTAGTGACATATGCATAGTTTGGTTTTTCACTGTACGTGGTTACCACGCCGTGTAACTTTGTATTGAAGGTCTTTGTGCTTTCTAGTTTATAGCTAGTGTTCCCAAACCATTGTTACCCCCCTCTGACTATCAGTGACTTGTGTTGTGAGTTGTCAACGATGACCACATGAAGTGAAATTCATTGGTCATGGTCAGTGACATATGGATACTTTGGTTGGTGATTGTGCATGGTAGTCATGTTGTGTCACTACATATTGAATGTATTTGTACTTGCTAGTCGATAAATAGTATGCACAAACCATTATCTTCCACCTGACCATTTGTGACTCGTGTTATGAGTTGTCAAAGTTTACCACACTTAGTGACATGATTTGGTCATGATCAGTGACATATGCCTACTTTGGTTGGTCATCGTGCATGGTATCCACAATGTGCCACAATGTATTGAAGCTCCTTGTGCTTGCTATTTCATACTTGGTGTTCCCAACCCATTGTTTCCCCCTCTGACCATTTGTGACTCGTATTATGAGTTGTCGACGTTCACCACACACATTGGATTTCTTTGGTCAAGGGCAGTACATGTGCCTACTTTGGTTGGTCATTGTGCATGGTAGCCACACCGTGCTACTACTGACTGAAGGTCGTTGTACTTGCTAGTTGGTATATAGTATCCCCAGACCATTGTTTCCCCCTCTCAAAATTCATGACCCATATTATGGGTTTTCAACGTTGACCACGCATAGTAAAATCATTTGGTCACGGTAAGTGGAACATGCCTATTTTGTTGTTTATTGTGCATGGTAGCCACACCGTTCCAATACTTGTTGAAAGTCTTTGTACTTGCTAGTCAACAAATAGCAAAAGGTTTCTCCCTTTGACACCAGGTCGGTTTTTGTCCATTTGTTACGAGTAGTTGCCTTCACTGGAATACTCCCTCCCATCCCCCTAGATGGATGTTCCGTGGACGACCTGGAGGACACATTTGCCACCGCATTATGACACCCCCCTACCCCCCGCCCCCCCCCCCCCACGGCTTAGGCTGGAAGGTAGAGTTGAGGTATCACAACACGCCCCCCACCCCTCCGGTTGCGAGCCTATTCTATATTGCACGTACAAGGATTCAAACCCAGGATCTACCGCTCCATAATCTAACTCTGTAAGCACCAAGCCAACTCACATGGTGTTCACATGATGTCCAAATGACATTAGAAGGGTTCATATGGATAAAGGGCATAAAATAAGGGGGTGTATGATTAGAGGGTAGTTTTCAGAAGTATGAATAATAACAAAGTTACTTTAATCATGAAATTTTTGCGCAGACGGAATTTCAAGTTTTAGCAACTTCAAGCTTTAATAACCTCTCAACCATTGCTCTGATTGTAGCCGTAAGAAGGAAAGTTGATTACACACATTGAAATTCTTTTTATGACATCCAGTGACACGAGCATACTTTGGTTCGTCATTGCGCATGGTAGCCACACCATGCCACCACTCATCGAAGGTCTTTGTACCTGCTAGTCGATACCGAGTATTCCCAAACCATTGTTTCTCCCTCTGCCCAGTTTTGACTTGCATTATGAGTTGTGAACGTTGACCACACACACTATACTTCTTTGGTCATGAGCTGTGATGTATGCCTGCTTGGGTAGGTCATTGTGTACGGTAGCCACACCGTACCAATACATACGACAAATATTTGTACTTGCTAGAAGATACATAGTGTTTTGAAACCATGTTTTTCCCCTCTGACCATTTGTGACTCATGTTATGGGTTGTGAACATCGACCACCCATATTGAAATTCTTTGGTCATGTTTAGTGACATATTCCTAGTTTGGTTTGTCACTGTACGTGGTTACCACGCCGTGTCACTACGTATTGAAGGGTGTTGTGCTTTCTACTTGATAGCTAGTGTTCCCAACCCATTGTTACCCCCCTCTTACTATCAGTGACTTGTGTTGTGAGTTGTCAACGCTCACCACATGAAGTGAAATTCGTTGGTCATGGTCAGTGAAATATGCATACTTTGGTTGGTCACTGTACATGGTAGCCACGCTGTGCCACTACATATTGAAGGTATTTGTACTTGCTAGATGATAACTAGTATTCACAAACCATTATCTTCCACCCTGACCAGTTGTGAGTCGTGTTATGACTTGTCAAAGTTTACCACACTTAGTGACATTATTTGGTCATGGTCAGTGACATATGCCTACTTTGGTTGGTCATCCTGCATGGTATCCACACCGTGCCACAACAGATCGAAGGTCCTTGTGCTTGCTAGTTGACACCTGGTGTTCCCAAATCATTGTCTCTCCCTCTGACCATTTTTTACTCCTATTATGAGTTGTCAACGCTGACCACACACAGCGGATTTCTTTGGTCAAATGTAGTACATATGCCTACTTTGGTTGGTCATTGTGCATGGTAGCCACACCGTGCTTATACTGATTGAAGGTCGCTGTACTTGCTAGTTGAGAACTGATATTCACAGGCCATTGTTTCCCCCTCTGACCGTTTGTGAATCGTGTTAAGGTTGGTGAATGTTGACCACCCATAATGAAATTCTTTCATCATGGTCGGTGACATATGCCTAGTTTGGTTGTTTGGTGTGCATACTAGCCACACCATACCACTACGTATGGAAGTTATTTGTCCTTTATAGTCAATACATAGGGTTCCCAAACCATTGTCTCTCCCTCTGACAAATTGTGACTCGTGTTATGAGTTGTCCATGTTGACCATACATAGTGGACTTCTTCGGTCATAGTCAGTGACGTGTGCATCATTTGGTTGGTCACTGCGCACGCTAGCCACACCGTGCCACTACTCGTTGAAAATCTTTCTACTTGCTAGTTGATAACTAGTGGTCCCAACCCATGGTTTCCCCCTCTGACCATTTGTGACTCGTGTTGTGAGTTTTCAGCGTTGACCACCCACTGTGAAATCCGTTTGGTCATGGTTTGTGACATATGCCTACTTTGGTTTGTCACTATACATGGTTATCACGCCGTGTCAATACGTATCGAAGGTCTCTGTGCTTTCTCGTTGACAGCTAGTGTTCCCAAACCATTGTTAGCCCCCTCTGACTATCTCTGACTCGTGTTGTGAGTTGTAAATGTTGATCACATGAAGTGAAATTTTTTGTTCATGGTCAGTGACATATGCATACTTTGGTTGGTCACTGTGCATTGTAGCCACACTGTGCCACTACATATTGAAGGTATATGTACTTGCTAGTCCATAAGTAATATTCATAGACCATTATCTTCCACCCTGGCCATTTGTGACTCGTGGTATGAGTTGTCAAAGTTTACCACACTTAGTGACATTATTTGGTCATGGTCAGTGACATATTCCTACTTTGGTTGGTCATAGTGCATGGTATCCACACCATGCCACAACGTATTGAAGCTCCTTGTGCTCGCTATTTGATACTTGGTGTTCCCAAACCATTGTTTTCCCCTCTGACCATTTGCGACTCATATTATGAGTTGTCAACGTTGACCACACACAGCGGATTTCTTTGGTCAAAGGCAGTACATATGCCTACTTTGGTCATTGACCACGTTGTCAACGTTGACCACCCATATTGAAATTCTTTGGTCATGGTTAGTGACATATGCCTAGTTTGGTTTGTCACTGTACGTGGGTACCACGCCGTGTCACTACGTATTGAAGGCCTTTGTGTTTTCTAGTTGATAACTAGTGTTCCCAAACCATTGTTACCCCCTTCTGGCAATCAGTGACTCGTGTTGTGAGTTGTCAACGCTGACCACATGAAGTAAAATTTGTTGGTCATGGTCAGTGAAATATGCATACGTTGCTTGGTCACTGTGCATTGTAGCCACACTGTGCCACTACATGTTGAAGGTATTTGTACTTGCTAGTAGATAACTAGTATTCACAAACCATTATCTTCCACCCTGACCATTTGTGACTCGTGTTATGAGTTGTCAAAGTTTACCACACTCAGTGACATTATTTGGTCATGGTCAGTGACATATGCATACTTTGGTTGGTAATCGTGGATTGTATCCACACCGTGCCACAACTTATTGAAGGTCCTTGTGCATGCTATTTGATACTTGGTGTTCCGAAACCATTGCTTCCCCCTCTGACCATTTGTGACTCGTATTATGAGTTGTCAACGTTGACCACACGCAGTGGATTTCTTTGGTCAAAGGCAGTACATATGCCTACTTTGGTCAGTCATTGTGCATGGTAGCCACACTGTGCTACTACTGACTGAAGGTCGATGTAATTGCTAGTTCATAACTGATATTCCCATAGCATTGTTGCCTCCCCTGACCGTTTGTGACTCGTGTTATGGTTGGTCAACGTTGACCTCCCATATTTAAATTTTCTGGTCATGCGCAGTGCCATATGCCTAGTTTGATTGTTTGGTGTGCATATTAGCCACACCGTGCCACTACGTATCGAAGTTCTTTGTCCTTTCTACTCAATACATAGGGTTCCCAAACCATTGTCTCTCCCTCTGACCATCTGTGACTCGTGTTATGAGTTGTAAATGATGACCACACTTAGTGGACTTCTTCGGTCATAGTCAGTGACATATGCATCCTTTGGTTGATCACTGTACATGCTAGCCACACCGTGCCACTAATTGTTGAAAATCTTTCTACTTGCTAGTTGATATCTAGTGTTCCCAACCCATGGTTTCCCCCACTGACCATTTGTGACTCGTGTTATGAGTTTTCAACGTTGACCACACACTGTGAAATCTGTTTGGTCATGGTTAGTGACATATGCCTGCTTTGGTTTGTCCCTGTACATGGTTACCACGCCGTGTCACTACGTATTGACGGTCTTTGTGCTTTCTAGCTGATAGCTAGTGTTCCCAAACCGTTGTTAGCCCCTCTGAATGTCTGTGACTCGTGTTGTGGATTGTCAACATTGACCACATGAAGTGAAGTTATTTGCACTTGCTAGTCGATAACTAGTATTTATAAACCATTATCTTCCTCTATGACCATTTGTGACTCGTGTTACGAGCTGCCAAAGTTTACCACACATGGTGGCATTCTTTGGTCATGGTCAGTGACATATGCATTCCTTGGTTGGTCATCGTGCATGGTATCCACACCGTGCCACAATGTATTGAATGTCATTGTACTTGCTAGTTGATACCTGATGTTCCCAAACAATTGTTTCCCCCCTCTGACTATTTGTGACTCGTATTATGAGTTGTCAACGTTAACCACACACAGCGGGTTTCTTTGGTCAAATGCAGTACATATGCCTACTTTGGTCGGTCATTGTGCATAGTAGCCACACCGTGCTACTACTTATTGATAGGAGTTGTACTTGCTAGTTGAGAACTGATATTCCTAGACCATTGTTTCCCCCTCTGGCCGTTTGTGACTCGTGTTATGGTTGGTGAACGTTGACCACCCATATTGAAGTTCTTCGGTCATGGTCAGTGACATATGCCTAGTTTGGTTGTTTGGTGTGCATTGTAGCCACACTGTGCCACTACGTATTGAATTTATTTGTCCTTTATAGTCCATGCATAGGATTCTGAAGCCATTGTTTCTCCCTCTGACCATTTGTGACTCGTGTTTTTAGTTGTCAATGTTGACAACGCATACTGGATTTCTTCGGTCATAGTCAGTGACGTATTCAGCCTTTGGTTGGTCACTGTGCACGCTAGCCAAACCGTGCCACTACTTGTTGACGTTCTTCGTACTTGCCAGTTGACAACTAGTGGTCCCAACCCATTGTTTCCCCCTCTGACCATTTGTGACTCGTGTTATGATTTTTCAATTTTGACCAAACACTGTGAAATTTGTTTGGTCATGGTTAGTGACGTATGCCTGCTTTGGTTTGTCACTGTACATGGTTACTACGCCGTGTCACTACATATTAAATGTATTTGTGCTTTATAGTTCATAGCTAGTGTTCCCAGCCCATTGTTACCCCCTTTTGACTATCCGTGACTCGTGTTGTGAGTTGTCAACGCTGACCACATGAAGTGAAATTCGTTGGTCATGGTCAATGACATATGCATACTTTGGTTGGTCACTGTGCATGGTAGCCACCCTGTGCCACTGCATATTGAAGATATTTGTACTTGCTACTTGATAACTAGTATTCACAAACCATTGTCTTCCACTCTGACCATTTGTGACTCGTGTTCTGAGCTGTCAAAGCTTACCACACTTAGTCACATTATTTGGTCATGGTCAGTGACATATGCCTACTTTGGTTGCTCATCGTGCATGGTATCCACACCATGCCACAACTTGTTGAAGGTCCTTGTGCTTGCTAGTTGATACCTGATGTTCCCAAACCATTTTTCCCCCTCTGACCATTTGTGATTCGTAGTATGAGCTGTCAATGCTGTCCACACACAGCGGATTTCTGTGGTCAAAGGCAGTACATATGCCTACTTTGGTCGGTCATTGTACATGGTAGCCACACCGTGCTGATACTGATTGAAGGTTGCTGTACTTGCTAGTTGAGAACTGATATTCCCAGACCATTGTTTCCCCCTATGACTGTTTGTGACTCGTGTTATGGTCGGTGAATGCTGACCACCCATATGGAAATTCTTTGGCCGTGGTCAGTGACATATGCCTACTTTGGTTGTTTGGTGTGCATAATAGCCACACCGTGCCACTCCGTATTGAAGTTCATTGTCCTTTCTAGTCAATACATATGGTTCCCAAACCATTGTCTCACCCTCTGACCATTTGTGACTCGTGTTATGAGTTTTCAATGTTGACCAGACATAGTGGACTTCTTCGGTCAGAGTCAAGGACATATGCATCCTTTGGCTGGTCACTGTGCACACTAGCCACACCGTGCCACTACTTGTTGAAAATCTTTCTACTTGCTAGTTGATCACTACTGTTCCCAGCCCATTGTTTCCTCCTCTGACCATTAGTGACTTGTGGTATGCATTTTCAACGTTGACCACACACTGTGATATTCTTTCGGTCGTGGTTAGTGACATATGCCTACTTTGGTTTGTCACTGTACATGGTTACCGCACTGTGTCACTATGTATTGAAGGCCTCTGTGCTTTCTTGTTGATAGCTAGTGTTCCCAAACCATTCTAACCCCCTCTGAATATATGTGACTCGTGTTGTGAGTTGTCATCATTGACCACATGAAGTGAAATTCGTTGTTCATGGTCAGTGACATATGCGTACTTTAGTTGGTCAGTGTGCATTGTAGCCACACTGTGCCACTACATATTGGAGGTATTTGTACTTGCTAGTCGATAACTAGTATTCACAAACCACTATCTTCCACCCTGACCATTTGTGACTCGTGTTATGAGTTGTCAAAGTTTACGACGCATGGTGAGATTATTTGGTCATGGTCAGTGACATATGCATACCTTGGTTGGTCATCGTGCATGGTATCCACATCGTGCCACAACGTATTGTAGCTTCTTGTGCTTGCTATTTCATACTTGGTGTTCCCAAACCATTGTTTCCCCCCTCTGACCATTTTTGACTCGTCTTATGAGTTGTCGACATTGACCACACACAGCGGATTTCTCTGTCAAAGGCAGTACATATGCCTAATTTGGTCAGTCATTGTGCATGGTAGCCACACCGTGCTACTACTGGCTGAAGGTCGCTGTACTTACTAGTTGACACCTGATATTCCCAAACCATTGTTTCCTCCCCTGACTGTTATTGACTCGTGTTATGGTTGGTCAAAGTTGACCACCCATATTTAAATTATCTGGTCATTGTCAGTGACATATGCCTATTTTGGATGTTTGGTGTGCATATTAGCCACACCGTGCCTCTACGTATTGAAGTTATTTGTTCTTTCTAGTCCATGCATAGGGTTCCCAAACCATTGTCTCTCCTTGTGACCATTCGTGACTCGTGTTATGAGTTTTCAATGTTGACCACACATAGTGGACTTCTTCGGTCATAGTGAGTGACATATTCATCCTTTGGTTGGTCATTGTGCACGATAGCCACACCGTGCCACTACTTGTTGAATTTATGCGTACTTGCTAGTTGATAACTAGTGTTCCTAGCACATTGTTTCCCCTTCTGACCAATTGTGACTCGTGTGATGAGTTTTCAACGTTGACCACACACAGTGAAATTGGTTTGGTCATGGTTAGTGACATATGCCTTCTTTGGTTTGTCACTGTACATGGTTACCACGCCATGTCACTATGTGTTGAAGGTATTTGTGCTTTCTAGTCAATAGCTAGTGTTCCCAAACCAATGTTACCCCCCTTTGACTATCAGTGACTCGTGTTGTGAGTTTTCAAGGCTGACCACATGAAGTGAAATTCGTTGGTCATGGTCAGTGACATATGCATACTTTGGTTGGTCACTGTCCATGGTAGCCACGTTGTGCCACTACATATTGAAGGTATTTGCACTTGCTACTCGATGACTAATATTCACAAACCATTATCTTCCACCCTGGCCATTTTTGACTCGTGTTATGAGTTGTCAAAGTTTACCACACTTAGTGACATTATTTGGTCATGGTCATTGACATATGCCTATTTTGGTTGGTCATCGTGCATGGTATCCACACCGTGCCACGCCCTGTTGAAGGTCTTTGTGCTTGATAGTTGACACCTGGTGTTCCCCCAAACCATTGTCTCCCCCTCTGACCATTTGTGACTCCTATTATGAGTTTCAATGCTGACCACATACAGCGGAATTTTTTGGTCAAGGGTAGGACATATGCCTACTTTGGTCGGTCATTGTGCATGGTAGGCACACCATGCTTATACTCATTGAAGGTCGCTGTACTTTCTAGTTGAGAACTGATATTTACAGACCATTGTTTCCCCCTCTGACCGTTTGTGACTCGTATTATGGTTGGTGAATTTTGACCACCCATATTGAAATTCTTTCATCATGGTCAGTGACATATGCCTAGTTTGGTTGTTTGGCGTGCACAGAACCCACACCGTGCCACTAAGTATTGAAGTTCTTTGTCCTTTCTAGTCGATACATAGGGTTCCCAAACCATTGTCTCTCTCTCTGACGATTTGTGACTCGTTTTATGAACTGTCAATGTTGACCATACATAGTTGACTTCTTCGGTCATAGTCAGTGACGTGTGCATCCTTTGGTTGGTCACTGTGTACGCTAGCCAAACCGTGCCACTACTTGTTGAATATATTTCTGCTAGTTGATAACTAGTGTTCCCAACCCATGGTTTCCCCCACTGACCATTTGTGACTCGTGTTATGAGTTTTCAACGTTGACCACCCACTGTGAAATCCGTTTGGTCATGGTTTGTGACATTTGCCTACTTTTGTTTGTCACTGTACATGGTTACCACGCCGTGTCATTACGTATCGAATGTCTTTGATAGCTAGTGTTCCCAAACCATTGTTAGCCCCCTCTGACTATATGTGACTCGTGTTGTGAGTTGTAAATGTTGACCACATGAAGTGAAATTCTTTGTTCATGGTCAGTGACATATGCATACTTTGGTTGGTCACTGTGCATTGTAGCCACACTGAGCCACTACATATTGAAGGTATTTGTACTTGCTAGTCGATAAATATTACTCACAAACCATTATATTCCACCCAAACCATTTGTGACTGGTGTTATGAGTTGTCAACGTTTACCACACTTAGTGACATTATTTGGTCTTGGTCAGTGACATATGCCTACTTTGGTAGGTCATCCTCCATGGTATCCAAACCATGCCACAACGTATTGAAGCTCCTTGTGCTTGCTATTTGATACTTGGTGTTCCCAAACCATTGTTTCCCCCTCTGGCCATTTGTCACTTGTATTATGAGTTGTGAACGTTGACCACACACAGCGGATTTCTTTGGTCACAGGGATTACATATACCTTCTTTGGTCGGTCATTGTGCATGGTAGCCACACCGTGCTACTACTGACTGAAGGTCGTTGTACTTGTTGGTTGAGAACTGATATTCCCATAGCATTGTTTCCTCCCCTGACCGTTTGTGACTCGTGTTATGGTTGGTGAATGTTGACCACCCATATTGAAATTCTCTGGTTATGGTCCGTGACATATGCCTAGTTTGGTTGTTTGGTGTGCATATTAGCCACACCATGCCACTACTCATCGAAGTTATTTGTCCTTTCTAGTTAATACAAAGGGTTCCCAAACCATTGTCTCTCCCTCTGACCATTTGTGACTCGTGCTATGAGTTGTCAATTTTAACCACAGATAGTGGACTTCTTCGGTCATAGTCAGTGACATATGCATCTTTTGGTTGGTCACTGTGCACGCTAGCCACACCGTGCCACTACTTGTTGAAAATGTTTATACTTGCTACTTGATAACTAGTGTTCCCAACCCATGGTTTTCCCCGTTGACCATTCGTAACTCGTGTTATGAGGTTTCAACATTGACCACACACTGTGAAATCCGTTTGGTCATGGTCAGTGACATATGCCTACTTTGGTTTGTCCCTGTACATGGTTAGCACGCCGTTTGACTACGTATCAAAGGCCTTTGTGCTTTCTAGTTGATAGCTAATGTTACCAAACCGTTCTTAGCCCCTCTGAATATATGTGACTCGTGTTGTGAGTTGTCAACATTGACCACATGAAGTGATATTCTTTGGTCATGGTCAGTGACATATGCATACTTTGGTTGGTCACTGTGCATTGTAGCCAAACTGTGCCACTACGTATTGAAAGTATTTGTACTTGCTAGTCGATAACTATTATTTTGAAACCATTATCTTCCACTCTGACCATTTGTGACTCGTGTTATGAGGTGTCAAAGTTTACCACACTTCGTGACATTATTTGGTCATGGTCAATGACATATGCCTGCTTTGGTTGGTCATCGTGCATGGTATCCACACCGTGCCACAACCTGTTGAAGGTCCTTGTGCTTGCTAGTTGACAACTGATGTTCCCAGACCATTGTTTCCCCCTCTGACCATTTGTGATTTGTATTATGAGTTGTCAACGCTGTCCACACACAGCGGATTTCTTTGGTCAAATCCAGTACATATGCCTACTTTGGCCGGTCATTGTGCATGGTAGCCACGCCGTACTTGTACTTACTGAAGGTCACTGTACTTGCTAGTTGAGAACTCATATTCCCGAACATTGTTCCCCCCTCTGACCGTTTGTGACTCGTGTTATGGTTGGTGAATACTGACCACCCATATTGAAATTCTTTGGTCATGGTCAGTGTCATATGCCTACTTTGGTTGTTTGGTGTGCATAGTAGCCACACCATGCCACTACGTATCGAAGTTCTTTGTCCTCTATAGTCGATACATAGGGTTCCAAAACCATTGTTTCTTCCTCTGACCATTTGTGACTCGTCTTATGAGTTTTCAATGTTGACCACACATAGTGGAGTTCTTCGGTCATAGTCAAGGACATGTGCATCCTTTGGTTGGTCACTGTGCATGCTAGCCACACCGTGCCACTACTTGTTGAAAAACATTCTAATTGCTAGATGATAACTAGTGTTCCCAACCCATTGTTTCCCACTCTGACCATTTGTGACTCGTGTTATGTGTTTTCAACGTTGACCACACACTCTGACATTCTTTTGGTTATGGTTAGTGACATATACCTACTTTGGTTTTTCACTATACATAGTTACCACGCCGTGTCACTACGTATTGAAGGTCTATGTGCTTTCTTGTTGATAGCTGGTGATCCCAAACCATTGTTACCCCCTCTGAATATCTGTGACCCGTGTTCTGAGTTGTCAACGTTGACCACATGAAGTGAGATTCTTTGTTCATGGTCAGTGACATATGCGTACTTTGGTTGGTCATTGTGCATTGTACCCACAGTGTGCCACTACATATTGAAGGTATTTTTACTTGCTAGTCAAGAACTAGTATTCACAAACCATTATCTTCCACCCTGACCATTTGTTACTCGTGTTATGAGTTGTCAAAGTTTACCACACTTGGCGACATTCTTTGGTCATCTTAGTGACATTTGCATACCTTGGTTGGTCATCGTGCATGGTATCCACACCGTGCCATAACGTGTTGTAGCTGCTTGTGCTCCTTATTTAATACTTGGTATTCCCAAACCATTGTTTCCCCCTCTGACCATTTGTGACTCGTATTATGAGTTGTTGACGTTGACCAGACACAACGGATTTTTTTCGTCAAAGGCAGTACATATGCCTGCTTTGGTCGGTCATTGTGCATTGTAGTTAAAACGTGCCACTACTGACTGAAGGTTGTTGTACTTGCTAGTTGAGAACTGATATTCCCAAACCATTGTTTCCTCCCGTGACCGTTTGTGACTCGTGTTATGGTTGGTCAACGTTGACCACCCATATTGAAATTCTCTGGTCATTGTCAGTGACATATGCCTAGTTTGGATGTTTTGTGTGCAGATTAGCCACACTGTGCCACTACCTATTGCAGTGATTTGTCCTGTAGTCCATGCATATGGTTCCCAAACCATTGTCTCTCCCTCTGACCATCCGTGACTCGTGTTATGAGTTGTCAATGTTGACCACACATAGTGGACTTCTTCAGTCAAAGTCAGTGACGTATTCATCATTTGGTTGGTCACTGTGCACGCTAGCCACACAGTGCCACTACTTGTTGAAGTTTTTCGTACTTGCTAGTTGGTAACTGGTGTTCCTAACCCATTGTTTTCCCCTCTGACAATTTGTGACTCGTGTGATGAGTTTTCAACGTTGACCACGCACTGTGAAATTTGTTTGGTCATGGTTAGTGACATATGCCTACTTTGGTTTGTCACTGTACATGGTTACCACGCCGTGTCACTACATATTGAAGGTATTTGTGCTTTCTAGTCAATAGCTAGTGTTCCCAAACCAATATTACCCCCCTTTGACTATTTGTGACCCGTGTTGTGAGTTTTCAACGCTGACCACATGAAGTTAAATTTGTTGGTCGTGGTCAGTGACATATGCATACTTTGGTTGGTCACTGTGCATGGTAGCCACGCTGTGCCACTACATATTGAAGGTATTTGTAATTGCTAGTCCATAACTAGTATTTACAACCCATTTTCGTCCACTCTGCCCAATTCTGACTCGTGTTATGAGCTGTGAAAGTTTACCACACTTAGTGACATTATTTGGTCATGGTCAGTGACATATGCCTACTTTGGTTGGTCATCGTGCATGGTATCCACACCGTGCCACAACGTATTGAAGGTCGCTGTGCTTGCTAGTTGATACCTGGTGTTCCCAAACCATTATCTCCCCCTCTGACCATTTCTGACTCTTATTATGAGTTGTCAACGCTGACCACACACAGCGGAATTCTTTGGTCAAAGGTAGTACATATGCCTACTCTGGTCGGTCATTGTGCATGGGAGCCACACCGTGGTTATACTGATTGAAGGTCGCTGTACTTGCTAGTTGAGCACTGATATTCACAGACCATTTTTTCCCCCTCTGACCGTTTGTGACTCGTGTTATGGTTGGTGAATCTTGACCACCCATATTGAAATTCTTTCATCATGGTCAGTGACATATGCCTAGTTTGGTTGTTTGGTGTGCATACTAGCCACACCGTGCCACTACGTAATGAAGTTTTTTGTCCTTTCTAGTCAATACATAGGGTTCCCAAACTATTGTCTCTCCCTCTGACCATTTGTGACTCGCCTTATGAGTTGTCAATGTTGACCATACATAGTGGACTTCTTCGGTCATAGTCAGTGACGTGTGCATCTTTTGGTTGGTCACTCTGCACGCTAGCCACACCGCGCCACTACTTGTTGATAATCTTTCTACTTGCTAGTTGATAAATAGTGTTCCCAACCCATGGTTTCCCCCACTGACCATTTGTGACTCGTGTTATGAGTTTTCAATGTTGACCACACACTGTGAAATCCGTTTGGTCATGGTTAGTGACATATGCCTACTTTGGTTTGTCACTGTACATGGTTACCACGCCGTGTCACTATGTATTGAAGGTCTTTGTGCTTTCTTGTTGATATATAGTGTTCCCAAACCATTGTTACCTCCTCTGAATATCTGTGACTCGTGTTGTGAGTTGTCAACATTGACCACATGAAGTGAAATTCTTTGTTCATTGTCAGTGACACATGCGTACTTTGGTTTGTCACTGTGCATTGTAGCCACACTGTGCCACTACATATGGAAGGTATTTGTACTTGCTAGTCAATAACTAGTATTCACAAACCATTCTCTTCCACCATGACCATTTGTGACTCGTGTTATGAGTTGTCAAAATTTACCACACATGGTGACATTATTTGGTCATGGTCAGTGATCCATGCATACCTTGCTTGGTCATCAGGCATGGTATCCACACCGTGCCACAACGTACTGTAGCTCCTTGTGCTTGCGATTTGATACTTGGTGTTCCCAAACCATGGTTTCCCCCTCTGACCATTTGTGACTCGTATTATGAGTTGTCGACGTTGACCAGACACAGCGGATTTCTTTCGTCAAAAGCAGTACATATTCCTACTTTGGGCGGTCATTGTGCATGGTAGCCACACCGTGCTACTACTGACTGAAGGTCGTTGTACTTGCTAGTTGAGAGCTGATATTCCCAAATCATTGTTTCCTCCCCTGACCGACTGTGACTCGTGTTATGGTTGGTCAACGTTGACCACCCATATTGAAATTATTTGGTCATGGTCAGTGACATATGCCTAGTTTGGATGTTTGGTGTGCATAATAGCCACACATTGCCACTACGTATTAAATTTAGCTGTCCTTTCTAGTCCTTGCATATGGTTCCCAAACCATTGTCTCTCCCACTGACCATTCGTGACTCGTGTTATGAGTTGTCAATGTTGACCACACATAGTGGACTTCTTCGGTCATAGTGAGTGACGTATTCATCCTTTGGTTGGTCACTCTGCACGCTATCCACACCGTGCCACTACTTGTTGAATTTAGTCGTACTTGCTAGTTGATAACTAGTGGTCCCAACCCATTGTTTTCCCCTCTGACCATTTGTGACTCGTGTGACAAGTTCGCAATGTTGACAACACACTGTGAAATTAGTTTGGTCATGGTTAGTGACATATGCCTACTTTGGTTTGTCATTGTACATGGTTACCACACCGTGTCACTACGTATTGAAGGTATTTGTGTTTTCTAGTCAATAGCGAGGGTTCCCAAACCAATGTTACCCCCTTTGACTATCTGTGATTCGTGTTCTGAGTTTTCAACGCTGACCACATGAAGTGAAATTCTTTGGTCATGGTCAGTGACATATGCATACTTTGGTTGGTCACTGTGAATGGTAGCCACGATGTGCCACTACATATTGAAGGTATTTGTACTTTCTAGTCGATAACTAGTATTCACAAACCATTCTCTTCCACCCCGTCCACTTGTGACTTGTGTTACGAGTTGTCAAAGTTTACCACACTTGGTGACATTATTTGGTCATGGTCAGTTACATATGCCTACTTTGGTTGGTCATCGTGCATGGTATCCACCCCGTGCCATAACTTATTTAACGTCATTGTACTTGCTAGTTGATACCTGGTGTTCCCAAACCATTGTCTCCCCCTCTGACCGTTTGTGAATCCTATTATGACTTGTCAACGCTGACCACACACAGCGGATTTCTTTGGTCAAAGGTAGCACATATGCTAGTTTGGTCGGTCATTGTGCATGGTAGCCACACCGTGCTTATACAGATTGAAGGTCGCTGTACTTGCTAGTTGAGAACTGATATTCACAGACCATTATTTCCCCATCTGACCGCTTGTGACTCGTGTGATGATTGGTGAATGTTGACCACCCATATTGAGATTCTTTCATCATGGTCGGTGACATATGCCTAGTTTGGTTGTTTGGTGTGCATGGTAGCCACACCGTCCCACTACGTATTGAAGTTCTTTGTCCTTTTCAGTTGATACATACGGTTCCCAAACCATTGTCTCTCCCTCTCTCTGACGATTTGTGACTCGTGTTATGAGTTGTCAATGTTGACCATACACAGTGGACTTCTTCGGTCAGAGTCAGTGACGTGTGCATCCTTTGGTTGGTCACTGTGCACGCTAGCCACACCTTGCCACTACTTGTTGAAAATCTTTCTACTTGCTAGTTGATAACTAGTGTTCCCAACCCATGGTTTACCCCACTGAACGTTTGTGACTCGTGTTAAGAGTTTTCAACGTTGACCACACACTGTGAAGTCCGTTTGGTCATGGCTAGTGACACATGCCTACTTTGGTTTGTCACTGTACATGTTTACCATGCCGTGTCATTACGTATTGGAGGTATTTGTGCTTTCTTGTTGACAGCTAGTGTTCCCAAACCATTGTTAGCCCCCTCTGACTATCTGTGACTCGTGTTGTGAGTTGTAAATATTGACCACATGAAGTGAAATTCTTTGTTCATGGTCAGTGACATATGCATACTTTGGTTGGTCACTGTGCATTGTAGCCACAATGTGCCACTACATATTGAATGTATTTGTACTTTCTAGTCGAGAACTAGTATTCACAAAAAATCATCTTCCACCCTGACGATTTGACTAGTATTCACAAACCATTGTCTTCCACTCAGACCATTTCTGACTCGTGTTATGAGTTGTCAAAGTTTACCACACTTAGTGACATTATTTGGTCATGGTCAGTGACACATGCCTACTTTGGTTGGTCATCGTGCATGGTATCCACATAGTGCCACAACGTATTGAAGCTCCTTGTACTTGCTATATGATGCTTGGTGTTCCCAAACCATTGTTTCCCCCTCTGACCATTTGTGACTCGTATTATGAGTTGTGAACGTTGACCACACACATCGGATTTCTTTGGTCAAAGGCAGTACATATGCCGACTTTGGTCGGTCATTGAGCATGGTAGCCACACCGTGCTACTACTGACTGAAGGTCGTTGTACTTGCTAGTTGATAACTGATATTCCCAGACCATTTTTGGTCATAAAGAAAATTAGTCTCTGGGCTAGGATTTGACCCAGAGACCTGTCAAGCCAGAGACTATCTCTGGAACGTCCAAGCCACAAGGAGTTGTCCTAAGTAGTGTTTGCTGGCTATACTATCCAATTTAAACCAAGGGGACTTGCTCCAAAGGAGAAGTGCATGCCTTTTCTATCTAGAACAGACTTAGGGGATTTGCTGTAAAGGAGTAGTGCATGCCTGGTCCGTCTTGTGCCTGTCCAAAATGTCAACGATGGACAAGGAGCATATCAGGTCAACAGGTGGCGGCGCTACCCCTGCTCCTGTTGCTACTTCTGCCATAAATACGTCTGATAGAAAATAAATATAGATGCCAGCAGACTGGGATTTTGAAAAACCGAGTCCACCACTGGAACATTCTATCAACCAGCCTGATGCGATGGTGTACAAAACGGGTTCCGACACAATGGTTCCCGCCGACCGCTCTTGGTATTGCAACCAAGAGGTGATATCACCCTCAAACCAAGGTTCCACACTTAGCACTTCATATGAATCACTTCCTTGCACTGTGTCCTTAGTACGTGGTTAATTTCGCGCCAGGAGCTAACTCCTAAGGCTTAGACCAACCAATGCTTCTTTAGTGTCTGCCTCGGGTGGAAAACTCTGTGAAGAGTCTCAAAGGTGAGAAATGTACTCTATGACAGGCAATAGACAGGTTCTTATAGTCCTAGACTGACAGGTTCTTATATTCCTATAGCCAGCCTCTAGCCTAGGCGCACAGCGGCTCCTTGTATGAGCCACATTGGGAGCAATCTAGATTGCGTCATCCCCCCTGTCTACATGACACTCCCTGTGACCGCCAAGTGGCACCTGCCACCAGGAAGGACCTTGGAATGTTCTAAGATGCCTCTTAGAAACTTCCTGTCCCCATTTTGGTCACAAAACAAAATACTCACTGGGGGATTTGACCCAGTGACCTCTCGCTCCAAATGCAGTTCTTGTTAAAGTTAGTTTAATCATAAAAATTTGACGCTGACGGAATTTCAAATTGTGCAACTTCGAGCTTGAATAACCTCTCAACCATTGCTCTAATTGACCAGTCGTAAGAAGGAAAGTTGACTACACACAGTGAAATTCTTCTTATTACATCCAGTGACACAAGCATACTTTGGTTGGTCAATGTGCATGGTAGCCACACCGTGCCACCACTCATCGAAGGTCTTTGTACCTGCTAGTCGATACCGAGTATTCCCAAACCATTGTTTCTCCCTCTGCCCAGTTTTGACTTGCATTATGAGTTGTGAACGTTGACCACACACACAAAACTTCTTTGGTCATGAGCTGTGATGTATGCCTGCTTGGGTAGGTCATTGTGCACGGTAGCCACACCGTACGAATACATACGAAAAATATTTGTACTTGCTAGAAGATACATAGTGTTTTGAACCATGTTTTCCCCCTCTGACCATTTGTGACTCATGTTATGGGTTGTGAACGTTGACCACCCATATTGAAATTCTTTGGTCATGTTTAGTGACATATTCCTAGTTTGGTTTGTCACTGTACGTGGTTACCACGCCGTGAAACTACGTATTGAAGGGTTTTGTGCTTTCTAGTTGATAGCTAGTGTTCCCAACCCATTGTTACCCCCCTCTTACTATTAGTGACTTGTGTTGTGAGTTGTCAACGCTGACCACATGAAGTGAAATTCGTTGGTCATGGTCAGTGAAATATGCATACTTTGGTTGGTCACTGTGCATGGTAGCCACGCTGTGCCACTACATATTGAAGGTATTTGTACTTGCTAGCTGATAACTAGTATTCACAAACCATTATCTTCCATCCTGACCAGTTGTGACTCGTGCTATGAGTTGTCAAAGTTTACCACACTTAGTGACATTATTTGGTCATGGTCAGTGACATATGCCTACTTTGGTTGGTCATCCTGCATGGTATCCACACCGTGCCAAAACAGATTGAAGGTCCTTGTGCTTGCTAGTTGACACTTGGTGCTCCCAAACCATTGTCTCCCCCTCTGACCATTTTTTACTCCTATTATGAGTTGTCAACGCTGACCACACACATCGGATTTCTTTGGTCAAAGGTAGTACATATGCCTACTTTGGTCGGTCATTGTGCATGGTGTCAACCGGCCTGAGGCAAACGGACTAGAAAACAGGGCCGACACAATAGCACCTGCCGTCTGCTCCTAGCATTTCAGCTAGGAGAAGATATCACCCTCATGATCACGGTTCCACACTTAGCAGTTCCTAGGCAATCACTTGCTAGCAACTGTGTCCACTTAACACTTGGTCATTTTCGCGCGAGGTGCTAGTCAAAGACTAACTCCTGGGGCTTAGACCAACCAGTGTCTTCTTTATACTCTTCCTTATTTGGACAACTCTGTGAGGAGCATCTAAGGCCAGATTGTGTAATTAGAATGAGGAATGAGCCTGGTACATATAGTCCTAGGCCTGGCTTCTAAGGTGTGTGGGCAGTGACACTTTTGGGGTGGTCACTCCAAACCACCTCACCAGTCCGCCAATTGGCGCATCCACTGACCGCCAAGTTGCGCACTCTCCTCATGCATGGATAAATGTCTAAGAAACTTCCCCTATGCTAGAAGGTCAAAAAACCTCCTGCGCACATCAAGGCTCGATCGCAGGACCTGTTGTCCCTAAGTCCAACANGTCAACCCATAGCAGTGGCCATGGGGCATAGAAGAACAACAATCTCTCCCTTGCACCGTAGGCCACCTGCTGTGGTAGTTTTCTTCGGCATGAACCTGTAGCTCTAGGTTGTGTTTGTGCATGTCAGTTTTCTTGGTCTTTAGTTCTCATCTCTTGCATCCACCATGCCGACTCCTCGAGCACCTGCAACATGCAAGTCGCTGTCTAGCGGCTTTGTCAAGAAGTCCGCAAGCATTTTCTTGGTTGCGACGTGCTCCAGTTCCACGACACCCTTGGCGATAAGGTCACGTGAGTAGTGGTACCGAATATCGATGTGCTCTGTACGCCGGGAGATCATGTCGTCCTCTGCCATAGCCATGGCACTTTGGCTGTCGATGCGGATGACCGTTGCCTCCTGTTGTGGTGCCTTGATCTCATCAAGCAAACTGCGAAGCCACTGTGTTTCCTTGCAAACTTCGGAGAGTGCAATGTACTCTGCCTCAGCAGTAGAAAGCGAGACGCAGTCCTGCTTCCTGCTTGCCCATGAGACCGCACCACCGTTGAGAAGACAAACAAACCCTGAGGTGGACTTCCTGTCATCAATCCGTCCTCCCCAGTCCGCGTCGGTGTAGCATGTCAGCCGCAGCAAGTCTGATCCTTCTAGACCTCCAAACCGAAGTCCGACATGCCGAGTATTTTTTAAGGTAGCGAAAAATCCGCTTCACGACTTGCCAATGTTCTGGCCCAGGGTTGGCCACAAACCTGCTCACCTGACCCACTGCAAAAGCAATGTCAGGTCGTGTTCCCACCATTGCATACATGAGGCTTCTGACGGCGGACTGGTATGGAATGTTTTGCATCTCCCGCCGGTCTGCCTCGTTGCTTGGTGACATGGAGGAGGAGAGCTTGCAGTCGGAGGGCATGGGGGTGCTGACGGGCTTGCAGTCCTCCATGTTGTAGCGCTTCAAGATGTCCATGATGTACTTGGTCTGGTTGAGCTCGATGGTGCCTGCTTTGCGGTTGCGATGAACAGCAATCCCGAGGTAGTACTCGAGAGGTCCCATGTCCTTCATCTTAAATCTGCTGGCCAGATTTTTCTTGAGGTCCGTGAGGGCATCCTGCGAGGAAGAACACATGATAAGATCATCCACGTACAATGCCACAAGTAGCAAGCCACGTTCGTCCTCCCGCACATAGACGCTAGGGTCATTTTTGCAATGTGCGAAGGAGATCTCAGCCATGAAGCTGTCCATCTCCTTGTACCAGATCCGTGGGGCCTGTTTCAGCCCGTACAACGCCTTCACCAGCTTGCACACCTTACCCTCGGGTGCTTTGACACCTTCCGGTACCTCCATTAGCACCTCCTTGTCAAGCTTCCCATAAAGGAAGGCTGTCTTCACATCCATCTGGTGGATCTCAAGGTCTTTGGCGGCAGCGACAGCAAGCAGGGACCTGATGGAGGCAAACGTGACGACCGGTGCGAAGGTCTCATCGTACTCAGAACCTGCGCGCTGTGAGAACCCTTTCGCCACGACCCTTGCCTTGTACTTGTCGATGCTATCATCTTGCTTCCGCTTCAACCTGAGCACCCACTTTGAGCCCACTACGCGAGCGTTAGCGGGTCTGTCCACCAGCACCCATGTGCCATTTTCTTCGATGGACACGAGCTCGCTGTCCACCGCCTCCTTCCACTTGGCCGCATCGGGCCTTGCCAGCGCTTCAGCCACAGTGAGCGGCTCTCCCTGAGCCAAACAGGACCAGCTCAGTCCAGTCCAGCTTCCAGTGTCAGCGTCGTACTTTGGAGTTTGTTTTCTTTGTTGTGTGCTGCCAGGTTGCATTGCTGGTGGATGTTTGCCATGCTGTTGCTCCTGTGGTGTTGGCTGCCCTGGAGTTGAATTTTCCTCTTTTGAAGAGCCACTGGCCTCCGAGCTGGTCTCAGAGGCCTCGAACGTCTCGGACTCTGTGTTGGAGCTCGCCGCTGCGTCAGCCTGCGCAGCCGCTCCCCCTGGCACACCACTCTTCTTCACGGCCTGCCGCACTGGCACCACTTACCAGTTTTCAGGAGCTTGACCTCCTGACTCTAGCAGCACCAACCACTCTCCCTGTTTTGGAGCTTCCGTGGGATCAAGCATCTCTTCCTTGCCTGGTTTCCTCTCGTCAAAGGTTACATCCCGGCTGGTGATGAGTCTTCTTCCTGCCAGGTCCCACAAGCGATATGTCTTGTGGGCCGTCTCATAGCCCACCATAACGCACTTTTGTGCTCTTGAATCCAGCTTGCCGGCACCCTCACCCGCCTGGACCTTTGCCCATGCGGTGCAGCCGAATACCTTCAGGTGTGATGCGTCCGGCTTCTTCCCTGACCAAACTTCTTGTGGTGTCATCTGTTGCTTTCCCTTCTTCTTTCCGCGCCTGCCCAGAGCAGCCGCAGGAGTCAGGTTGACGAGATAGCATGCCGTTCTTGCCGCTTCCGCCCAGAACCGCGGTGGAAGCTTTGCATCAAAGAGCATGCTACGCACCATGCCGAGGATGGTCTGATTCATCCGTTCGGCAACACCATTGCTCTGCGGCGTGTAAGGCGTTGTGGGCTGGTGGCTGATCCCATGTTGCCTCAACCAGCCCTTGCATGCCTCGTACTCTCCACCGTTGTCGCTTCGCATCGCTTTGACTTTCTTTCCGGTCTGCCGCTCCACCATGGCGACAAACTCCTGCAACTTTTCTCTGACCTCTCCCTTTGCTTTGAGGAAGAAGATCCACACCTTGCGGCTGTGGTCATCTATGAAGGTCAGAAAATACTTGCTACCACCATTTGACGCCGTGCGAAAGGGTCCGCACACGTCGGTGTGAATGAGGTCANTTGGAGGCAAGGTTCACACAGGCTGCCACATCCAACCGCATCCTTCTTGCAACCATCCATGCCACGGACCAGCTGTTGTTGCTGGATGACTTGGAGTGTGCTGTTTGCCACATGCCCAAAGCGTCTATGCCACAGATCAGCGTCTTCGTCTTTTGCGGCAGAGGATGCTTTTTCAGTTTTCGTTGGTGTGCTCTCCTGCGTGGGTGTCGAGACCACTGCCTCCGCTGCACCCGCATGGCCCTCCTTTTCCGAGCTCTTTGCTGCCGTTGTCTGCAGTACGTAGAGTCCGTCAACCCGTGGAACCTGTGCCACGAGATCTTTGTTGGCGTAGAGGACCTTGATGTCTTCGTTCCTGGCGATGACCGCCTTCTTCTGCGTGAACACCACCGTCATGTCGTTGTCCGTTATTTTTGACACGGACAGAAGGTTTGCCGCAAAGGAGGGCATGTAGACCACGTCACGTAGCCGTAGATCCTTCTCCGCACCATTGAGGCTGATGCTCACCAGCTTGTCACCCACGCCCTTTGCGTTCACGACGCTACCGTTTGCGCATCTGAACCGCCGATCGGTGGGGCCGATGGAGACAAATCCAGCCTGGTCGTTGCTAGAGTGATGATCGGTGCCGGAGTCAAGCCCAAAAGCTCCTGGCCTGAGCAGCGCCGCTCCTTTTTCTGGAGGCGTGCTCTGTGCCATCATGTTGGTAGCTTCTTTGCCACCCTTTTTGTTGCCTTTGTTCCCACCGCTTCCGCTGTCTTCCTTCTTTGGCGATCTGCACTCTCTTGCCCTGTGCCCAGGTTTGCCGCACTTGTGGCAGTTACCCTGTCGCTTGGGAGCCCTGCCGCCATTGTTGCCTCCGCCACCACCGCTTCCGCTGTTGCCTTTCTGACCAGAGGCTGACCCTTTGCTCCCGCGGCCACTGTAGCGTGCGGCATAGGCTGAGAAATTAGCCTCACTTCCGCTGCGGCGCATGGCCTTGTTTCGCACGTACTCATACACTGCCGTGTACGTCAGGTCGTCCTCCTTTCAGCCGCCCATGACGGTGATCATCGGGCTCCAGCTCTCCGGTAGCGCCATGAGGAGAATCATGGCTTGCATGTTCTCGTCAAGGTCCCAGTTCATCTGGCGAGCCTCGCCAAGGAGTCCTTCAAACTCCTGTAGGAAATCGGGGATTGATTCGCCCTCATTCACCCGCATGCTGATCAGCCGTTGTAGGATGAATAATCTGTTCGCAAGGGAGGTGGATTGGTGCACGCGCTTGAGCTTGTTGTAAGCTTCGGAAGCCAGCGTGTACCCGGCAATGATGGGAACATACTTCTTAGCAATCGCGTTGCTGAGGAATGACATGGCAATGTCATTTCGATCCATCCATGCCCCATGGTCAGATGTGCCTTCCGCGGGAACCTGCTCCTCTCCCTTCAGTAGTTTGATGAAGCCGCGCACTTTCATCGCCAGCTCAAACTGCCATCTCCAAAGGGGGAAGTCAATCCCCTCAAAAATGGGGATTCCTTCCAAGTGTCCAAGACCTTGCGGCAGTGACATAGCACTCACATTTGCTCCAGTGGTCTGCCCTGTGGTAGCCACTGTTGAGTTTGAGGACTGCCCTGCGGCAGTCCCCACTCCTCCTGATGGGTCAACCATTTTTGTTGCCCTTATCTGCTTCCCACGTCCCTGCTGCGTTGAGGCCGATGTAGGCTGATGTTAGCTCATGTCTGCTACCGGTTTTAGGATGCAGATCCGTTGCTTACCCCTTCAGCCGCTGTTCACCTGCAGACAGAGAAGATATCTACACCAACACACCTAGGGTCTTGCCACCAAGGGCAGAGCTTGTCCTGGTTGGGACTCAAGGGTCGTGCCTCCAAGGGCAGAGCTTTTCCTTGGTCCCTGTGTGCTGAGTACAGACCAAGCCGTTGAAGTTGATGAAGCTGATGGAGCTGATGGAGCTAATGGAGCCAGCATGCGCACCTGGAGAGAGCGTACCAGAGTTGAGCGAAGCGTGCCTTACAACTGGTCAGTGTGGGCCCATAACCCTTTGTCAACCGGCCTGAGGCAAACGGACTAGAAAACAGGGCCGACACAACAGCACCTGCCGTCCGCTCCTAGCATTTCAGCTAGGAGAAGATATCACCCTCAGGATCACGGTTCTACACTGAGCAGTTCCTAGGCAGTCACTTGCTAGCAACTGTGTCCACTTAACACTTGGTCACTTTCGCGCGAGGTGCTAGTCAAAGACTAACTCCTGGGGCTTAGACCAACCAGTGTCTTCTTTATACTGCTCCTTAGTTGGACAACTCTGTGAGGAGCATCTAAGGCCAGATTGTGTAATTAGAATGAGGAATGAGCCTGGTACATATAGTCCTAGGCCTGGCTTCTAAGGTGTGTGGGCAGTGACACTTCTGGGGTGGTCACTCCAAACCACCTCACCAGTCCGCCAATTGGCCCATCCACTGACCGCCAAGTGGCGCACTCTCCTCGTGCATGGAGAAATGTCTAAGAAACTTCCCCTGTGCTAGAAGGTAAAAAAACCTCCTGCGCACATCAAGGCTCGATCGCAGGACCTGTTGTCCCTAAGTCCAACATGCTATCCGTTGCGCTACACTTCTGGTGTCTCGCTTGGACTTGCACCACGAACAAGGTTTGGGGGACTTACTCCAAGGGAGCAGTGCATGCCCAACCTGTCCGTCAACCCATAGCAGTGGCCACGGGGCATAGAAGAATAACACATGGTAGCCACACCGTGCTTATGCTGATTGAAGTTCGCTGTACTTGCTAGTTGAGAACTGATATTCACAGACCATTGTTTCCCCCTCTCACCGTTTGTGACTCGTGTTATGGTTGGTGAATGTTGACCACCCATAATGAAATTCTTTCATCATGGTCGGTGACATATGCCTAGTTTGGTAGTTTGGTGTGCATACTAGCCACACCATACCACTACGTATTGAAGAAATTTATCCTTTATACTCAATACATAGGGTTCCGAAACCATTGTCTATCTCTCTGACGATTTGTGACTCGTGTTATGAGTTGTCAATTTTGACCATACATAGTGGACTTCTTCGGTCATAGTCAGTGACGTGTGCATCCTTTGGTTGGTCACTGTGCACGCTAGTCACACCGTGCCACTACTTGTTGAAAATCTTTCTACTTGCTAGTTGATAACTAGTGGTCCCAACCCATGGTTTCCCCCACTGACCATTTGTGACTCGTGTTGTGAGTTTTCAACGTTGACCACCCACTGTGAGATCCGTTTGGGCATGGTTTGGGACATATGCCTACTTTGGTTTGTCACTACACGTGGTTGTCATGCCGTGTCATTACGTATGGAAGGTCTTTGTGCTTTCTCGTTGACATCTAGTGTTCCCAAACCATTGTTAGTCCCCTCTGACTATATGTGACTCGTGTTGTGACTTGTAAATGTTGATCACATGAAGTGAAATTTTTTGTTCATGGTCAGTGACATATGCATACTTTGGTTGTATACTGTGCATGGTAGCCACGCTGTGCCACTACATATTGAAGATATTTGTACTTGTTACTCAATAACTAGTTTTCACAAAGCATTGTCTTCCACTCTGACCATTTGTGACTCGTGTTATGAGTTGTCAAAGTTTACCACAGTTAGAGACATTATTTGGTCATGGTCAGTGACATATGCCTACTTTGGTTGGTCATCGTGCATGGTATCCACACCGTGCCAAAACGTATTGAAGCTCTTTGTGCTTGCTAGTTGATACTTGGTGTTCCCAAACCATTGTTTCTCCCTCTGACCATTTGTAACTCGTATTATGAGTTGTCAACATTGACCACACACGGTGGATTTCTTTGCTCAAAGGCATTACATATGCCTACTTTGGTCGGTCATTGTGCATGGTAGCGACACTGTGCTACTACTGACTGAAGGTCGTTGTACTTGCTAGTTGAGAACTGATATTCCCATAGCATTGTTTCCTCCCCTGACCGTTTGTGACTCGTGTTATGGTTGGTCAACGTTGGCCACCCATGTAGAAATTCTCTGGTCATGGTCAGTGACATATGCCTAGTTTGGTTGTTTGGTGTGCATATTAGCCACACCGTGCCACTACGTATTGAAGTTCTTTGTCCTTTCTAGTCGATACATAGGGTTCCCCAACCATTGTCTCACCCTCTGACCATTTGTGACTCGTGTTATGAGTTGTCAATGTTGACCACACATAGTGGACTTCTTCGGTCATAGTCAGTGACGTGTGCATCCTTTGGTTGGTCACTGTGCACGATAGCCACACCGTGCCACTACTTGTTGAAAAAATTTCTAATTGATAGTTGATAACTAGTGTTCCCGACCCATTGTTTCCCTCACTGACCATTTGTGACTCGTGTTATGAGTTTTCAATGTTGACCACACACTGTGAAATCCGTTTGGTCATGGTTAGTGACATACGCCTACTTTTGTTTGTCACTGTACATGGTTACCACGCCATGTTACTACATATCGAAGGTCACTATGGTGTCTAGTTGATAGCTAGTGTTCCCAAACCGTTGTTAACCCCTCTAAATATCTGTGACTCGTGTTGTGAGTTCTCAACATTGACCAAATGAAGTGAAATTCTTTGGTCATGTTCAGTGACATATGCATACTATGGTTGGTCACTGTGCATTGTAGACACACTGTGCCACTACATATTGAAGGTATTTGAACTTGCTAGACGATGACTAGTATTTATAAACCATTATCTTCCACTCTGACCATTTGTGACTCGTGTTATGAGCTGTCAAGGTTTACCACACATGGTGACATTAGTTGGTCATGGTCAGTGACATATGCATACCTTGGTTGGTCATCGTGTATGGTATCCACACCGTGCCAGAACGCATTGAAGGTCATTGTGCTTGCTAGTTGATACCTGCTGTTCCTAAACTATTTTTTCTCCCTCTGACTATTTGTGACTCGTATTATGAGTTGGCAACGTTGACCACACACCGCGGATTTCTTTGGTCAAAGGCAGTACATCTGCTTACTTTGGTCGGTCATTGTGCATGGTAGCCACACCGTGCTACTACTGATTGAAGGGCGTTGTACTTGATAGTTGAGAACTGATATTCCCGGACCGTTGTTTCTCCTTCTGACCGTTTGTGACTCGTGTTATGGTTGGTGAAAGTTGACCACCCATATTGAAATTCTTTGGTCATGGTCAGTGACATATGCCTAGTTTGGTTGTTTGGTGTGCATAGTAGCCACACCGTGCCACTACGTATTGAAGTTAGTTGTCCTTTCTAGTCCATGCATAGGGTTCACAAACCATTGTCTTTCCCTCTGACCATTTGTGACTCGTGTTATGAGTTGTCAATGTTGACCACGCATACAGGATTTCTTCGGTCGTAGTGAGTGACGTATTCATCCTTTGGTTGGTCACTGTGCACGCTAGCCAAACGGTGCCACTACTTGTTCATACTCTTTCATACTTGCTAGTTGACAACTAGTGTTCCCAACCCATTGTTTCCCCCTCTGACCATTTGTGACTCGTGTTATGAGTTTTCAATATTGACCACACACTGTGAAATTCGTTTGGTCATGGTTAGTGACATATGCCTACTTTGGTTTGTCACTTTACATGGTTACCACGCCGTGTCACTACGTATTGAAGGTATTTGTGCTTTCTAGTCAATAGCTAGTGTTCCGAAACCAATGTTACCCCCATTTGACTATCTGTGACTCGTGTTGTGAGTTTTCAGCGCTGACCACATGAAGTGAAATTCGTTGGTCATGGTCAGTGACATATGCATAATTTGGTTGGTCACTGTGCATGGTAGCCACGCTGTGCCACTACGTATTGAAGGTATTTGTACTTGCTACTCGATGACTAGTATTCACAAAACATTGTCTTCCACTCTGACCATTCGTGACTCGTGGTATGAGTTGTCAAAGTTTACCACACTTCGTGACATTATTTGGTCATGGTCAGTGACATATGCCTACTTTGGTTGGTCATCGTGCATGGTATCCACACCATGCCACAACTTGGTGAAGGTCCTTGTGCTTGCTGGTTAATACCCGGTGTTCCCAACCCATTGTCTCCCCCTCTGACCATTCATGACTCCTATTATGAGTTGTCAACGCTGTCACACACAGCAGATTTCTTGGGTCAAAGGTAGTACATATGCCTATTTTTGTCGGTCATTGTGCATGGTAGCCACATCGTGCTTATACTGATTGAAGGTCGCAGTACTTGCTAGTTGAGAACTGATATTCACCTGCTATTGTTTCCCCCTCTGACCTTTTGTGACTCGTGTTATGGTTGGTGAATGTTGACCACTTACATTGAAATTCTTTCATCATGTTCAGTGACACATGTCTAGTTTGGTTGTTTGGTGTGTATAGTAGCCACACCGTACCACTACGTATTGAATTGATTTGTCCTTTCTTGTCGATACATAGGGTTCCCAAACTATTGTCTCTCCCTCTGACCATTTGTGACTCGTGTTATGAGTTGTCAATGTTGACCATACGTAGTGGACTTCTTCGGTCATAGTCAGTGGCGTGTGCATCCTTTCGTTGGTCACTGTGCACGCTGGCCACACCGTGCCCCTACTTGTTGAAAATCTTTCTACTTGCTAGTTGATAACTAGTGTTCCCAACCCATGGGTTCCTTCACTGACTAGCTGTGACTCGTGTTATGAGTTTTCAATGTTGACCACACACAGTGAAATCCGTTTGGTCATGGGTTGTGACATATGCCTACTTTGGTTTGTCAATGTACATGGTTCCCACGCCGTGTCATTACGTATCGAAGGTATTTGTGCTTTCTTATTGACAGCTAGTGTTCCCAAACCGTTGCTAGCCCCCTCAGACTACCTGTGACTCGTGTTGTGAGTTGTAAATGTTGACCACATTAAGTGAAATTCTTTGTTCATGGTCAGTGACATATGCATACTTTGGTTGGTCACTGTGCATTGTAGCCGCACTGTGCCACTACATATTGAAAGTATTTGTACTTGCTAGTCGATAACTAGTATTCACAAACCATTATCCTCCACCCTGACCATTTGTGACTCGTGTTATGAGTTGTCAAGGTTTACCACGCTTAGTGACATTATTTGGTCATGGTCAGTGACCTATGCCTACTTTGGTTGGTCATCGTGCATGGTATCCACACCGTGCCACAACATATTGAAGATCCTTGTGCTTGCTATTTGATGCTTGGTGTTCCCAAACTATTGTTTCCCCCTCTGACCATTTGTGACTTGTATTATGAGTTGTCAACGTTGACCACACACGGTGGATTTTTTTGGTCAAATGCAGTACATATGCCTACTTTGGTCGGTCATTGTGCATGGTAGCCTCACCGTGCTACTACCGACTGAAGGTCGTTGTACTTTCTAGTTGGTGTCTAGTATTCCCAAACCAATGTTTCCCCCTCTGACAGTTCATGACCCATATTATGGGTTGTCAATGTTGACCACACATAGCAAAATTATTTGGTCATGGTAATTGGCACATGCCTATTATGGTTGGTCATTTTGCATGGTAGCCACACCATTCCAATACTTGTTGAAATTATTTGTACTTGCTAGTCAATAAATAGCAAAAGGTTTCTCCCTTTGACACCAGGTCGGTTTTTGTTGATTTGTTACGCGTAGGTGCCTTCACTGGAATACTCCCTCCCACCCCCCCCCCC
>SZWC01000235.1:449849-466227 GCA_023375785.1 Penium margaritaceum | reverse complement strand
CCCCCCCCCCCCCCCTAGAGGGGTATTCCGTGGACGACCTGGAGGACAGATTTGCGACCGCATTCTGACCACCCCCCTACCCCTCCACGGCTTAGGCTCAAAGGTAGAGTTGAGGTATCACAACATGCCCCCCCCCCTCAGGTCGCGAGCCTATTCTATATGGCGCGTACGAGGATTCAAACCCAGGACCTACCGCTCCATAATCTAACTCTATAAGCACTAAGCCAACTCACATGGTGTTCATATGATATCCAAATGACATTATAAGGGTTCCTATGGGCAAAGAGCATAAAATAAGAAGGTGTACGATTGGAGGGTAGTTTTCAAAAGTATGAATGATAACAAAGTTAGTTTAATCATAAAATAATTACGCAAACGGAATTTCAAAATTTGCAACTTCGAGCTTGAATAACCTCTCAACCATTGCTCCGATTGACCAGTCGTAAGAAGGAAAGTTGACTACACACAGTGAAACTCTTATTATGATATCCAGTGACACAAGCATACTTTGGTTGGTCATTGTGTGTGGTAGCCACACCGCGCCACCACTTATTGAAGGTATTTGTACTTGCTCGTCGATACCGAGTATTCCCAAACCATTGTTTCTCACTCTGCCCATTTTCGACTTGTATTATGAGTTGTGAACGTTGACCACACACACTAAAATTCTTTGGTCGCGAGCAGTGATGTATGCCTACTTGGATATGTCATTGTGCATGGCAGCCACACCGTGCCAATACATCCGAAACATCTTTGTACTTGCTAGAAGATACATACTGTTTTGAAACCATGTTTTCCCCCTCTGACCATTTGTGACTCATGTTATGGGTTGTGCACGTTAACCACCCATATTGAATTTTTGTGGTCATGGTTAGTGACACATGCCTAGTTTAGGTTGTCACTGTACGTGGTTACCGCGCAGTGTCACTATGTATCGAAGGTCTTTGTGCTTTCTAGTTGATAGCTAGTGTTCCCAAACCATTGTTACCCCCCTCTAACTACTAGTGACTCATGTTGTGAGTTTTCAATGCTGACCACCTGAAGTGAAATTCGTTGGTCATGGTCAGTGACATATGCATACTTTGGTTGGTCACTGTGCATGGTAGCCACGCTGTGCCACTACATTTTCAAGGTATTTGTCCTTGCTGGCCGATAACTAGTATTCACAAACCATTATCGTCCACCCTGACCATTTGTGACTCATGTTATGAGTTGTCAAAGTTTACCACACTTAGTGACATTACTTGGTCATGGTCAGTGACATATGCCTACTTTGGTTGGTCACCATGCATGGTATCCACACCGTGCCACAACGTATTGCAGTTTCCTGTCCTTGCTAGTTGATACCTGGTGTTCCCAAACCCATTGTCTCCCCCTCTGACCATTTGTGACTCCTATTATGAGTTGTCAACGCTGACCACACACTGCGGATTTCTTTTATCAAAGGTAGTACATATGCCTACTTTGGTCGGTCATTGTGCATGGTAGTCACACCGTGCTTATACTGATTGAACGTCGCTGTACTTGCAAGTTGAGAACTGATATTCACAGACCATTGTTTCCCCCTCTGACCGTTTGTGACTCGTGTTATGGTTGGTGAATGTTGACCACCCATATTGAAATTGTTTCATCATGTTCAGTTACATACGCCTAGTTTAGTTGTTTGGTGTCCATAGTAGCCACACTGTGCCACTACATATTGAAGTTCTTTGTACTTTCTAGTAAATACATATGGTTCCCAAACCATTGTCTCTCCCTCTGACCATTTGTCACTCGTGTTATGAGTTGTCAATGTTGACCATACATAGTGGACTTCTTCGGTCATAGTTAGTGACGTGTGCATCCTTTGGTTGGTCACTGTGCACGCTAGCCACACCGTGCCACTACTTGTTGAAAATCTTTCTACTTGCTAGTTGATAACTAGTGTTCTCAACCCATGGGTTTTCCCACTGACCATTTATGACTCGTGTTATGAGTTTTCAACGTTGACCACACACTGTGAAATCCGTTTGGTCATGGTTTGTGACATATGCCTGCATTGGTTTGTCACTGTACATGGTTACCACGCCGTGTCATCACGTATCGAAGGTATTTGTGCTTTCTTGTTGACAGCTAGCGTTCCCAAACCATTGTTAGCACCCTTTGACTATCTGTGACTCGTGTTGTGAGTCATAGATGTTGACCACATGAAGTGAAATTCTTTGTTCATGGTCAGTGACATGTGCATACTTTGGTTGATTACTGTGCATTATAGCCACACTGTGCCACTACATATTGAGAATATTTGTACTTGCTAGCTGGTAACTAGTATTCACAAACCATTATCTTCCACCCTGACCATTTGTGACTCGCGTTATGAGTTGTCAAAGTTTACCACACATAGTGACATTATTTGGTCACGGTCAGTGACATATGCCTACTTTCGTTGGTCATCGTGCATGGTATCCACACCGTGCCACAACGTATTGAAGCTCCTTGTGCTTTCTATTTGATACTTGGTGTTCCCAGACCATTGTTTCCCCCTTCTGATTATTTGTGACTCGTATTATGAGTCGTCAACGTTGACCACACACTGCGGATTTATTTGGTCAAAGGCAGTACGTATGCCTACTTTGGCCGGACATTGTGCATGGTAGCCATACCGTGCTACTATTGACTGAAGGTCCTTGTACTTGCTAGTTGAGAACTGATATTCCCATAGTATTGTTTCCCCCCCTGACCGTTTGTGACGCGTGTTATGGTTGGTCAATGTTGACCACCCATGTTGAACTTCTCTGGTCATGGTCAGTGACATATGCCTAGTTTGGTTGGTCACTGTGCACGATAGCCACACCGTGCCAATACTTGTTGAAAATCTGTCTACTTGCTAGTTGATAACTAGTAGTCCCCACCCATGGTTTCCCCCACTGACCATTTGTGACTCGTGGTGTGAGTTTTCAACGTTGACCACACACTGTGAAATCCGTTTGGTCATGGTTAGTAACATATGCCTACTTTGGTTTGTCACTGTACATGGTTACCACGCCGTGTCACTACGTATCAAAGGTCTTTGTGCTTTCTAGTTGATAGCTAGTGTTCCCAAACCGTTGTTAGCCCCTCTGAATATCTGTGACTCGTGTTGTGAGTTGTCAACGCCGACCACATGAAGTGTAATTCGTTGGTCATGGTCAGTAACATATGCAGACTTTGGTTGGTCACTGTGCATGGTAGCCACGTTGTGCCACTGCATGTTGAAGGTATTTGTACTTGCTACTTGATAACTAGTATCCGGAACCATTGTCTTCCACTCTGACCAATCTGGACTCGTGTAATGAGCTGTTACCACACTTAGTGACATTATTTGGTCATAGTCAGTGACATACGCCTACTTGGGTTGGTCGTCGTGCATGGTATCCACACCGTGCCATGACTGGCTGAAGGTCGTTGTGCTTGCTAGTTGATACCTGATGTTCCCAGACCATTTTTCCCCCCTCTGACCATTTGTGATTCGTGTTATGAGTTGTCAACGCTGTCCACACACAGCGGACTTCTTTGGTCAAAGGCATTACATATGCCTAATTTGGTCGGTCAGTGTGCATGGTAGCCACACCGTGCTACTACGGACTGAAGGTCGCTGTACCTGCTAGTTGACAACTGATATTCCCAAACCATTGTTTCCTCCCCTGACCGTTTGTGACTCGTGTTATGGTTGGTGAATGTTGACCACCCATATTGAAATTATCTGGTCATAATCAGTGACATATGCCTAGTTTGGATGTTTGGTTTGCATATTAGCCACACCGTGCCACTACGTATTGAAGTTATTTGTCCTTTCTAGTCCATGCATCGGGTTCCCAAACCATTGTCTCTCCCTCTGACCATTCGTGACTCGTGTTATGAGTTGTCAATGTTGACCACACATGGTGGACTTCTTTGGACATAGTGAGTGACGTATTCATCTGTTGGTTGGTCACTATGCACACTAGCCACACTGTGCCACTACTTGTTGAAGTTCTTCGTACTTGCAAGTTGATAACTAGTGTTCATAGCCCATTGTTTCCTCCTATGACCAATTGTGACTCGTGTGATGAGTTTTCAACGTTGACCACACTGTGAAATTCGTTTGGTCATGGTTAGTGACATACGCCTACTTTGGTTCATCACTGTACATGGTTACCAAGCCGTGTCACTACGTATTGAAGATATTTGTGCTTTGTAGTCAATGGCTAGTGTTACCAAACAAATTCTACCCCCTTTTGACTATATGTGAGTCGTGTTGTGTGTTTTCAACGCTGACCACATGAAGTGAAATTTGTTGGCCATGGTCAGTGACATATGCATACTTTGGTTGGTCACTGTGCATGGTAGCCACGCTGTGCCACTACATATTGAAGGTATTTGTACTTGCTACTTGATGACTAGTATTCACAAACCATGGTGTTCTACTCTGACCATTTGTGATTCGTGTAATGAGTTGTCAAAGTTTAACACACTTAGTGACATTATTTGGTCATGGTCAGTGACATATGCCTACTTTGGTTGGTCATCGTGCATGGTATCCACACCGTACCACAACTTATTGAAGGTCCTTGTTCTTGCTAGTTGATACCTGGTGTTCCTAAACCATTGTCTCCCCCTCTGACCAATTGTGAATCCTATTATGAGTTGTCAATGCTGAGCACACACAGCAAATTTATTGGGTCAAAGGTAGGTACATATGCCTACTTTGGTCGGTCATTGTGCATGGTAGACACACACCGTGCTTATACTAATTGAAGGACACTGTACTTGCTAGTTGAGAACTCATATTCACAGACCATTATTTCCCCCTCTGACCGTTTGTGACCCGTGTTATGGTTGGTGAATGTTGACCACTTATATTGAAATTCTTTCATCATGGTCAGTGACATATGCCTAGTTTGGTTGTTTGGTGTGCATGGTAGCCACACCGTGCCACTACGTATTGAAGTTCTTTGTCCGTTATAGTCCATACATAGGGTTCCCAAACCATTGTCTCTCCCTCTGATCCATTGTGACTCGTGTTATGAGTTGTCAATGTTGACCATACACAGTGGACTTCTTCGGTCATAGTCAGTGACGTGTGCATCCTTTGGTTGGTCACTGTACACGCTAGCCACACCGTGCCACTACTTGTTGAGAATCTTTCTACTTGCTAGTTGATAAATAGTGTTCCCAACCCATGGTTTCCCTCACTGACCATTTCTGACTCGTGTTATGAGTTTTCAACGTTGACCACACACTGTGAAATCTGTTTGGTTATGCTTTGTGACATGTGCCTACTTTGGTTTGTCACTGTACATGGTTACCACGTCGTGTCGTTACGTGTCGAAGGTCTTTGTGCTTTCTTGTTGGCAGCTAGTGTTCTCAAACCATTGTTAGTCCCCTCTGACTATCTGTGACTCATGTTGTGAGTTGTAAATGTTGACCACATGAAGTGAAACTCTTTGTTCATGGTCAGTGACATATACATACTTTGGTTGGTCACTGTGCATTGTAGCCACACTGTGCCACGACATATTGAGGGTATTTGAACTTGCTAGTTGATAACTAGTATTCACAAACCATTATCTTCCACCCTGACGATTAGTAACACGTGTTATGAGTTGTCAAAGTTTACCACACTTAGTGACATTATTTGGTCATGGTCAGTGACATATGCCTACTTTGGTTGGTCATCTTGCATGGTATCCACACCGTTCCACAACGTATTGAAGCTCCTTGTGCTTGCTATTTGATACTTGGTGTTCCCAAACCATTGTTTCCCCCTTCTGACCATTTGTGACTCGTGTTATGAGTTGTCAACTTTGACCACACACAGCGGATTTCTTTGATCGAAGGTAGTACATATTGTCAAAAAACGGCCCCCGGGTGGAGGCAGTTCCAACGTGGCCCGACAGGTCTACTTGGTGTTCACGGCTTCTTTTGTGCATGTTCTGAGTCTAAGCGTAAGCTTTCTGGTCGCCTCACGCTATGTTTATGGCAGTTGAAGACAAATGTGAGACAGTCACTTTTGCGAAGGGAATAACGCGATTTTGCATTTTGTTTTTGAACATGGACATGATCTGAACATTTGTAGGGCTAGTCATGAGCTCTCCAACGCACCACACCGTGCGCAATTCGGATCACCGTAGCTCCAGCTACGTCATCCGAAGCGCAGCACTCCAAATCAGTCGCTCTGTCGGCGGTGCGCACCACATCGCCTGCCGAGGCGCCCTCACACACCAGGGACCCATCAAAACGCCATTCCGGAGGCGCAGATGTCCCCATGCGTAGTGGCGGCGCCCCTCGCACCTTTGGTGCCTGTTTCGATGCGTTAATTATCGAGTTTGGTGATGGGGATTGATGTGGGTCGAAACCTGTCCGCGGACCTCCAGTCGGAATTTCGACTAAGTCCCCGAGTAACAAACTGTACTACTGAGTTTCGGACTCCGAGCCAGGAGTTTGGCTAAGTCCCTCAGTAACAAAACTGCACTCCTGAAATCCGGCGGATCATCCACCGGACGCCTCGGCAGACCTTCCGAAGCAAAATCCCCAGATGGCATTTTGTTACTCGTTCCGGTCGATAATTCACCGTAAGTCGAACCGCGGCCGGCTCCCAGAACCGCCGCACACACCCCAACTTTGGAAGCTCATATCTCCCTTGTACTAGTCCGATTCTGGTGAAACAACTTTCACCGGATTCAGCAACTCGTTGACTTTTAGGGACAATCCTGCATTTTAGGATCCAAGCAATCCTTGAGTCACCAGATCCGTCGATGAGGAATTTCCTCTATCTGGCGGCTCGTCGGAACCTCCCGGCGCTGCACTTGGGCATGCAGAGGGGCAAATCCACAACATTATCCCCCTTGCACCTGCCATGCCCGCTGCTCCTGCCTGCTCTCACTCATCTTCCGCTGCGCCCTTCAGCCCAACATAGCTGGTCATCCCAAGTCTGGCACAACTATGGCACAACTCTGGCACAACTCTCGCATCACCCTGGCACAACTCTTGCATACCTCTGGCACAGCTCTGGCACAACACTGGCACAGCTCATGCACAACTCTGGCACAACTCTGGCACAAATCTGGCAAAACTCTGGCACAACGATGGGAGAACTCTGGCACAATCCTCGCGCAACTCTGGCACAACTCTTGCAGGACTCTGGCACAACTCTGGCGCAACTTTGGCACATCTCTGGCACAGTTCTGGCACGACTCTGGCACAAGTCTGGCACAACTCTGGCACAACTCCGCACAACTCTGGCACGACTCTGGCAAAACTCTTGCACAACTATGGCACAACTCTGGCACAACTCTGGGAGAACTCTGGCACAACTCTGGCACAACCCTGGCACAACTCTGGCACAACTCTGGGAGAACTCTGGCACAACTCTGGCACAACCCTGGCACAACTCTGGCACAACTCTGGGAGAACTCTGGCACAACTCTGGCACAACCCTGGCACAACTCTGGCACAACTCTGGGAGAACTCTGGCACAACTCTGGCACAACCCTGGCACAACTCTGGCACAACTCTGGGAGAACTCTGGCACAACTCTGGCACAACCCTGGCACAACTCTGGCACAACTCTGGGAGAACTCTGGCACAACTCTGGCACAACCCTGGCACAACTCTGGCACAACTCTGGGAGAACTCTGGCACAACTCTGGCACAACCCTGGCACAACTCTGGCACAACTCTGGGAGAACTCTGGCACAACTCTGGCACAACCCTGGCACAACTCTGGCACAACTCTGGGAGAACTCTGGCACAACTCTGGCACAACCCTGGCACAACTCTGGCACAACTCTGGGAGAACTCTGGCACAACTCTGGCACAACCCTGGCACAACTCTGGCACAACTCTGGGAGAACTCTGGCACAACTCTGGCACAACCCTGGCACAACTCTGGCACAACTCTGGGAGAACTCTGGCACAACTCTGGCACAACCCTGGCACAACTCTGGCACAACTCTGGGAGAACTCTGGCACAACTCTGGCACAACCCTGGCACAACTCTGGCACAACTCTGGGAGAACTCTGGCACAACTCTGGCACAACCCTGGCACAACTCTGGCACAACTCTGGGAGAACTCTGGCACAACTCTGGCACAACCCTGGCACAACTCTGGCACAACTCTGGGAGAACTCTGGCACAACTCTGGCACAACCCTGGCACAACTCTGGCACAACTCTGGGAGAACTCTGGCACAACTCTGGCACAACCCTGGCACAACTCTGGCACAACTCTGGGAGAACTCTGGCACAACTCTGGCACAACCCTGGCACAACTCTGGCACAACTCTGGGAGAACTCTGGCACAACTCTGGCACAACCCTGGCACAACTCTGGCACAACTCTGGGAGAACTCTGGCACAACTCTGGCACAACCCTGGCACAACTCTGGCACAACTCTGGGAGAACTCTGGCACAACTCTGGCACAACCCTGGCACAACTCTGGCACAACTCTGGGAGAACTCTGGCACAACTCTGGCACAACCCTGGCACAACTCTGGCACAACTCTGGGAGAACTCTGGCACAACTCTGGCACAACCCTGGCACAACTCTGGCACAGCTCTGGCACAACTCTGGCACAACTCGGCAGAACTCTGGCACAACTCTAGCACAACTCTAGCACAACTCTGGCACAACTCTGGTACAACTCTGGCACAAATCTGGCACAACTATGGCACAACTCTGGCACAACTCTGGCACAACTCAGGCACACCTGTGGCACGACTATGGCACAACTATGGCACAACTTTGGCACAACTCTGGCACAATTCTGGCACAAAAATGGCACAACCTTGGCACAACTCTGGCACAACTATGGCACAACTCTGGCACAACTCTCGCATCACCCTGGCACAACGCTTGCATAACTCTGGCACAGCTCTGGCAAAACACTGGCACAGCTCATGCACAACTCTGGCACAACTCTGGCACAAATGTGGCACAACTCTGGCACAACGATGGGACAACTCTGGCACAGTTGTGGTGCAACTCTGGCACAACTCTTGCAGGACTCTGGCACAACTCTGGGGCAACTTTGGCACATCTCTGGCACAATTCTGGCACGACTCTGGCACAAGTCTGGCACGACTCTGGCACAACTCGGCACAACTCTGGCACAACTATGGCACAACTTAGGCAGAACTCTGGCACAACTCTGGCACAACTTTGGTGCATTTCTGGCACAACTCTGGCACAACTCTGGCACAACTATGGCACAACCCTGGCACGACTCTGGCACAACTCTGGCACAACTGTGGCACATTTCTGGTATAACTCTGGCACAACTCTGGCACAGCTCTGGCACAACTCTGGCACAACTCGGCAGAACCCTGGCACAACTCTGGCACAACTCTGGGACAACTCTGGTATAACTCTGGCACAACTATGGCACAACCCTGGCACGACTCTGGCACAACTCTGGCACAACTGTGGCACATTTCTGGTATAACTCTGGCACAACTCTGGCACAGCTCTGGCACAACTCTGGCACAACTCGGCAGAACCCTGGCACAACTCTGGCACAACTCTGGGACAACTCTGGTATAACTCTGGCACAACTATGGCACAACCCTGGCACGACTCTGGCACAACTCTGGCACAACTGTGGCACATTTCTGGTATAACTCTGGCACAACTCTGGCACAGCTCTGGCACAACTCTGGCACAACTCGGCAGAACCCTGGCACAACTCTGGCACAACTCTGGGACAACTCTGGTATAACTCTGGCACAACTATGGCACAACCCTGGCACGACTCTGGCACAACTCTGGCACAACTGTGGCACATTTCTGGTATAACTCTGGCACAACTCTGGCACAGCTCTGGCACAACTCTGGCACAACTCGGCAGAACCCTGGCACAACTCTGGCACAACTCTGGGACAACTCTGGTATAACTCTGGCACAACTATGGCACAACCCTGGCACGACTCTGGCACAACTCTGGCACAACTGTGGCACATTTCTGGTATAACTCTGGCACAACTCTGGCACAGCTCTGGCACAACTCTGGCACAACTCGGCAGAACCCTGGCACAACTCTGGCACAACTCTGGGACAACTCTGGTATAACTCTGGCACAACTATGGCACAACCCTGGCACGACTCTGGCACAACTCTGGCACAACTGTGGCACATTTCTGGTATAACTCTGGCACAACTCTGGCACAGCTCTAGCACAACTCTGGCACAACTCTGGCACAACTCTGGCACAACTCCGGCACAATTCTGGAACAACTCCGGCACAACTCTGGCACAACTCTGGCTCAACTCTGGCACAAATATGGCACATCTGTGGCACAAATCTTGCACAACTCTGGCACAACTCTGGCACACCTATGGCACACCTCTGGCAAAACTCTGGCACAACACTGGCACAACTCTGGCACAACTCTGGCACAACTCTGGCACAACTCTGGCACAACTCTGGCACATCTCTGACACTACTTTGACACAACTTAGGCACCACTCTGGCACAACTCTGGTACAACTCTAGCACAACTCCGGCACAACTCTGGGAGAACTTTGGCACAACTCTGGCTCAACTCTGGCACAACTCTGGCACATCTCTGGCACGACTCTTGCAAAAGTGTGGCACAACTCTGGCACAACTCTGGCACAACTGTGGCACAACTCTGGCACAACTCTGGCACGACTCTGGCACAAGTCTGGCACGACTCTGGCACAACTCTCGCACAACTCTCGCACAACTCGGCACAACTCTGGCACAACTCTGGCACAACTGTGGCACAACTCTGGCACAACTCTGGCACGACTCTGGCACAAGTCTGGCACGACTCTGGCACAACTCTCGCACAACTCTCGCACAACTCGGCACAACTCTGGCACAACTCTGGCACAACTGTGGCACAACTCTGGCACAACTCTGGCACGACTCTGGCACAAGTCTGGCACGACTCTGGCACAACTCTCGCACAACTCTCGCACAACTCGGCACAACTCTGGCACAACTCTGGCACAACTGTGGCACAACTCTGGCACAACTCTGGCACGACTCTGGCACAAGTCTGGCACGACTCTGGCACAACTCTCGCACAACTCTCGCACAACTCGGCACAACTCTGGCACAACTCTGGCACAACTGTGGCACAACTCTGGCACAACTCTGGCACGACTCTGGCACAAGTCTGGCACGACTCTGGCACAACTCTCGCACAACTCTCGCACAACTCGGCACAACTCTGGCACAACTCTGGCACAACTGTGGCACAACTCTGGCACAACTCTGGCACGACTCTGGCACAAGTCTGGCACGACTCTGGCACAACTCTCGCACAACTCTCGCACAACTCGGCACAACTCTGGCACAACTCTGGCACAACTGTGGCACAACTCTGGCACAACTCTGGCACGACTCTGGCACAAGTCTGGCACGACTCTGGCACAACTCTCGCACAACTCTCGCACAACTCGGCACAACTCTGGCACAACTCTGGCACAACTAAGGCACAAATCTGGCACAAATCTGGCACAACTGTGGCAAAATTCTGGCACAGCTCTGGCACAACTCTGGCATAACTCTGGCACAACTCTGGCACAACTCAGGCACACCTATGGCACAATTCTGGCACAACTATGGCACAACTCTGGCACAACTGTGGCACAAATCTGGCACAACTCTGGCACAACTCTGTTAAAACTCTGGCACAACTCTCGCACAACCCTGGCACGACTCTGGCTCAACTCTGGCACAACTCTGGCACATCTCTGGCACGACTCTGGCACAACTCTGGCACAACTATGGCACAACTCTGACACAACTTTGACACAACTCTGGCACCACTCTGGCACAACTCTGGTACAACTCTAGCACAACTCCGGCACAACTCTGGCACAACTTTGGCACAACTCTGGCAAAACTCTGGCATTAGTCTGGCACAACTCTGGCACAACTCTGGCACAAGTCTGGTACAACTATGGCACAACTATGGCACAACTCTGGCACAACTCTGGCACAACTCGGCACAACTTGGCACAACTCTGGGTCAACTCGGGCACAACTCTGGGTCAACTCTGCTATAACTCTGGCACAACTCTGGCACAACTCTGGGAGAACTCTGGCACAACTCTGGGACAACTCTGGTACAACTCACACACAACTATGGCACAACTATGGCACGACACTGGCACAACTCTGGCACAAATCTGGCACAACTCTGGCACAACTCTGTTAAAACTATGGCACAACTCTCGCACAACCCTGGCACGACTCTGGCTCAACTCTGGCACAACTCTGGCACAACTCGGCAAAACTCTGGCACAAATCTGGCACAAATCTGGTACAAGTCTGGCACAACTCTGGCACAAGTCTGGCACCACTCTGGCACATCTCTGGCACAACTCTGGCACACTTCGGCACAACTCTGGCACAACTCTGGGACAACTCTGGCACAACTCTGGCACATCTCTGGCACAACTCTGGCACAACTCGGCAAAACTCTGGCACAAATCTGGCACAAATCTGGTACAAGTCTGGCACAACTCTGGCACAAGTCTGGCACCACTCTGGCACATCTCTGGCACAACTCTGGCACAACTCGGCAAAACTCTGGCACAAATCTGGCACAAATCTGGTACAAGTCTGGCACAACTCTGGCACAAGTCTGGCACCACTCTGGCACATCTCTGGCACAACTCTGGCACAACTCGGCAAAACTCTGGCACAAATCTGGCACAAATCTGGTACAAGTCTGGCACAACTCTGGCACAAGTCTGGCACCACTCTGGCACATCTCTGGCACAACTCTGGCACAACTCGGCAAAACTCTGGCACAAATCTGGCACAAATCTGGTACAAGTCTGGCACAACTCTGGCACAAGTCTGGCACCACTCTGGCACATCTCTGGCACAACTCTGGCACAACTCGGCAAAACTCTGGCACAAATCTGGCACAAATCTGGTACAAGTCTGGCACAACTCTGGCACAAGTCTGGCACCACTCTGGCACATCTCTGGCACAACTCTGGCACAACTCGGCAAAACTCTGGCACAAATCTGGCACAAATCTGGTACAAGTCTGGCACAACTCTGGCACAAGTCTGGCACCACTCTGGCACATCTCTGGCACAACTCTGGCACAACTCAGGCACACCTGTGGCACAACTCTGGCACAACTCTGCCACAACTCTGGCAGAGCCCTGGCACAACTCTGGCACAACTCTGGTACAACTCTGGCACAACTCTGGTACAACTCTGGAACAACTCTGGAAAATCTCTAGCACAACTCTGGCAAAACTCTGGCACAAATCTGGCACATCTCTGGCACAAATCTGGCACATATTTGGCACAATTATGGCACAACGCTGGCACAACTTTTGAACAACTCTGGCACAACTCAGGCACAACTCTTGCACAACTCTGGCACAGCTCCTGCACAACTCTGGCACAACTCTGGCACAACTCTGGCACAACACTCGCAGGACTCTGGCATGACTCTGGCACGACTCTGGCACAACTCTGGCACAACTCTGGCGCAACTCTGGCATAACTCTGGCACAACTGTGGCACAACTCTGGCACAACTCTGGCACAACTTTGGCACAAATTTAGCACAACTCTGGCACAACTCTGGCACAACTCTAGCACAACTCTGGCACAACTCTGGTACTACTGTGGCACAACTCTGGCACAACTCTGGCACAACGCTGGCACAACTCTGGCACAACTCTGGCACAACTCTGGCACAACTCTGGCACAACTCTGGCACGACTCTGGAACGACTCTGGCACGACTCTGGCACAACTCTGTTACAACTCTGGCACAACTCTGGCACAACTCTGGTACAACTCTGGCACAACTCTGGCACAACTCTGGCACAACTTTGGAACAACTTTGGTAGAATTCTGCCACTACTCTGGCACAATTCGGGCACAACATTGGCACAACTATGGTACAACTATGGCACACCTATGGCACAACTCTGGCACAACTCTGGTACAACTCCGACACAACTCTGGCACAACTCTAGTTCCAAAGTGTGAGGCTCTCGTACCAAACTGGGACGCTCAACAGCCAAAGTGTGACGCTTTAGTACCAAAGTGTGAAGGTCTAGTGCCACAGTGTGACGCTCTAGTGCCAAAGTGTGAAGCTCCGGTGCCAAAGTGTGACGCTCTAGTGCCAAAGTGTGACGCTCTAATGGCAAAGTGTGACGCTCTTGTGCCAAAGGGTGAGGCCTTAGTGCTAAAATGTGATGCTCTAGTCCCAAAGTGTGATGCTCGTGTACCAAAAGGTGACGCTCTAGTGCCCATGTGTGATGCTATAGTGCCAACGTGTGATGCTCTAGTGCCAAAGTGTGACTCTCTAGTGCCAAAGTGTGAAGCTCTAGTGCCAAAGTGTGAATCTCTTGTGTCAAAGTGTGACGCTGTAGTGCCAAAGTGTGACGCTCTAGTGCCAAAGTTTGAAACTCCAGTGCCAACGTGTGATGCTCTAGTGCCAATGTGTGCCGCTGTAGTGCGAAAGTGTGACGCTCATGTTCCAAAGTGTGACGCTCTAGTGCCATAGCATGAAGCTCTAGTGCCAAGGTTTAATGATCTGGTGCCAAAGTGTGAAGCTATAGTGCCGAAGTATGACGCTCTTGTGCCAGACAGCGACTTGCATGTTGCAGGCGCTTGAGGAGTCGGCATGGTGGATGCAAGAGATGAGAACTAAATACCAAGAAAACTGACATGCACAAACACAACCTAGAGCTACAGGTTCATGCCGAAGAAAACTACCACAGCAGGTGGCCTACGGTGCAAGGGAGAGATTGTTGTTCTTCTATGCCCCTCGGCCACTGCTATGGGTTGACGGACAGGTTGGGCATGCACTGCTCCCCTGGAGTAAGTCCCCCAAACCTTGTTTGTTGTGCAAGTCCAAGTGAGACACCAGAAGTGTAGAGCAACGGATAGCATGTTGGACTTAGGGACAACAGGTCCTGCGATCGAGCCTTGATGTGCGCAGGAGGTTTTTTGACCTTCTAGCACAGGGGAAGTTTCTTAGACATTTCTCCATGCATGAGGACAGTGCGCCACTTGGCGGTCAGTGGATGCGCCAATTGGCGGACTGGTGAGGTGGTTTGGAGTGACCACCCCAAAAGTGTCACTACCCACACACCTTAGAAGCCAGGCATAGGACTATATGTACCAGGCTCATTCCTCATTCTAATTACACAATCTGGCCTTAGATGATCCTCACAAAGTTGTCCAACTAAGGAACAGTATAAAGAAGACACTGGTTGGTCTAAGCCCCAGGAGTTAGTCTTTGACTAGCACCTCGCGCGAAAGTGACCAAGTGTTAAGTGGACACAGTTGCTAGCAAGTGATTGTCTAGGAACTGCTCAGTGTGGAACCGTGATCCTGAGGGTGATATCTTCTCCTAGCTGAAATGCTAGGAGCGGACGGCAGGTGCTATTGTGTCGGCCTTGTTTTCTAGCCCGTTCCTCTCAGGCCGGTTGACAAGTGTGACGCTCTAGTGCCAAAGTGTTAAGCTCTTGTGCCAAAGTGTGATGCTATAGTGCCAAAGTGTGATGCTATAGTGCCAAAGTGTGACGCTCTAGTGCCAAAGTGTGACGCTTGAATGCTAATGTTTGGAGCTCTAGTGCCAAAGTGTGACGCTCTATTGCCAAAGTCTGACGTTGTAGTGCCAAAATGTGACGCTCTAGTGCCAGAGTGTGACACTCTAGTGCCAACGTGTCGAGCCCTAGTGCCAACGTGTAATGCTCTAGTGCCAAAGTGTGACGCTCTAGTGCCGAAGTGTGATGCTCTAGTGGCAAAGTGTGACAATCTAGTGCCAAAGTGTGATGCTCTAGTGCCAGAGTGACGCTCCCGTGCCAAAGTGTGACGCCCTAGTGACATAGCGTGAAGCTCTAGTACCAAAGTGTGAAGCTCTAGTGCCAAAATGTGACGCTCTAGTGCCAAAGTGTGACGCTCTAGTGCCGAAGTATGACGCTCTAGTTCCAAATTGTGACACTCTATTGCCAAAGTGAGACGCTCTAGTACCAACGTTTGATGCTCTAGTGCCAAAGTTCGAAACTCTAGTGCCAAAGTGTAACGCTCTAGTGCCAAAGTGTGACGCTCGAGTGCCAAGGTGTGACGTTCTAGTTCCAAAGTGTGACGCTCTTGTACCAAAGTGTGAGGATCTAGTGCCAAAGTTGGACGCTGTAGTTTCAAATTGTAAAGCACTAGTACCAAAGTGTGACGCTCTAGTGCCAAAGTGTGAAGATCTAGCGCCAAAGTGTGACGCTCAAGTGCCGAAGTGTGACCCTATAGTGCTATAGTGTGACGCTCTAGTGCCAAAGTGGGACTCTCTAGTGCAGGTGTGATGATCTAGTACCAAAGTGTGAAGCTCTAGTGCCAAAGTGTGACGCTCTAGTGCCAAAGTGTGAC
>SZWC01000235.1:428591-439705 GCA_023375785.1 Penium margaritaceum | reverse complement strand
GCACAACTCTGGCACAACTCTGGCACAACTCTGGCACAACTCTGGCACAACTCTGGCACAACTCCGGCACAACTCAGGCAAAACTCTGGCACAACTCTGGCACAATTCTGGCACAACTCTGGCACAACTCTGGTACAACTCTGACACAACTCTGGCACAACTATGACACAACTATCGCAAAACCATGGCACAACTCTTGCACAACCCTGGCACAAATCTGGCACAACACTGGCACAACTCTGGCACAACTCTGGCAGAACTCTGGCACAACTATGGCACAACACAGGCACAAGTCTTAAACAACTCTGGTATAACTATGGCACACCTCTGGCACAACTCTGGGAGAACTCTGACACAACTCTGACACAACTCTGGCACAACTATGACACAACTATCGCATAACCATGGCACAACTCTTGCACAACCCTGGCACAACTCTGGCACAACTCTGGCACAACTCTGGCACGACTCTGGCACAAGTCTTGCATGACTCTGGCACAACTCTGGCACAACTCTGGCACAACTCTGGCGCAACTCTGGCATAACTCTGGCACAACTCTGGCACAACTCTGGTACAACTCTGGCACAACTCTGGCACAACTATGGCACAACTAGGGCGCAACTAGGGCGCAACTAGGGCTCAACTAGGTTGCATCTAGGGCACAACTAGGGTGCAACTAGTGTGCAAATTGGGCGCAACTAGGGCGCAACTTGCGCACAAGTAGGGCATAAATAGGACGCAACTAGGGCGCAACTAAGGCACAACTAGGACGCAAGAAGGGTGCCAGTAGGGCACAAGTAGGGTGCAATAAGGGCGCAAATAGGGTGCAACTAGAGCGCAACTAGGGCGCAACTAGGGGGTGTCTAGGGCGCGACTAGGGCGCGACTAGGGCGCAACTAGGGTGCATATGTCCCAAACCATGACCAGACGGATTTCACAGTGTGTGGTCAGCGTTGAATACTCATAACAGGGGTCACAACTTGTCAGTGGGGGAAACCATGGGCTGGGAAGACTAGTTATCAACTAGCAAGAAGAAAGAATTTCAACAAGCAGTGGCACCGAGTGGCTAGCGTGCACACTGACCAACCAAATGATGCACACGTCAATGACTATGACCGAAGAAGTCCACTATGTATGGTCAACATTGACAACACATAACACGAGTCACAAATGGTCAGAGGGAGAGACAATGGTTTGGGGACCCTATGTATCGACTAGAAAGGAAAAATAACTTCAGTACGTAGTGGCACGATGTGGCTAGTATGCACACCAAACAACCAAACTAGGCACATGTCACTGACCATGATGAAATAATTTCAATATAAGTGGTCAAAATTCACCAACCATAACACGAGTCACAAACGGTCGGAGGGGGAAACAATGGTCTGTGAATATCAGTTCTCAACTAGCAAGTACAGCGACCTTCAATCAGTATAAGCACGGGGTGGCTACCATGCACAATGACCGACAAAAGTAGGCATATGTACTACCTTTGACCCAAGAAATCTGCTGTGTGTGGTCAGCGTTGACAACTCATAATAGGAGTCACAAATGGTCAGAGGGGGAGACAATGGTTTGGGAACACCAGGTATCAACTAGCAAGCACAAGGACCTTCAATAAGTTGTGGCACGGTGTGGATACCATGCACGATGACCAACCAAAGTAGGCATATGTCACTGACCATGACCAAATAATGTCACTAAGTGTGGTAAACTTTGACAACTCATAACACGAGTCACAAATGGTCAGNCCTTTGACCAAAGAAATCCGCTGTGTGTGGTCAGCGTTGACAACTCATAATAGGAGTCACAAATGGTCAGAGGGGGAGACAATGGTTTGGGAACACCAGGTATCAACTAGCAAGCACAAGGACCTTCAATAAGTTGTGGCACGGTGTGGATACCATGCACGATGACCAACCAAAGTAGGCATATGTCACTGACCATGACCAAATAATGTCACTAAGTTTGAGAAACTTTGACAACTCATAACACGAGTCACAAATGGTCAGAGTGGAAGACAATGGTTTGTGAATACTAGTCATCGAGTAGCAAGTACAAATACATTCAATACGTAGTGGCATAGCGTGGCTACCATGCAGAGTGACCAGCCAAAGTATGTATATGTCACTGAACATGACCAACGAATTTCACTTAATGTGGTCGGTGTTGAAAATTCACAACACGAGTCACAGATAGTGAAAGGGGGGTAACATTGGTGTGGGAACACTAGCTATTAACTAGAAAGCACAAATACCTTTAATATGTAGTGACACGGCGTGGTAAACATGTACAGTGACAAAGAAAAAAAGGCATATGTCACAAACCATGACCACACGGATTTCACAGTGTGTGGTCAACGTTGACAGCTCATAACAATAGTCACAAATGGTCAGTGGGTGAAACCATGGGTTGGGAACACTAGTTATCAACTAGAAAGTATAAATATTTTCAACAAGTAGTGGCACGGTGTGGCTAGCATGCACAGTGACCAACCAAAGGATGCATATGTCACTTACTATGACCGAGGAAGTCCACTATGTGTGGTCAACATTGACAACACATAACACGAGTCACAAATGGTCAGAGGGAGAGAAAATGGGTTGGGAACCCTATGTATCAACTATAAAGGATAAAGAACTTCAATAAGTAGTGGTGCGGTGTGGCTACTATGCACACCAAACAACCAAACTAGGCATATGTCACTGACCATGACCAAATAATTTCAATATGGGTGGTCAACATTCACCAACCATAACACGAGTCACAAATGGTGAGAGGGGGAAACAATGGTCTGGGAATATCAGTTCTCAACTAGCAAGAACAGAGACCTTCAATCAGTATAAGCACGGTGTGGCTACCATGGACAATGACTGACCAAAGTAGGCACATGTACTGCCTTTGACCAAAGAAATCCTTTGTGTGTGGTCAACGATGACAACTCATAATAGGATTCAAAAATGGTCAGAGGGGGAGTGAATGGTTTGGAACACCAGGTATAAAATAGCAAGCACAAGGACATTCAATACGTTGTGGCACGGTGTGGATACCATGCACAATGACCAACCAAAGTAGGCATATGTCACTGACCATGACCAAATAATGTCACTAAGTGTGGTAAACTTTGACGATTAATAACACGAGTCACGAATGGTCGGAGTGGAAGGCAATGGTTTGTGAATACTAGTTATCGAGTAGCAAGTACAAATACATTCAATATGTAGTGGCACAGCGTGGCTACCATGTATAGTGACCAATCAAATTATGCATGTGTCACTGACCATGACCAACGAATTTCACTTCATGTGTTCAGCGTTGACAGCTCACAACACGAGTCACAGATAGTCAAATGGGGGTAACAATGGTTTGGGAACACTAGCTACTGACTAGAAATCACAAATACCTTCAATATGCAGTGACACCGCGTGGTAACCATGTACAGGGACAAACCAAAGTAGGCATATGTCACTAACCATGACCAAACGGATGTCACTGTGTGTGGTCAATGTTGAAAACTCGTAACACGAGTCACAAATGGTCAGTGGGGGAAACCATGGGTTGAAAACACTAGGTATCAACTAGCAAGTAAACATATTTACAACAAGTAGTGGCACGGTGTGGCTAGCATGCACAGTGACCAACCAAAGGATGCATATGTCACTGACCATGACCGAATAATTCCACTATGTGTGGTCAATATTGACAACTCATAACACGAGGCAAAAATGGTCAGAGGGAGAGACAACGGTTTTAGAACCTTGTGTTTATACTAGAAAGGACAAAGAACTCCAATACGTAGTGGAACGTTGTGGCTAATATGCACACCAAACAACCAAACTAGGCACATGTCACTGACCATGACCAGGGAATTTCAATATGGGTGGTCAACGTTGACAAACCATAACACGAGTCACAAACGGTCAGGGGAGGAAACAATGCTATGGGATTATCAGTTCTCAAGTAGCAAGTACAACGACCTTCAGTCAGTAGTAGCACGGTGTGGCTACCATGCACAATGACTGACCAAATTAGGCATATGTACTACCTTTGACCAAAGAAATCCGCTCTGTGTGGTCAAAGTTGACAACTCATAATACGAGTCACAAATGGTCAGAGGGGGAAAATAATGGGTTGGGAACACCAAGTATCAAATAGCAAGCACAAGGAGCTTCAATACATTGTGGCACGGTGTGGATACCATGCACGATGACCAACCAAAGTAGGCATATGTCACTGACCATGACCAAATAATGTCACTAAGTGTGGTAAACTTTGACAACTCATAACAAGAGTCACAAATGGTCAGGGTGGACGATAATGGTTTGTGAATACTAGTTATCGACTAGTAAGTATAAATACCTTCATTATGTAGTGGCACAGTGTGGCTACAATGCACAATGACCAACCAAAGTATGCATATGTCACTGACCATGAACAAAGAATTTCACTTCATGTGGTCAACATTTACAACTCACAACACGAGTCAACAAGGGGGATAACAATGGTTTGAGAACAATAGCTGCCAAAAAGAAAGCACAAAGACCTTCGACACGCAACGACACGACGTGGTAACCATGTACATTGACAACCCAAATTATGCATGTCACAAACCATAACCAAACGGATTTCACGGTGTGTGGTCAACGTTGAAAACTCATAACACGAGTCATACATAATCAGTGGGGGAAGCCATGTGTTGGGAACACTAGTTATCAACTAGCAAGTAGAAAATTTTTCAACAAGTAGTGGCACGGTGTGGCTAGCGTGCACAGTGACCAACCAAAGGATGCACACGTCACTGACTATGACCGAAGAAGTCCACTATGTATGGTCAATATTGACAACTCATATCACGAGGCACAAATGATCAAAGGGAGAGACAATGGTTTGGAAACCCTGTGTATGGACTAGAACGGACAAAGAACTTCAATACGTAGTGGCATGGTGTGGCTACTATGCACACCAAACAACCAAACTAGGCATATGTCACTGACCATGATGAAAGAATTTCAATATAAGTGGTCAACATTCACCAACCATAACACGAGTCACAAACGGTCAGAGGGGGAAACAATGGTCTATGAGTATCATTTTTCAACTAGTAAGTACAGCGACCTTCAACTAGGATAAGCACGGTGTGTGTCTACCATGCACAATGGCCAACCAAAGTAGGCATATGTACTGGCTTTGACCAAAGAAATCTGCTGTGTGTGGTCAGCGTTGACAACTCATAATAGGAGTCACAAATGGACAGAGGGGGAGACAATGGTTTAGGAACACCAGGTATCAACTAGCAAGCACAAGGACCTTCAATAAGTTGTGGCACGGTGTGGATACCATGCACGATGACCAACCAGAGTAGGCATATGTCACTGACCATGACCAAATAATGTCACTATGTGTGGTAATCTTTGACAACTCATAACACGAGTCACAAATGGTCAGAGTGGAAGACAATGGTTTGTGAATACTAGTCATCAAGTAGCAAGTACAAATACCTTCAATATGTAGTGGCACAGCGTGCCTACCATGCACAGTGACCAACCAAAGTATGCATATGTCACTGACCATGACCAACAAATTTCACTTCATGTGGTCAGCGTTGAAAACTCACAACACAAGTCACAGATAGTCAAAAGGGGTTAACATTGGTTTGGGAACACTAGCTATTGACTAGAAAGCACAAATACCTTCAATACGCAGTGACATGGCCTGGTAACCATGTACAGTGACAAACCAAAGTAGGCATAAGTCAATAACCATGACCAAACGTATTTCACAGTGTGTGGTCAACGTTGAAAACTCATCACACGAGTCATTAATGGTCAGAGGGGGGGAACAATGGGTTATGAACACTAGTTATCAACTAGAAAGTACGAAGAACTTCAACAAGTAGTGGCACAGTGTGGCTAGCGTGCACAGTAACCAACCAAAGGATGAATACGTCACTGACTATGACCGAAGAAGTCCACTATGTGTGGTCAACATTGACAACTCATAACACGAGTCACGAATGGTCAGAGGGAGAGACAATGGTTTGGGAACCCTATGCATGGACTAGAAAGGACAAATAACTTCAATACGTAGTGGCATGGTGTGGCTAATATGCACACCAAATACCCAAACTAGGCATATGTCACAGACCATGACCAGAGAATTTCAATATGGGTGGTCAACGTTGACCAACCATAACACGAGTCACAAACGGCCAGGGGAGGAAACAATGATTTGGGAATATTAGTTCTCAACTAGCAAGTACAGTGACCTTCAGTCAGTAGTAGAACGGTGTGGCTACCATGCACAGTGACCGACCAAAGTAGGCATATGTACTGCCTCTGGCCAAAGAAATCCCCTGTGTGTGGACAGCTTTGACAACTCATAATACGAATCACAAATGGCCAGAGGGGGAAACAATGGTCTGGGAACATCAGGTATCAACTAGCAAGCACGAGGACCTTCAACAAGTTGTGGCACGGTGTGGATACCATACACGATGACCAACCAAAGTAGGCGTATGTCACTTACCATGACCAAATAATGTCACTAAGTGTGGTATACTTTGACAGCTCATAACACGAGTCCAAATTGGTCAGAGTGAAAGACAATGGTTCGTGGATACTAGCTATCTAGTAGGAAGTACAAATACCTTCAACATGTACTGGCACAGCGTGGCTACCATGCGCAGTGACCAACCAAATTCTGCATATGTCACTGACCATGACCAACGAATTTCACTTCATGTGGTCAGCGTTGACAACTCACAACACGAGTCACAGGTAGTCAAAGGGGGGTAACAATGGTCTGGGAACACTAGCTGTTTACTAGAAAGCACAAATACCTTTAATATGTAGTGATACGGCGTGGTAACCATGTACAGTGACAAACCAAAGTAGGCATATGTCACTAACAATGACCAGACGAATTTCATAGCGTGTGGTCAATATTGAAAACTCATAACACGAGTCACAAATGGTCCGAGTGGGAAACAATGGACTGGGAACACTAGTTGTCAACTAGCAGGTACGAAGAACTTCAACAAGTAGTGGCACGGTGTGGCTAGCGTGCACAGTGACCAACCAAAGGATGAATACGTCACTGACTATGACCACAAAAATCCAGTATGCGTGGTCAACATTGACAACTCATAACACGAGTCACGAATGGTCAGAGGGAGAGACAATGGTTTGGGAACCATATGAATGCACTGGAAATGACAAATAACTTCAATACGTAGTGGCACGGTGTGGCTACTATGTACAACAAACAACCAAACAAAGCATATGTCACTGACCATGACCAATGAATTTCAATATGGGTGGTTAACGTTCACCAACTAAACACGAGTCACAAACGGTCAGAGGGGGGAACAATGGTCCGGGAATATTAGTTCTCAACTAGTAAGTACAACACCCGTCAATCAGTAGTAGCACGGTGTGGCTACCATGCACAATGACCGACCAAAGTAGGCATATGTACAGCCTTTGACCAAAGAAATCCGCTGTATGTGTTCAACGTTGACAAATCATTATACGAGTCACAAATAGTCAGAGGGGGGAACAATAGTTTGGGAACACCAGGTATCAACTAGCAAGCACAGTGATATTAAACACGTTGTGGCACGGTGTGGATACCATGCACAATGACCAACCAAGGTATGCATATGTCACTGACCATGACCAAAGAATGTCACCATGTGTGGTAAACTTTGACAGCTCATAACACGAGTCAAAAATGGTCCGAGTATAATATAGTGGTTTCTACATACTAGTTATTGACTAGCAAGTACAAATAACTTCAATATGTAGTGGCACAGTGTGGCTACAATGCACAATGACCGACCAAAGTATGAATATTTCACTGACCATGACCAAAGAATTTCACTTCTTGTGGTCAATGTTGACAACTCACAACACGAGTCACAGATATTCAGAGGGGCTAACAACGGGTTGGGAACACTAGCTATCAAATATAGAGCACAAAGAGCTTTGATACGTAGTGACACGGCGTGGTAACCATGTACAAGGACAAAACAAAGTAGGCATATGTCACTAACCATGACCAAACGGATTTCACAGTGTGTGGTCAACGTTGAAAACTCATAACATGAGTTACAAATCGTCAGTGGGGGAAACCATGGGTTGGGAACACTAGTTATCAACTAGAAAGTAGAAAGCTTTTCAACAAGTAGTGGCACGGTGTGACTAGCGTGCACAGTGACCAACCAAAGGATGCATATGTCACTGACTATGACCGAAGATGTCCACTATGTGTGGTCAACATTGACAACTCATAACACGAGTCAAAAATGGTCAGAGGGAGAGACAATGGTTTGGGAACCCCATGTATCGACTAGAAAGGACAAAGAACTTCAATACGTAGTGGCACGGTGTGGCTAATATGCACACCCTACTACCAAACTAGGCATATGTCACTGACCATGACCAGGGAATTTCAATATGGGTGGTCAACGTTGACCAACCATAACACGAGTCACAAACGGTCTGGGGAGGAAATAATGCTATGGGAATATCAGTTGTCACCTAGCAAGTACAAGGACCTTCAGTCATTAGTAGCACGGTGTAGCTACCATGCACTATGACCGACCAAAGTAGGCATATGTACTGCCTTTGACCAAATATATCTGGTGTGTGTGATCAACGTTGACAACTCATAATACGAGTCACATATGGTCAGAGGGGGAAACAATGGTTTGGGAACACAAAGTATCAAATAGCAAGAACAAGGAGCTTCAATACGTTGTGGCACGGTGTGGATACCATGCACGATGACCAACCAAAGTAGGCATATGTCACTGACCATGACCAGATAATGTCACTAAGTGTGGTAAACTTTGACAACTTATAACGCGAGTCGCAAATGGTCAGGGTGGAATATAATGGTTTTTGAATACTAGTTCTCGGATAGCAAGTACAAATACCTTCAATATGTATTGGCACAGTGTGGCTACAATGCACAAGGATCAACCAAAGTATGCATATGTCACTGACCATGAACAAAGAATTTCACTTCATGTGGTCAACATTTACGACTCACAACACGAGTCACAGATAGTCAGAGGGTGCTAACAATGGTTTGGGAACCCTAGCTGTCAACAAGAAAGCACAAAGACATTCGATACGTAATGACATGGCGTGGTAACCATGTACAGTGACAAACCAATGTAGGCATACGTCACAAACCATGACCAAACGGATTTCACAGTGTGTGGTCGAAGTTGAAAACTCATAACACGAGTCACAAATGGTCAGTGGGAGAAACCATGTGTTGGGAACAAGTAGTGGCACGGTGTGGCTAGCGTGCACAGTGACCAACCAAAGGATGCACACCTCACTGACTATGACCGAAAAAGTCCACTATGTATGGTCAACATTGACATCTCATAAGACGAGTCACAAAATGGTCAGAGAGAGAGACAATGGTTTGGGAACCATGTGTATCGACTAGAAAGGACAAAGAACTTTAATACGTAGTGGCACGGTGTGGCTACTATGCACACCAAACAACCAAACTAGGCATATGTTACGTACCATGATGAAAGAATTTCAATATCGGTGGTCAACATTCACCAACCATAACACGAGTCACAAACGGTCAGAGGGGGAAACAATGGTCTGTGAACATCAGTTCTCAACTAGCAAGTACAGCGACCTTCAATCAGTATAAGCACGGTGTGGCTACAATGCACACTGACCGACCAAAGTAGGCATATGTTCTACCTTTGACCAAAGGAATCCGCTGTGTGTGTTCAGCGTTGACAACTCATAATAGGAGTCACAAATGGTCGGAGGGGGACACAATGGTTTTGGAAACACCAGGTATCAACTAGCAAGCACAAGGACCTGCAGTAAGTTGTGGTACGGTGTGGATACCATGCACGATGACCAACTAAAGTAGGCATATGTCACTGACCATGACCAAATAATGTCACTAAGTGTGGTAAACTTTGACAACTCATAACACGAGTCACAAATGGTCAGGGTGGAAGATAGAGGTTTGTGAATACTATTTATCGATTAGCAAGTACAAATACCTTCAATATGTAGTGGCACCGCGTGGCTACCATGCACAGTGACCAACCAAAGTATGCATATGTCACTGACCATGACCAACGAATTTCACTTCATGTGGTCAGCGTTGACAACTCACAACACGAGTCACTGGTAGTCAGAGGGGGGGTAACAATGGGTTGGGAACACTACCTATCAACTAGAAAGCACAAAGACCTTCGATAAGCAGTGACACGGCGTGGTAACCACGTACAGTGACAACACAAACTAGGCATGTGTCACTAACCATGACCAAATAATTTCAATATGGGTGGTCAACGTTCACAACCCATAACATGAGTCACCAATGGTCAGAGGGGGAAAACATGGTTTCAAAACACTATGTATCTTCTAGCAAGTAAAAAGAATTTTCGGATGTATTGGCACGGTGTGGCTACCGTGCACAATGACCTACCCAAGTAGGCATACATCACTGCTCATGACCAAAGAAGTTTAGTGTGTGTGCTCAATGTTCACAACTCATAATACAAGTCAAGAATGGGCAGAGGGAGAAACAATGGTTTGGGAATAGTCGGTGTCGACTAGCAAGTACAAATACCTTTGATAAGTGGTGGCACGGTGTGGATACCATGCACAATGACCAACCAAAGTATGCTTGTGTCACTGGATATCATAACAAGAGTTTCTTTGTGTGTAGTCAACTTTCCTTCTTACGGCTGGTCAATCAGAGCAATGGTTGAGAGGTTATTCAAGCTCGAAGTTGCAAGATTTGAAATTCCGTCTACGTCAAATTTTTACGATTAAACTAACTTTGTTATCATTCATCCTTTCGAAAACTACCCTCCAATCGTACACCCCCTTATTTTATGCCCTTTACCCATAGGAACCCTTTTAATGTCATTTGGACATCATATGAACACCATGTGAGTTGGCTTAGTGCTTATAGAGTTATATTCTGGAGCGGTAGGTCCCGGGTTTGAATCCTCGTATGCGCAATATAGAATAGGCTCTCAACATGGGGGGACGGGCGGCCGTGTTGTGATACCTCAACTCTACCTTCGAGCCTAAGCCGTGGGGGGGGGGGG
>SZWC01000235.1:410697-428423 GCA_023375785.1 Penium margaritaceum | reverse complement strand
GGGGGGGGGGGGTAGGGGGGTGTCATAATGCGGTCACAAATCTGTCCTCCAGGTCGTCCATGGAACATCCCTCTAGGGAGGTGGGAGGGAGTATTCCAGTGAAGGCACCTACGCGTAACAAATCAACAAAAACCGACCTGTTGTCAAAGGGAGAAACCTTTTGCTATTTATTGACTAGCAAGTACAAATAATTTCAACAAGTAGTGGAACGGTGTGGCTACCATGGACAATGACCAACCAGATTAGGCATGTGCAACTTACCATGACCAAACAAGTTTACTATGTGTGGTCAATCTTGACAACCCATAATATGGATCACGAATTGTCAGAGGGGAAAACAATGGTTTGGGAATACTATATATCAACTAGCAAGTACAACGACCTTCAGTCAGTAGTAGCACGGTGAGGCTACCATGCACAATGACTGACCAAAGTAGGCATATGTACTGCCTTTGACCAAAGAAATTCACCGTGTGTGGTCAACGTTGACAACTCATAATACGAGTCACAAATGATGAGAGGGGGGGGGGAACAATCATTTGGGAACACCAAGTATCAAATAGCAAGCACAAGGAGCTTCAATACGTTGTGGCACGGTGTGGATACCATGCACGATGACCAACCAAAGTAGGCATATGTCACTTACCATGACCAAATAATGTCACTAAGTGTGGTAAACTTTGACAACTCATAGCACGAGTCACAAATGGTCAGGGTGGAAGATAATGGGTTGTGAATACTAGTTATCGACTAGCATGTACAAATACCTTCAATATGTAGTGGCACAGTGTGGCTACAATGCACAGTGACCAACCAAAGTATGCATATTTCACTGACCATGAACAAAGCATTTCACTTCATGTGGTCAACATTTACAACTCACAACACGAGTCACAGATAGTCTGAGGGGGCCAACAATGGTTTGGGAACACTAGATGTCAACAAGAAAGCACAAAGACCTGCGATACGTAATGACACGGCGTGGTAACCATATACAGTGACAGACCAAAGTAGGCATATGTCACAAACCATGACCAGATGGATTTCACAGTGGGTGGTCAATGTAGAAAACTCATAGCACGAGTCACAATTGGTCAGTGGGGGAAACCATGGGTTGGGAACACTAGTTATCAACTAGCAAGAAGAAAGATTTTCAGCAAGTAGTGGCGCGGTGTGGCTAGCGTGCACACTGACCAACCAAATGATGCACACGTCACTGACTATGACCGAAGAAGTCCACTATGTATGGTCAACAATGACAACTCATAACACGAGTCACAAATGGTCAGAGGGAGAGACCATGGTTTGGGAACCATATGTGTTGACTAGAAAGGACAAATAACTTCAATACGTAGTGGCACGGTGTGGCTAGTATACACACCAAACAACGAAACTAGGCATATGACACTGACCATGATGAAAGATTTTCAGTACAAGTGGTCAACATTCACCAACCATAACACAAGTCACAGATGGTCAGAGGGGGAAACAATGGTATGTAAATATCAGTTCTAAACTAGCATGTAGAGTGACCTTCAATCAGTATAAGCATGGTGTGGCTACCATGCACAATGACCGACAAAAGTAGGCATATGTACTACCTTTGACCCAATAAATATGCAGTGTGTGGTCAGCGTTGACAACTCATAATAGGAGTCACTCATGGTCGGGGGGGAGACAATGGTTTGGGAACACCAGGTATCAAGTAGCAAGCACAAGGACCTTCAATAAGTTGTGGCACGGTGTGGATACCATGCACGATGACCAACCAAAGTAGGCATATGTCACTGACCATGACCAAATAATTTCACTAAGTGTGGTAAACTTTGACAACTCATAACATGAGTCACAAATGGTCAGATTGGACGAAAATGGTTTGTGAATACTAGTCATCGAGTAGCAAGTACAAATACCTTCAATACGTAGTGGCACAGCGTGACACCATACACAGTGACCAGCCAAAGTATGCATATGTCACTGACCATGACCAAAGAATTCCACTTGATGTGGTCAGCGTTGAAAACTCACAACACGAGTCACAGATAGTCAAAGGGGGGTAACATTGGCCTGGGAACACTAGCTGTTAACGAGAAAGCACAAATGTTTTTAATAGGGAGTGACACGGCGTGGTAACCATGTAGAGTGACAGAGAAAAGTAGGCATATGTCACTAACCATGACGAAACAGAGTTCACAGTGTGTGGTCAACGTTCAAAACTCATAACACGAGTCACAAATGGTCAGTGGGGGAAACCATGGGTGGGGAACACTAGTTATCAACTAGCAAGTATAAATATTCTCAACAAGTAGTGGCAGGGTGTGGCTAGCGTGCACAGTGACCAACCAAAGGATGGATATGTCACTGACCATGACCGAAGAAGTCCACTATGTGTGGTCAACATTGACAACTCATAACACGAGGCAAAAATGGTCAGAGGGAGAGAAAGTGGTTTGGGAACCCTATGTATCTACTAGAAAGGACAAAGAACTTCAGTACGTAGTAGCACGGTGTGGCTAATATGCACACCAAACAACCAAACTAGGCATATGTCAGTGACCATGACTAGATAATTTCAATATGGGTGGTCAATGTTGACCAACCATAACACAAGTCACAAACGGTCAGGGGATGAAAAATGCTATGGGAATATCAGTTCTCAAGTAGCAAGTACAATGATCTTCAGTCAGTAGTAGCATGGTGTGGCTACCATGCACAATGACCGACCAAAGTACGTATGTGTAATGCCTTTGACCAAAGAAATCCGCTGTGTGTGGTCAAAGTTGACAACTCATAATACGAGTCACAAATGGTAAGAGGGGGACACAATGGTTTGGGGACACCAAGTATCAAATAGCAAGCACAAGGAGCTTCAATACGTTGTGGCACGGTGTGGATACCATGCACGATGACCAACCAAAGTAGGCATATGTCACTGACCATGACCAAATAATGTCACTAAGTGTGGTAAACGTTGACAACTCACAACACGAGTCACAAATGGTCAGGGTGGAAGATAATGGGTAGTGAATACTAGTTATCGACTAGCAAGTACAAATACCTTCAATATGTAGTGGCACAGTGTGGCTACAATGCACAGTGACCAACCAAAGTATGCATATGTCACTGACCATGAACAAAGAATTTCACTTCATATGGTCAACATTTACAACTCATAACACGAGTCACAGATAGTCAGAGGGGGCTAACAATGGTTTGAGAACACTAGCTGCCAACAAGAAAGCACAAAGACCTTCGACACATAACGACACGACGTGGTAACCATGTACAGTGACAAACCAAAGAAGGCATATGTCACAAACCATAACCAAACGGATTTCAAGGTGTGTGGTCAACATGGAAACTCATAAAACGAGTCACAAATGGTTAGTGGGGGAAACCATGGGTTGGGAACACTATTCATCTACTAGCAAGTAGAAGGATTTTCAACAAGTAGTGGCACGGTGTGGCTAGCGTGCACAGTGACCAACCAAAGGATGCACACGTCACAGACTATGACCGAAGAAGTCCACTATGTATGGTCAACATTGACAACTCATAATACGAGTCACAAATGATCCGAGTAAAAGACAATGGTTGGGGAACCCTATGTATGGACTAGAACGGACAAAGAACTTCAATACGTAGTGGCACGGTGTGGCTACTATGCACACCAAACAACCAAACTAGGCACGTGTCACTGACCATGATGAAAGAATTTCAATATAAGTGGTCAACATTCACCAATCATAACACGAGTCACGAACGGTCATAGGGGGAAACAATGGTCTGTGAATATCAGTTCTCAACTAGCAAGTACAGCGACCTTGAATCAGTATAAGCACGGTCTGTGTATACCATGCACAATGACCGACCAAAGTAGGCATATGTACTACCTTTGACCAAAGAAATATGCTGTGTTTGGTCAGCTTTTACAACTCATAATAGGAGTCACAAATGGTCAGAGGGGGAGACAATGGGTTAGGAACACCAGGTATCAACTAGCAAGTACAAGGACCTTCAATAAGTTGTGGCACGGTGTGGATACCATGCACGATGACCAACCAAAGTAGGCATATGTCACTGACCATGACCAAATAATGTCACTACATGTGGTAAACTTTGACAACTCATAACACGAGTCCCAAATGGTCAGAGTGTAAGACAATGGTTTGTGAATACTAGTCATCAAGTAGCAAGTACAAATACCTTCAATATGTAGTGGCACAGCGTGGCTTCCATGCACAGTGACCAACCAAAGTATGCATATGTCACTAATCATGACCAACAAATTTCACTTCATGTGGTCAGCGTTGAAAACACACAACACGAGTCACAGATAGTCAAAATGGGGTAACATTGGTTTGGGAACACTAGCTTTTGACTAGAAAGCACAATTACATTCAATACGTAGTGACACGGCGTGGTAACAATGTACAGTGACAAACCAAAGTAGGAATATGTCACTAACCATGACCAAATGAGTTTCACAGTGTGTGGTCAATGGTGAAAACTCATCACACGAGTCACAAATGGTCAGAGAGTGAAGCAATGGATTATGAACACTAGTTATCAACTAGCAAGTACAAACAACTTCAACAATAAGTGGCACGGTGTGGCTAGCGTGCACAGTGACCAACCAATGGATGAATACGTCACTGACTATGACCGAAGAAGTCCACTATGTGCGGTCAACATTGACAACTCATAACACGAGTCACGAATGGTCTGAGGGAGAGACAATGGTTTGGGAACCCTATGCATGGACTAGAAAGGACTAATAACTTCAATACGTAGTGACACGGTATGGCTAGTATGCACACCAAACATCCAAACTAGGCATATGTCACTAACCATGACCAGATAATTTCAATATGGGAGGTCAACGTTGACCAACCATAATACGAGTCACAAACGGTCAGGGGAGGAAACAATGGCTTGGGAATATCAGTTATCAACTAGCAAGTACAGCGACCTTCAGTCAGTAGTAGCACAGTATGGCTACCATGCACACTGACCGACCAAAGTAGGCATATGTACTGCCTCTGACCAAAGAAATCCGCTGTGTGTGGAAAGCATTGACAACTCACAATACGAATCACGTATGGTCAGAGGGGGAAACAATGGTCTGGGAACATCAGGTATTAACTAGCAAGCACGAGGACCTTCAACAAGTTGTGGCACGGTGTGGATACCATGCACGATGACCAACCAAAGTAGGCGTATGTCACTGACCATGACCAAATAATGTCACTAACTGTGGTATACTTTGACAGCTCATAACACGAGTCCAAATTGGTGAGAGTGGAAGACTGGTTTGTGGATACTAGTTATCGAGTAACAAGTACAAATACATTCAATATGTAGTGGCACAGCGTGGCTACCATACACTGTGACCAACCAAAGTATGCATATGTCACTGACCATGACCAACGAATTTCACTTCATGTGGTCAGCGTTGAAAACTCACAACACGAGTCACAGATAGTCAAAGGGGGGTAACGATGGTTTGGGAACACTAGCTGTTAACTAGAAAGCACAATTACCTTTAATATGTACTGACACAGCGTGGTAACAATGTACAAAGAGAACCCAAAGTAGGCATATGTCACTAACAATGACGAAACGAATTTCATAGCATGTGGTCAATATTGAAAACGCATAACACAATTCACAAATGGTCAGAGTGGGAAACAATGGGTTGGGAACACTAGCTGTCAACTAGCAAGTACGAAGAACTTCAACAAGTAGTGGCACGGTGTGGCTAGCATGCACTGCGACCAACCAAATGATGAATACGTCACTGACTATGAAGGAATATATCCAGTATGCGTGGTCAACATTGACAACTTATAACACGAGTCACGAATGGTCAGAGGGAGAGACAATGGTTTGGGAACCCTATGTATCGACTAGAAAGGACAAAGAACGTCAATACGTAGTGGCACGGTGTGGCAAATATGGACACCAAAATACCAAACTAGGCATATGTCACTAACCATGACCAGAGAATTTCAACATGGGTGGTCAACGTTGATCAACCATAACACGAGTCACAAACGGTCATGGGAGGAAACAACACTATGGGAATATCAGTTCTCAAGTAGCAAGTACAACGACCTTCAGTCAGTAGTAGCACGGTTTGGCTACCATGAACAATGACCGACCAATGTAGGCATACATACTGCCTTTGACCAAATAAATCCATTGTGTGTGGTCAAATTTCACAACTGTTAATACGAGTCACAAATGGTCAGAGGGGGAAACAATGGTTTGGGAACACCAGGTATCAAATAGCAAGCAAAGGGAGCTTCAATACATTGTCGCACGGTGTGGATACCATGCACGATGACCAACCAAAGCAGGCATATGTCGCTGACCATGACCAAATAATGTCACTAAGTGTGGTAAACTTTGACAACTCATAACGCGAGTCACAAATGGTCAGGGTGGAAGATAATGGTTTGTGAATACTAGTTCTTGGCTATAAAATACAACTACCTTCAATATGTAATGGCATAGTGTGGGTACAATGCACAGTGATCAACCAAAGCAAACGGTCAGGGGAGGAAACAATGGTTTGGGAATATCAGTTATCAACTAGCAAGTACAACGACCTTCAGTCACTAGTAGCACGGTGTGGCCACCATGCACAATGACCGACCAAAGTAGGCATATGTACTGCCTTTGACGAAAGAAATCCGCTGTGTCCACTCAACGTCGACAACTCATAATACGAGCCACAAATGATCAGAGGGGGAAACAATGTTTTGGGAACACCAAGTATCCAGTAGCAAGCACAAGGATCTATAATACGTTGTGGCACGGTGTGGATACCATGCACGATGACCAACCAAGGTATGCATATGTCACTGACCATGACCAAAGAAAGTCACCATGTGTGGTAAACTTTGACAACTCATAACACGAGTCACAAATGGTCAGGATGGAAGATAATAGGTTGTGAATACTAGTTATTGACTAGCAAGTACAAATACCTTCAATATGTAGTGGCACATTGTGGCTACAATGCACAGTGACCAACCAAAGTACGCATATGTCACTGACCATGAACAAAGAATTTCACTTCAAGTGGTCAATGTTGACAACTCAGAACATGAGTCACAGATATTCAGAGGGGGTAACAATGGTTTGGGAACACTAGCTGTCAACAAGAAAGCACAGAGACCTTCAATACAAAGTGACACGGCGTGGTAACCATGTACAATGACAGACAAAAGTAGGCATTTGTCACTAACCATGACCAAACGGATTTCACACAGTGTGGTCAACATTGAAATCTCATAACACGAGTCACAAATGGTCAGTGGGGGAAACCATAGGTTACAAACACTAGTTATCAACTAGCGGGTAGAGAGATTTTCAACAAGTAGTGGCATGGCGTGGCTAGCATGCACAGTGACCAACCAAAGGATGCATGTGTCACTGACTATGACCGAAGAAGTCTACTATGCGTGGTCAGCATTGACAACTTATAACACGAGTCACACATGGTCAGAGGGAAAGACAATGGTTTGGGAACCCTATGTATTGACTAGAAAGGACAAAGAACTTCAATGCGTAGTGGCACGGTGTGGCTACTATGCACACCAAACAACCAAAGTAGGCATATGTCACTGACTATGCCCAAATAATTTCAATATGGGTGGTCAACATTCACCAACCTTAACACGAGTCACAAACGGTCAGAGGGGGGAACAATGGTATGGGAATATGAGTTCTCAACTAGCAAGTACAGCGGCCTTCAATCAGTATGAGCACAGTGTGGCTACCATGCACAATGACCGACCAAAGTAGGCATATGTTCTGCCTTTGACCAAAGAAATCCACTATGTGTGGACAGATTTGACAACTCATAATACGAATCACAAATTGTCAGAGGCGGAAACGATGGTCTAAAAGCATCAGGTATCAACTAGCAAGCACAAGGACCTTCAACAAGTTGTGGCAGTGTGTGGATACCATGCACGATGACCAACCAAAGTAGGCATATGTCACTGACCATGACCAAATAACGTCACTGCGTGTGGTAAACTTTGACAGCTCATAACACGAGTCACAAATGGTCAGGGTGGAAGACAATGGTTCGTGAATACTAGTTGTTGAGTAGCAAGAACAAATACCTTCAATATGTAGTGGCACAGGGTGGCTACCTTGCACAGTGACCAACCAAAGTATGCATATGTCACTGACCATGACCAACGAATTTCACTTCATGTGGTCAGCGTTGACAACTCACAACACGAGTAACAGATAGTCAAGGGGGGGGGGGGGTAACAATGGTTTGGGAGCCCTAGCTATTAACTACAAAGCACAAATACCTTTAATATGTAGTGACACGGCGTGGTAACCATATATAGCGACAAACCAAAGTAGGCATATGTCACTAACCATGAACAAACGAATTTCACTGTGTGTGGTCAATATTGAAAACTCATAACACGAGTCACAAATGGTCAGAGGGGGAAACAATGGGTTGAGAACACTAGTTGTCAACTAGTAAGTACGAAGAACTTCAACAAGTAGTGGCATGGTTTGGCTAGCGTGCACAGTGACCAACCAAAGGATGAATACGTCACTGACTATGACCGAAGAAATCCAGTATGTGTGGTCAACATTGACAACTCATAACACAAGTCACAAATGGTCAGAGGGAGAGAGAATGGTTTAAGAACCCTATGCATGGAATAGAAAGGACAAATAACTTCAATACGTAGTGGCACGGTGTGGCTACTATGCACACCAAACAACGAAACTATGCATATGTCACTGACCATGACCAAAGAGTTTCAATATGTGTGGTCAACTTTCACCAACCATAACACGAGTCACAAACGGTTAGAGGGGGAAACAATGGTCCGGGAATATCAGTTCTCAACTAGCAAGTACAACGCCCTTCAGTCAGTAGTAGCACGGTGTGGCTACCATGCACAATGACCGACCAAAGTAGGCATATGTACTGCCATTGACCAAAGAAATCCGCTGTGTTTGGTTAACATTGATAACTCAGAACACGAGTCACAGATAATCAGATGGGGAAACAATTGTTTCGGAACACCAGGTATCAACTAGCAAGGACAAGGACCTTCAATACGTTTCGTCACGGTGTGGATACCATGCACAATGACCAACCAAAGAAGGCATATGTCACTGACCATGACCAAATGATGTCAACAAGTGTGGTAAACTTTGAAAACTCAGAACACGAGTCACAAATGGTCAGAGTGGAAGACAATGGTTTGTGGATACTAGTTATCGAGTAGCAAGTACAAATACCTTCACTATGTAGTGGCACAGCGTGGCTACCATGCACATTGACCAACCAAAGGATGCATATGTCGCTCGCATGACCAACGAACTTCACTATGTGGTCAACATTGACAAATCACAACACGAGTCACATATAGTCAAAGGGGGGTAACAATGGCCTCGGAACACTAGCTATGAACCAGAAAGCACAAATACCTTTACTATGTAGTGACACGGCGTGGTAACCATGTACAGTGACAAACAATAGTAGGCATATGTCACTAACCATGACGAAACGGATTTCACAGTGTGTGGTCAACGTTGAAAACTCATAACACGAGTCAAAAATTGTCAGTGGGGAAAACCATGGGTTGGGAACACTAGTTATCAAGTAGAAAGAAGAAATATTTTCAACAAGTAGTGGCACGGTGTGGCTAGCGTGCACAGTGACCAACCAAATGATGCATATGTCACTGACTATGACCGAAGAAGTCCACTATGTGTGGTCAACATTGAAAACTCATAACACGAGTCACAAATGGTCAGAGGGAGAGACAATGGTTTGGGAACCCTATGTATCGACCAGAAAGGACAAAGAACTTCAATACGTAGTGGCGCGGTGTGGCTACTATGCACACCAAACAACCAAAGTAGGCATATGTCACTGACCATGATCAAAGAATTTCAACGTGGGTGGTCAACATTCACCAACCATAACACGAGTCACAAATGGTGATATGGGAAACCGATGGTCTGGGAATATCAATTCTCAACTAGCAAGTACAGAGACATTCAATCAGTATAAGCACGGTGTGGCTACCATGCACAATGACCGACCAAAGTAGGCATATGTACTTCCTTTGACCAAAGAAATCCGATGTGTGTGGTCAACGTTGACAACTCATAATAGGAGTCACAAATGGTCAGTGGGGAAGACAATCGTTTGGGAACACCAGGTATTAACTAGCAAGCACAAGGACCTTCAATACGTTGTGGCACGGTGTGGATACCATGCACGATGACCAACCAAAGTAGGCATATGTCACTGACCATGACCAAAAAATGTCACTAAGTGTGGTAAACGTTGACGATTCATAACACGAGTCACGAATGGTCAGAGTGGAAAACAATGGTTTGTGAATACTATTTATACAGTAGCAAGTACAAATACATTCAATATGTAGTGGCACAGCGTGGCTACCATGTATAGTGACCAACCAAAGTATGCATGTGTCACTCACAATGACCAACGAATTTCACTTCATGGGGTCAGCATTGACAGCTCACAACACGAGCCACAGATAGTCAAAGGGGGGTAACAATGGCTTGGGAACAATAGCTATTAACTAGAAAGCACAAAAACCTTCAATATGTAGTGACACCGCGTGGTAACCATGTACAGTGACATAAGTAGGCATATGTCGCTAACCATGACCAAACTGATTTCGGAGTGTGTCGTCAACGTTGAAAACTCATAACACGAGTCACAACTGGTCAGTGGGGGAAATCATGGGTTGGGAACACTAGTTATCAACTTGCAAGTAGAAATATTTTCAACAAGTAGTGGTACGGTGTGGCTAGCGTGCACAGTGACCAACCAAATGATGCACATGTCACTGACTATGACCGAAGAAGTCCACTACGTGTGGTCAACATTGACAACTCATTACACAAGGCACAAATGGTCAGAGGGAGAGACAATGGTTTGCAAACCCTATGTATCTGCTAGAAAGGACAAAGAACTTCAATACGTAGTGGCACGGTGTGGCTAATATGCACACCAAACAACCAAACTAGGCATATGTCACTGACCATGACCAGAGAATTTCAATATGGGTGGTCATCGTTGTCCAACCATAACACAAGTCACAAACGGTCAGGGGATGAAAAAATGCTATGGGAATATCAGTTCTCAACTAGCAAGTACAACGACCTTCAGTCAGTAGTAGCCCGGTGTGGCTACCATGCACAATGACCAACCAAAGTATGCACATGTACTACCTTTGACCAAAGAAATCCGCTGTGTGAGGTCAATGTTGACAACTCATAATACGAGTCACAAATGGTCAGGGGGGGAAACAATGGTTTGGGAACACCACGTATCAAATAGCAAGCACAATGAGCTTCAATACGTTGTGGCACGGTGTGGATACCATGCACGATGACCAACCAAAGTAGGCATATGTCACTGACCATGACCAAATAATGTCACTAAGTGTGGTAAACTTTGACGACTCATAACACGAGTGACAAATAGTCAAGGTGGAAGATAATGGTTTGTGAATACTAGTTATTGAGTAGAAAGTACAAATACCTTCAAATGTAGTGGCACAGTGTGGCTACAATGCACAGTGACCAACCAAAGTATGCATATGTAACTGACCATGAACAAAGAATTTCACTTCATGTGGTCAACATTTACAACTCATAACACGAGTCACAGATGGTCAGAGGGGGCTAACAATGGTTTGAGAACACTAGCTGTCAACAAGAAAGCACAAAGACCTTCGACACGTAACGACACGACGTGGTAACCATGTACAGTGACAAACCAACGTTGGCATATGTCCCAAACCATGACCAAACGGATTTCACATTGTGTGGTCAACGTTGAAAACTCATAACACGAGTCACAAATGGTCAGTGGGGGAAACCATGGGTCGGGAACACTAGTTATCCAATAGCAAGTAGAAATATTTTCAACAAGCAGTGGCACGGTGTGGCTAGCGTGCACAGTGACCAACCAAGGGATGCACACGTCACTGACTATGACCGAAGAAGTCCACTATGTATGGTCAAAATTGACAACTCATAACACGAGTCACAAATGGTCTGAGGGGGATACAATGGTTTGGGAACCCTATGTATTGACTAGAAAGGACAAAGAACTTCAATACATAGTGGCACGGTGTGGCTACTATGCACACCAAACAACCAAACTAGGCAAATGTCACCGACCATGATGAAAGAATTTCAATATGGGTGGTCAGCATTCACCAACCATAACACGAGTCACAAACGGTCAGAGGGGGAAACAATGGTCTGAGAATATCAGCTCTCAACTAGCAAGTACAGTGACCTTCAACCAGTATAAGCACGGTGTGGCTACCATGCACAATGACCGACCAAAGTAGGCATATGTACTGCCTTTGACCAAAGAAATCCGATGTGTGTGGTCAACGTTGACAACTCATGATAGGAGTCACAAATGGTCAGTGGGGAAGACAATCGTTTGGGAACACCAGGTATTAACTAGCAAGCACAAGGACCTTCATGACGTTGTGGCACGGTGTGGATACCATGCACGATGACCAACCAAAGTAGGCATATGTCACTGACCATGACCAAAAAATGTCACTAAGTGGTAAACTTTGACGATTCATAACACGAGTCACGAATGGTCGGAGTGGAAAACAATGGTTTGTGAATACTATTTATAGAGAAGCAAGTACAAATACATTCAATATGTAGTAACACAGCGTGGCTACAATGTATAGTGACCAACCAAAGTATGCATGTGTCACTGACCATGACCAACGAATTTCACTTCATGGGGTCAGCATTGACAGCTCACAACACGAGCCACATATAGTCAAAGGGGGGTAACAATGGCTTGGGAACAATAGCTATTAACTATAAAGCACAAATACATTCAATATGTAGTGACACCGCGTGGTAACCATGTACAGGGACAAACCAAAGAAGGCATATGTCACTAACCATGACCAAACTGATTTCAGAGTGTGTCGTCAACGTTGAAAACTCATAACACGAGTCACAACTGGTCAGTGGGGGAAACCATGGGTTGGGAACACTAGTTGTCAACTTGCAATTAGAAAGATTTTCAACAAGTAGTGGCACGGTGTGGCTAGCATGCACAGCTTCCAACCAAATGATGCACATGTCACTGACTATGACCGAAGAAGTCCACTATGTATGGTCAAAATTGACAACTCATAACACGAGTCACAAATGGTCAGAGGGGGATACAATGGTTTGGGAACCCTATGTATTCACTATAAAGGACAAAGAACTTCAATGCATAGTGGCACGGTGTGGCTACTATGCACACCAAACAACCAAACTAGGCAAATGTCACCGACCATGATGAAAGAATTTCAATATGGGTGGTCAACATTCACCAACCATAACACGAGTCACAAACGGTCAGAGGGGGGAACAATGGTCTGAGAATATCAGCTCTCAACTAGCAAGTTGAGTGACCTTCAACCAGTATAAGCACGGTGTGGCTACCATGCACAATGACCGCCCAAAGTAGGCATATGTACTGCCTTTGACCAAGGAAATCCGCTGTGTGTGGACATCATTGACAACTCATAATACGAATCACAAATGGTCAGAGGGGGGAAACAATTGTCTGGGAACATCAGGTATCAATAAGCAAGCACAAGGAGCTTCAATACGTTTTGGCACGGTGTGGATACCATGAACGATGACCAACCAAAGTGTCAACCGGCCTGAGGCAAACGGACTAGAAAACAGGGCCGACACAATAGCACCTGCCGTCCGCTCCTAGCATTTCAGCTAGGAGAAGATATCACCCTCAGGATCACGGTTCCACACTGAGCAGTTCCTAGGCAATCACTTGCTAGCAACTGTGTCCACTTAACACTTGGTCACTTTCGTGCAAGGTGCTAGTCAAAGACTAACTCCTGGGGCTTAGACCAACCAGTATCTTCTTTATACTGTTCCTTAGTTGGACAACTCTGTGAGGAGCATCTAAGGCCAGATTGTGTAATTAGAATGAGGAATGAGCCTGGTACATATAGTCCTAGGCCTGGCTTCTAAGGTGTGTGGGNGGCGCATCCACTGACCGCCAAGTGGCGCACTCTCCTCATGCATGGAGAAATGTCTAAGAAACTTCCCCTGTGCTAGAAGGTCAAAAAACCTCCTGCGCACATCAAGGCTCGATCGCAGGACCTGTTGTCCCTAAGTCCAACATGCTATCCGTTGCGCTACACTTCTGGTGTCTCGCTTGGACTTGCACCACGAACAAGGTTTGGGGGACTTACTCCAAGGGAGCAGTGCATGCCCAACCTGTCCGTCAACCCATAGCAGTGGCCATGGGGCATAGAAGAACAACAATCTCTCCCTTGCACCGTAGGCCACCTGCTGTGGTAGTTTTCTTCGGCATGAACCTGTAGCTCTAGGTTGTGTTTGTGCATGTCAGTTTTCTTGGTCTTTAGTTCTCATCTCTTGCATCCACCATGCCGACTCCTCGAGCACCTGCAACATGCAAGTCGCTGTCTAGCGGCTTTGTCAAGAAGTCCGCAAGCATTTTCTTGGTTGCGACGTGCTCCAGTTCCACGACACCCTTGGCGATAAGGTCACGTGAGTAGTGGTACCGAATATCGATGTGCTTTGTACGCCGGGAGATCATGTCGTCCTCTGCCATAGCCATGGCACTTTGGTTGTCGATGCGGATGACCGTTGCCTCCTCTTGTGGTGCCTTGATCTCATCAAGCAAACTGCGAAGCCACTGTGTTTCCTTGTAAACTTCGGAGAGTGCAATGTACTCCGCCTCAGCAGTAGAAAGCGAGACGCAGTCCTGCTTCCTGCTTGCCCATGAGACCGCACCACCGTTGAGAAGACAAACAAATCCTGAGGTGGACTTCCTGTCATCAATCCGTCCTCCCCAGTCCGCGTCGGTGTAGCATGTCAGCCGCAGCAAGTCTGATCCTTCTAGACCTCCAAACCGAAGTCCGACGTGCCGAGTCTTTTTGAGGTAGCGAAAAATCCGCTTCACGACTTGCCAATGTTCTGGCCCAGGGTTGGCCACAAACTTGCTCACCTGACCCACTGCAAAAGCAATGTCAGGTCGTGTTCCCACCATTGCATACATGAGGCTTCCGACGGCCGACTGGTATGGAATGTTTTGCATCTCCCGCCGGTCTGCCTCATTGCTTGGTGACATGGAGGAGGAGAGCTTGCAGTCGGAGGGCATGGGGGTGCTGACGGGCTTGTAGTCCTCCATGTTGTAGCGCGTCAAGATGTCCATGATGTACTTGGTCTGGTTGAGCTCGATGGTGCATGCTTTGCGGTTGCGGTGAACAGCAATCCCGAGGTAGTACTCGAGAGGTCCCATGTCCTTCATCTTAAATCTGCTGGCCAGATTTTTCTTGAGGTCCGTGAGGGCCTCCTGNTTTTGAAGAGCCACTGGCCTCCGAGCTGGTCTCAGAGGCCTCGGACGTCTCCGACTCTGTGTCGGAGCTCGCTGCTGCGTCAGCCTGCGCAGCCGCTCCCCCTGGCACACCACTCTTCTTCACGGCCTGCCGCACTGGCACCACTTGCCAGTTTTCAGGAGCTTGATCTCCTGACTCTAGCAACACCAACCACTCTCCCTGTTTTGGAGCTTCCGTGGGAGCAAGCATCTCTTCCTTGCCTGGTTTCCTCTCGTCAAAGGTTACATTCCGGCTGGTGATGAGTCTTCTTCCTGCCAGGTCCCACAAGCGATATGTCTTGTGGGCCGTCTCATAGCCCACCATAACGCACTTTCGTTCTCTTGAATCCAGCTTGCCGGCACCCTCACCCGCCTGGACCTTTGCCCATGCGGTGCAGCCGAATACCTTCAGGTGTGATGCGTCCGGCTTCTTCCCTGACCAAACTTCTTGTGGTGTCATCTGTTGCTTTCCCTTCTTCTTTCCGCACCTACCCAGAGCAGCCGCAGGAGTCAGGTTGACGAGANCCTCCTCTTGTGGTGCCTTGATCTCATCAAGCAAACTGCGAAGCCACTGTGTTTCCTTGCAAACTTCGGAGAGTGCAATGTACTCCGCCTCAGCAGTAGAAAGCGAGACGCAGTCCTGCTTCCTGCTTGCCCATGAGACCGCACCACCGTTGAGAAGACAAACAAACCCTGAGGTGGACTTCCTGTCATCAATCCGTCCTCCCCAGTCCGCGTCGGTGTAGCATGTCAGCCGCAGCAAGTCTGATCCTTCTAGACCTCCAAACCGAAGTCCGACGTGCCGAGTCTTTTTGAGGTAGCGAAAAATCCGCTTCACGACTTGCCAATGTTCTGGCCCAGGGTTGGCCACAAACCTGCTCACCTGACCCACTGCAAAAGCAATGTCAGGTCGTGTTCCCACCATTGCATACATGAGGCTTCCGACGGCGGACTGGTATGGAATGTTTTGCATCTCCCGCCGGTCTGCCTCGTTGCTTGGTGACATGGAGGAGGAGAGCTTGCAGTCGGAGGGCATGGGGGTGCTGACGGGCTTGCAGTCCTCCATGTTGTAGCGCTTCAAGATGTCCATGATGTACTTGGTCTGGTTGAGCTCGATGGTGCCTGCTTTGCGGTTGCGGTGAACAGCAATCCCGAGGTAGTACTCGAGAGGTCCCATGTCCTTCATCTTAAATCTGCTGGCCAGATTTTTCTTGAGGTCCGTGAGGGCCTCCTGCGAGGAAGAACACATGATAAGATCATCCACGTACAACGCCACAAGTAGCAAGCCACGTTCGTCCTCCCGCACATAGACGCTAGGGTCATTTTTGCAATGTGCGAAGGAGATCTCAGCCATGAAGCTGTCCATCTCCTTGTACCAGATCCGTGGGGCCTGTTTCAGCCCGTACAACGCCTTCACCAGCTTGCACACCTTACCCTCGGGTGCTTTGACACCTTCCGGTACCCCCATTAGCACCTCCTTGTCGAGCTTCCCATAAAGGAAGGCTGTCTTCACATCCAACTGGTGGATCTCAAGGTCTTTGGCGGCAGCGACAGCAAGCAGGGACCTGATGGAGGCAAACGTGACGACCAGTGCGAAGGTCTCATCGTACTCAGAACCTGCGCGCTGTGAGAACCCTTTTGCCACGACCCTTGCCTTGTACTTGTCGATGCTATCATCTTCCTTCCGCTTCAACCTGAGCACCCACTTTGAGCCCACCACGTGAGCGTTAGCGGGTCTGTCCACCAGCACCCATGTGCCATTTTCTTCGATGGACGCGAGCTCGCTGTCCACCGCCTCCTTCCACTTGGCCGCATCGGGCCTTGCCAGCGCTTCAGCCACAGTGAGCGGCTCTCCCTGAGCCAAACAGGACCAGCTCAGTCCAGTCCAGCTTCCAGTGTCAGCGTCGTACTTTGGAGTTTGTTTTCTTTGTCGTGTGCTGCGACGTTGCATTGCTGGTGGATGTTTGCCATGCTGTTGCTCCTGTGGTGTTGGCTGCCCTGGAGTTGAATTTTCCTCTTTTGAAGAGCCACTGGCCTCCGAGCTGGTCTCAGAGGCCTCGGACGTCTCCGACTCTGTGTCGGAGCTCGCCGCTGCGTCAGCCTGCGCAGCCGCTCCCCCTGGCACACCACTCTTCTTCACGGCCTGCCGCACTGGCACCACTTGCCAGTTTTCAGGAGCTTGATCTCCTGACTCTAGCAGCACCAACCACTCTCCCTGTTTTGGAGCTTCCGTGGGATCAAGCATCTCTTCCTTGCCTGGTTTCCTCTCGTCAAAGGT
>SZWC01000235.1:391853-410333 GCA_023375785.1 Penium margaritaceum | reverse complement strand
TTCAGGTGTGATGCGTCCGGCTTCTTCCCTGACCAAACTTCTTGTGGTGTCATCTGTTGCTTTCCCTTCTTCTTTCCGCGCCTGCCCAGAGCAGCCGCAGGAGTCAGGTTGACGAGATAGCATGCCGTTCTTGCCGCTTCTGCCCAGAACCGCGGTGGAAGCTTTGCATCGAAGAGCATGCTACGCACCATGCCGAGGATGGTCTGATTCATCCGTTCGGCAACACCATTGCTCTGCGGTGTGTAAGGCGTTGTGGGCTGGTGGTTGATCCCATGTTGCCGCAACCAGCCCTTGCATGCCTCGTACTCTCCGCCGTCGTCGCTCCGCATCCCTTTGACTCTCTTTCCGGTCTGCCGCTCCACCATGGCGACAAACTCCTACAACTTTTCTCTGACCTCTCCCTTTGTTTTGAGGAAGAAGATCCACACCTTGCGGCTGTGGTCGTCTATGAAGGTCATAAAATACTTGCTACCATCGTTTGACGCCGTGCGAAAGGGTCTGCACACGTCGGTGTGCATCAGGTCAAGGGCTGATTCTGCGCGGCGACCATTGCGCTCGGAGCGAGTTCGCTTGGTCTTGCCTTGGAGGTAAGGTTCACACAGGCTGCCACACTCAACCGCATCCTTCTTGCAACCATCCATGCCACAGACCAGCTGTTGTTGCTGAATGACTTGGAGCGTGTTGTTTGCAACGTGCCCAAAGCGTCTGTGCCACAAATCAGTGTCTTCATCCTTTGCGGCAGAGGATGCTTTTTCAGTTCTTGTTGGTGTGCTCTCCTGTGTTGGTGCCGAGACCACTGCCTCCGCTGCACCCGCATGACCCTCGTCTTCCGAGGTCTTTGCTGCCGTTGTCTGCAAAACATAGAGTCCGTCAACCCGTGGAACCTGTGCCACGAGATCTTTGTTGGCATAGAGGACCTTGATGTCCTCGTTCCTGGTGATGACCGCCTTCTTCTGTGTGAACACCACTGTCATGTCGTTGTCCGTTATCTTTGACACGGACAGAAGGTTTGCCGCAAAGGAGGGCATGTAGACCACGTCACGTAGCCGTAGATCCTTCTCTGCACCATTAAGGTTGATGCTCACCAGCTTGTCTCCCACGCCCTTTGCGTTGACGACACTGCCGTTTGCACATCTGAACCGCCGATCGGTGGGGCCGATGGAGAAAAATCCAGCCTGGTCGTTGCTGGAGTGATGATCGGTGCCAGATTCAAGCCCAAAAGCTCCTGGCCTGAGCAGCGCCACTCCTTTTGCTGGAGGCGTGCTCTGTGCCATCATGTTGGTGGCTTCTTTGCCACCCTTTTTGTTGCCTTTGGTCCCACCGCTTCCGCCGTCTTCCTTCTTTGGCGACCTGCACTCTCTTGCCCAGTGCCCAGGTTTGCCGCAGTTGCGGCAGTTACCCTGTCGCTTGGGAGCCTTGCCGCCATTGTTGCCTCTGCCGCCACCGCTTCCGCTGCCGCCTTTCTGACCAGAGGCTGACCCTTTGCTCCCGCGGCCACCGTAGCGTGCGGCATAGGCTGAGAAGTTAGCCTCACTTCCGCTGCGGCGCATGGCCTCGTTTCGCACGTACTCGGACACTGCCGTGTACGTCAGGTCGTCCTCCTTCCAGCCGCCCATGACGGTGATCATTGGACTCCAGCTCTCCGGTAGCGCCATGAGGAGGATCATGGCTTGCATGTTCTCGTCAAGGTCCCAGTTCATCTGGCGAGCCTCGCCAAGGAGTCCTTCAAACTCCTGTAGGAAATCAGGGATTGATTCGCCCTCATTCACCCGCATGCTGATCAGCCGTTGTAGGGTGAATAGTCTGTTCGCGAGGGAGGTGGATTGGTGCACGCGCTTGAGCTTGTCGTAAGCTTCGGAAGCTAGTGTGTACTCGGTAATGATGGGAACATACTTCTTGGCTATCGCGTTGCTGAGGAATGACATTACAACATCATTTCGATCCATCCAAGCCTTATGCTCAGATGTGCCTTCCGCGGGAACCTGCTCCTCTCCCTTCAGTAGCTTGATGAAGCCGCGCACTTTCATCGCCAGCTCAAACTGCCATCTCCAAAGGGGGAAGTCAATCCCCTCGAAAATGGGGACTCCTCCCAGGGGTCCAAGACCTTGCGGCAGTGACATAGCACTCACATTTGCTCCAGTGGTCTTCCTGTGGTAGCCACTGTTGAGCTTGAGGACTGCCTTGCGGCAGCCCTCACTCCTCCCGATGGGTCAACCATTTTTGTTGCCCTTGTCTGCTTCCCACATATCTGCTGCGTTGAGGCCGATGTAGGCTGATGTTAGCTGATGTCTGCTACCGGTTTTAGGATGCAGATCCGTTGCTTACCCCTCCAGCTGATGTTCACCTGCAGACAGAGAATATATCTACACCAACACACCCAGGGTCTTGCCACCAAGGGCAGAGCTTGTCCTGGTTGGGACACAAGGGTCGTGCCTCCAAGGGCAGAGCTTGTCCTTAGTCCCTGTGTACTAAGTGCAGACCAAGCCGCTGGAGCTGATGAAGCTGATGGAGCTGATGGAGTTGATGGAGCCGGCGTGTGCACCTAGAGAGAGCGTACCAGAGTTGAGCGAAGCGTGCCTTACAACTGGTCAGTGTGGGCCCATAACCCTTTGTCAACCGGCCTGAGGCAAACGGACTAGAAAACAGGGCCGACACAATAGCACCTGCCGTCCGCTCTTAGCATTTCAGCTAGGAGAAGATATCACCCTCAGGATCACGGTTCCACACTGAGCAGTTCCTAGGCAATCACTTGCTAGCAACTGTGTCCACTTAACACTTGGTCGCTTTCGCGCGAGGTGCTAGTCAAAGACTAACTCCTAGGGCTTAGACCAACGAGTGTCTTCTTTATACTGTTCCTTAGTTGGACAACTCTGTGAGGAGCATCTAAGGCCAGATTGTGTAATTAGAATGAGGAATGAGCCTGGTACATATAGTCCTAGGCCTGGCTTCTAAGGTGTGTGGGNACCACCTCACCAGTCCGCCAATTGGCGCATCCACTGACCGCCAAGTGGCGCACTCTCCTCATGCATGGAGAAATGTCTAAGAAACTTCCCCTGTGCTAGAAGGTCAAAAAACCTCCTGCGCACATCAAGGCTTGATCGCAGGACCTGTTGTCCCTAAGTCCAACATGCTATCCATTGCGGGATACTTCCGGTGTCTCGCTTGGACTTGCACCACGAACAAGGTTTGGGGGACTTACTCCAAGGGAGCAGTGCATGCCCAACCTGTCCGTCAACCCATAGCAGTGGCCATGGGGCATAGAAGAATAACACAAAGTAGGCATATGTCACTGACCATGACCAAATAATGTCACTAAGTGTGGTAAACTTTGACAGCTCATAACACGAGTCACAAATGGTTCGAGTGGAAGACAATGGTTTGTGAATACTAGTTATCGAGTAGCAAGTACAAATACCTTCAATATGTAGTGGCACAGCGTGGACACCATGCACACTGACCAACCAAAGGATGCATATGTCACTAACCATGACCAACGAACTTCACTTCATGTGGTCAACGTAGAAAACTCACAACACGAGTCACATATAATCAAGGGGGGGTAACAATGGGTTGGGAACACTAGCTATTCACTAGAAAGCACAAATACCTTTAATATGTAGTGACACGGCGTGGTAACCATGTACAGTGACAAACAAAAGTAGGCATATGTCACTAACCATGAGGAAACGGATTTCAGAGTGTGGTCAACGTTGAAAACTCATAACACGAGTCACAAATGAACAGTGGGGTAAACCATGGGTTGGGAACACTAGTTATCAACTACCAAGAAGAAAAATTTTCAACAAGTAGTGGCACGGTGTGGCTAGCGTGCACAGTGACCAACCAAAGGATGCATATGTCACTGGCTATGACCGAGGAAGTCCACTATGTGTGTCAACATTGACAACTCATAACATGAGTCACAAATGGTCAGAGGGAGAGAAAATGGTTTGGGAACCCTATGTTTCGACTAGAAAGGACAAGGAACTTCAATACGTAGTGGCGTGGTGTGGCTGCTATGCACACCAAACAACCAAACTAGGCATATGTCAGTGACCATGACGAACGAATTTCAATATGGGTGGTCAACATTCACCAACCATAACACGAGTCACAAATGGTCAGAGTGGGAAACATTGGGTTGGGAACACTAGTTGTCAACTAGCAAGTACGAAGAACTTCAACAAGTAGTGGCATGGTGTGTGTAGCGTGCAAAGTGACCAACCAAATGATGAATACGTCACTGACTATGACCGAAGAAATCCAGTATGCGTGGTCAACACTGACAACTCATAACACGAGTCACGAATGGTCTGAGGGAGAGACAATGGTTTGGGAACCCTATGACTGGACTAGAAATGACAAATAACTTCAATACGTAGTGGCACGGTGTGGCTACTATGTACACCAAACAACCAAACAAGGCATACGTCACTGACCATGACCAAAGATTCTCAATATGGGTGGTCAACGTTCACCAACCATAACACGAGTCAGAAACGGTCAGAGGGGGGAAACAATGGTCCGGGAATATTAGTTCTCAACTAGCAAGTACAACGCCCGTCAATCAGTAGTAGCACGGTGTGGCTACCATGCACAATTACCGACCAAAGTAGGCATATGTACAGCCTTTGACCAAAGAAATCCGCTGTGTGTGTTCAACGTTGACAACTCATAATACGAGTCACAAATAGTCAGAGGGGGAAACAATTGTTTGGGAACTCCAGGTATCAACTAGCAAGCACAATGACCTTCAACACGTTGCGGCACGCTGTGGATACCATGCACGATGACCAACCAAGGTATGCATATGTCACTGACCATGACCAAAGGATATCACCATGTGTGGTAAACTTTGACAGCTCATAACACGAGTCACAAATGGTCAGAGTGGAAGATAATGGTTTCTAAATACTGGTTATCGACTAGCAAGTACAAATACCTTCAATATGTAGTGGCTCAGTGTGGCTACAATGCACAGTGACCAGCCAAAGTATGCATATTTCACTGACCATGACCAAATAATTTCACCTCATGTGGTCAATGTTGACAACTCACAACACGAGTCACAGATATTCAGAGGGGCTAACAACGGTTTGGGAACACTAGCTATCAACTAGAAAGCACAAAGACCTTCGATACATAGTGACACGGCGTGGTAACCATGTACAGGGACAAACCAAAGTAGGCATATGTCACTAACCATGACCAAACGGATTTCACAGTGTGTGGTCAACGTTGAAAACTCATAACACGAGTCACAATTCGTCAGTGGGGCAAACCATGGGTTGGGAACACTAGTTATCAACTAGCAAGTGGAAATATTTTCAACAAGTAGTGGCACAGTGTGGCTAGCGTGCACAGTGACCAACCAAATGATGCATATGTCACTGACTATGACCGAAGAAGTCCATTATGTGTGGTCAACATTCACAACTCATAACACGAGTCAAAAATGGTCAGAGGGAGAGACAATGGTTTGGGAACGGTGTGGCTAATATGCACAACAAACTACCAAACTAGGCATATGTCACTGACCATGACCAGAGAATTTCAATATGGGTGGTCAACGTTGACCAACCACAACACGAGTCACAAACGGTCAGGGGAGGAAATAATGCTATGGGAATATCAGTTCTCAACTAGCAAGTACAGGGACCTTCATTCAGTATTAGCACGGTGTGGCTACCATGTACAATGACCGCCCAAAGTAGGCATATGTACTGCCTTTGACCAAAGATATTTGCTGTGTGTCGTCAACGTTGACAACTCATAATACGAGTCACATATGGTCAGAGGGGGAAACAATATTTTGGGAACACCAAGTATCAAATAGCAAGCACAAGGAGCTTCAATACGTTCTGGCACGGTGTGGATACCATGCACGATGACCAACCAAAGTAGGCATATGTCACTGACCATGACCAGATAATGTCACAAGTGTGGTAAACTTAGACAACTCATAACACCAGTCACAAATGGTCAGGGTGGAAGATAATGGTTTGTGAATACTAGTTACCGACTGGCAAGTACAAATACCTTCAATATAGAGTGGCACAGTGTGGCTACAATGCACAGTGACCAACCAAAGTATACATATGTCACTGACCATGAACAAAGAATTCCACTTCATGTGGTCAACATTTACAACTCACAACACAAGTCACAGATAGTCAGAGGGAGCTGGCAATGGTTTGGGAACACTAGCTGTCAACAATAAAGCACAAAGACCTTCGATACGCAATGACACGGCGTGGTAACCATGTACAATGACAAACCAAAATAGGCATATGCCACTAACCATGACCAAACGGATTTTACAGTGTGTGGTCAACGTTGAAAACTCATTACACGAGTCACAAATGTTCAGTGGGGGAACCCATGGGTTGGGAACACTAGTTGTCAACTAGCAAGTAGAAAGATTTCAAACAAGTAGTGGCACGGTGTGGCTAGCGTGCACAGTGACCAACCAAAGGATGCACACGTCACCGACTAAGACCGAGGAAGTCCACTATGTACGGTCAACATTGACAACTCATAACACGAGTCACAAATGGTCAGATGGTGAAGCAATTGTTTGGGAACCCTATGTATAGAATAGAAAGGACAAAGAACTTCAATATGTAGTGGCACGGTGTGGCTACTATGCACACCAAACAACCAAACTAGGCATATGTCACCGACCATGATGAAAGAATTTCAATCTGGGTGGTCAACATTCACCAACCATAACACGAGTCACAAACGGTCAGAGGGGGAAGCAGTGGTCTGTGAATATCAGTTTTCAACTAGCAAGTACAGCGACCTTCAATCAGTATAAGCATGGTGTGGCTACCATGCACAATGACAAACCAAAGTAGGCATGTGTACCACCTTTGACCAAGAAAAGCCGCTGTGTTTGGTCAGTGTTGACAACTCATAATAGGAGTTACAAATGGTTAGAGGGGGAGACATTGATTTGGGAAAACCAGGTATCAACTAGCAAGCACAAGGACCTTCAATAATATGTGGCACAGTGTGGATACCATGCATGATGACCAACCAAAGTAGGCATATTTTACTGCCCATGACCAAATAATGTCACTAAGTGTGGTAAACTTTGTCAACTCATAACACGAGTCACAAATGGTCAGGGTGGAAGATAATGGTTTGTGAATACTAGTTATCGAGTAGCACGTACAAATACCTTCAATATGTAGTGGAACAGCATGGCTACCATGCACAGTGACCAACCAAAGTATGCAGATGTCACTGACCATGACCAACGAGTTTCACTTCATGTGGTCAATGTTGACAGCCCACAACACAAGTCACAGATATTCAAAGGGGCTAACAACGGTTTGGGAACACTAGCTATCAACTAGAAAGAACAAAGACCTTCGATACGCAGTAACACGGTGTGGTAACCATGTACAGCGACAAACCAAAGTAGGCATATGCCACTAACCATGACCAAACGGATTTCACAGTGTGTGGTAAACGTTGAGAACACATAACACGAGTCACGAATGATCAGTATGGAAAACCATGGGTTGGGAACACTATTTATCAACTAGCAAGTAGAAAGATTTTTATTAAGTATTGGCACGGTGTGGCAAGCGTGCACAGTGACCAACCAAAGGATGCATATGTCACTGACTATGACCGAAGAAGTCCACTATGTGTGGTCAACATTGACAACTCATAACACGAGTCTCGAATGGTCATAGGGAGAGACAATGGTTTGGGAACCCCATGTATTGACTAGAAAGGACAAAGAAGTTCAATACGTAGTGGCACGGTGTGGCTAATATGCACACCAAACAACCAAACTAGGCATATGTCACTGACCATGCCCAGAGAATTTCATAATGGGTGGTCAACGTTGACCAACCATAACACAAGTCACAAACGGTCAGGGGAGGAAACAATACTATGGGAATATCAGTTCTCAACTAGCAAGTACAACGACCTTCAGTCAGTAGTAGCACGGGATGGCTACCATGCACAATGACCGACCAAAGTAGGCATACGTACTGCCTTTGACCAAATAAATCCGCTGTGTGTGGTCAACAGTGACAACTCATAATACGAGTCACAAATGGTCAGAAGGGGGAAACAATCATTTGGGAACACCGAGTATGACATAGCAAGAACAAGGACCTTCAATACGTTTTGGCACGGTGTGGATACCATGCAAGATGACCAACCAAAGTAGGCATATGTCACTGACCATGACCAAATAATGTCACTAACAGTGGTAATCTTTGACAACTCATAACTCGAGTCACTATTGGTCAGGGTGGAAGATAATGGTTTGTGAATACTAGTTATCGGCTAGCAAGTACAAATACCTTCAATTTGTAGTCGCATAGTGTGGCTACAATGCACAGTGATCAACCAATGTATGCATATGTCACTGACCATGAACAAATAATTTCACTTCATGTGGTCAACATTTACGACTCACAGCACGAGTCACAGATAGTCAGAGGGTGCTAACAGAGGTTTGGGAACACTAGCTGTCAACAAGAAAGCACAAAGACCTTCGATACGTAATGACACGGCGTGGTAACCATTTACAGTGACAAACCAATGTAGGCATATGTCACAAACCATGACCAAACGGATTTCACAGTGTGTGGTCAACGTTTAAAACTCATAACAGGAGTCACAAATGGTCAGTGGGGGAAACCATGGGTTGGGAACACTAGTTATCAAGTAGCAAGTAGACAGATTTTCAACAAGTAGTAGCACGGTGTGGCTAGCATGCACAGTGACCAACCAAAGGATGCACACTTCACTGAAATTGACCGAAGAAGTCCACTATGTATGGTCAACATTGACAACTCATAACACGAGTCACAAATGGTCAGAGGGAGAGACAATGGTTTGGGAACCATATGTATCGACTAGAAAAGGACAAAGAACTTCAATACGTAGTGGCACGGTGTGGCTACTATGCACACCAAACAACCAAACTAGGCATATTTCACCGACCATGGTGAAAGAATTTCAATATGGGTGGTCAACAGTCACCAACCATAACACGAGTCACAAACGGTCAGAGGGGGAAACAATGGTCTGTGAATACCAGTTCTCAACTAGCAATTACAGCAACATTCAATCAGTATAAGCACGGTGTGGCTACCATGCACAATGACCGACCAAAGTAGGCATATGTACTACCTTTGACCAAGAAAATCCGCTGTGTGTGGTCAGCGTTCACAACTCATAATAGGAGTCACAAATGGTCAGAGGGGGATACAATGGTTTTGGGAACACCATGTATCAACTAGCAAGCACAAGGACCTGCAATGAGTTGTGGCACGGTGTGGATACCATGCACGATGACCAACCAAAGTAGGCATATGTCACTGACCATGTCCAAATAATGTCACTAAGTGTGGTAAACTTTGACAACTCATAACACGAGTAACAAATGGTCAGGGTGGAAGATAATTGTTTGTGAATACAAGTTATTGACTAGCAAGTACAAATACCTTCAATATGTAGTGGCAAAGCGTGGCTGCCATGCACAGTGACCAACCAAAGTATGCATATGTCACTGACCATGACCAACGAATTTCACTTCATGTGGTCAGCGTTGACAACTCACAACACGAGTCACTGGTAGTCAGAGGGGGGTAACAATGGTTTGGGAACACTAGCTATCAACGAGAACGCACAAAGACTTTCGATACGTAGTGACACGGCGTGGTAACCACGTACAGTGACAAACCAAACTAGGCATGTGTCACTAACCATGACCAAAGAATTTCAATGTGGGTGGTCAACGTTCACAACCCATAACATGAGTCACTAATGGCAAGAGGGGGAAAACATGGTTTCAAATCACTATGTATCTGCTAGCAAGTACAACGATTTTTCGGATGTATTGGCACGGTGTGGCTACCATCCACAATGACCTACCCAAGTAGGCATACATCACTGCTCATGACCAAAGAAGTTTAGTGTGTGTGGTAAACGTCCACAACTCAAAATACAAGAAACAGATGGGCAGAGGGTGAAACAATGGCCTGGGAATACTCGGTATCGGCTAGCAAGTACAAATTCCTTCGATAAGTGGTAGCACGGTGTAGCTACCATGCACAATGACCAACCAAAGTATGCTTGTGTCACTGGATACCATAAAAAGAGTTTCACTGTGTGTAGTCAACTTTTTTTCTTACGGGTGGTCAATCGCAACAATGGTTGAAAGGTTATTCAAGCTCGAAGTTGCAAAATTTGACATTCCGTCTGCGTCAAACTTTTATGATTAAAATAACTTTGTTATCATTCATACTTTTGAAAACTACCCTCCAATCGTACACCCCCTTATTTTATACCCTTAACCAATAGGAACCCTTACAATGTCATTTGGACATCATATGAACACCATGTGAGTTGGTTTAGTGCTTATAGAGTTAGATTCTGGAGCGGTAGGTCCTGGGTTTGAATCCTCGTACGTGCAATGTCGAATAGGCTCTCGACCTGGAGGGGGGGGGGGCGGCCGTGTTGTGCTACCTCAACTCTNCTTATTTTATGCCCTTTACCCATAGGAACCCTTATAATGTCATTTGGACATCATATGAACACCATGTGAGTTGGTTTAGTGCTTATAGAGTTAGATTCTGGAGCGGTAGGTCCTGGGTTTGAATCCTCGTACGTGCAATGTCGAATAGGCTCTCGACCTGGAGGGGGGGGGGGCGGCCGTGTTGTGCTACCTCAACTCTACCTTGGAGCATAAGCCGTGGGGGGGGGGGTAGTGGGGGTGTCATAATGCGGTCGCAGATCTGTCCTCCAGGTCGTCCACGGAACATCCCTCTAGGGGAGTGGGAGGGAGTATTCCAGTGAAGGCACCTACGCATAACAAATCAACAAAAAACGACCTGGTGTAAAAGGAAGAAATCTTTTGCTATTTATTGGCTAGCAAGTACAAATACTTTCAACAAGTAGTGGAACGGTGTGGCTACCATGCACAATGACCAACCAGATTAGGCATGTTCCACTTACCATGACCAAATAATTTTACTATGTGTGGTCAACGTTGACAACCCATAATATGGGTCACAAATTGTCTGGGGGGGAAAGAATGGTTTGTGAATACTATATACCAATTAGCAAGTACAACGACCTTCAGTCAGTAGTAGCACAGTGAGGCTACCATGCACAATGACTGACCAAAGTATGCATATGTACTGCCTTTGACCAAAGAAATCCACAGTGTGTGGTCAACGTTGACAACTCATAATACGAGTCACAAATGGTCATAGGGGGAAACAATGATTTGGGAACACCAAATATCAAATAGCAAGCACAATGAGCTTCAATACCGTGTGGCATGGTGTGGATACCATGCACGATGACCAACCAAAGCAGGCATATGTCACTGACCATGACCAAATAATGTCACTAAGTGTGGTAAACTTTGACAACTCATAACACGAGTCACAAATGGTCAGGGTGGAAGATAATGGGTTGTGAATACTAGTTATCGACTAGCAAGTACAAATACCTTCAATATGTAGTGGCACAGTGTGGCTACAATGCACAGTGACCAACCAAAGTATGCATATTTCACTGATCATGAACAAAGAATTTCACTTCATGTGGTCAACATTTACAACTCACAACACGATTCACAGATAGTCTGAGGGGGCTAACAATGGTTTGGGAACACTAGATGTCAACAAGAAAGCAAAAAGACCTTTGATACGTAATGACACGGCGTGGTAACCATGTACAGTGACAAGCAAAAGTAGGCATATGTCCCAACCCATGACCAGACGGATTTCACATTGTGTGATCAACGTTGAAAGCTCATAACACGAGTCACAATTGGTCAGTGGGGGAAACCATGGGTTGCAAACACTAGTTGTCAACTAGAAAGAAGAAGGATTTTCGACAAGTAGTGGCACGGTGTGGCTAGCGTGCACACTGACCAACCAAACGATGCACACGTCACTGACTATGACCGTAGAAGTCCACTATGTATGGTCAACATTGCCAACTCATAACAAGAGTCACAAATGGTCAGAGGGAGAGACAATGGTTTGGGAACCCTATGTATCGACTAGAAAGGACAAATAACTTCAATACGTAGTGGCACGGTGTGGCTAGTATGCACACCAAATAACCAAACTAGGCATATGTCACTGGCCATGATGGAAGAATTCCAATATAAGTGGTCAACATTCACCAACCATAACACGAGTCACAAACGGTCAGAGGGTGAAACAATGGTCTGTGAATATCAGTTCTCAACTAGCAAGTACAGTGACCCTCAATCAGTATAAGCACGGTGTGGCTACCATGCAAAATGACCGACAAAAGTAGGCATGTGTACTCCCTTTGACCCAAGAAATCTGATGTGTGTGGTCAGCGTTGACAACTCATAATGCGAGTCACAAATGGTCGGAGGGGGAGACAATGGTTTCGGAACACCAGGTATCAACTAGCAGGCACAAGGACCTTCAATAAGTTGTGGCACGGTGTGGATACCATGCACGATGACCAACCAAAGTAGGCATATGTCACTGACCATGACCAAATAATGTCACTAAGTATGGTAAACTTTGACAACTCATAACACGAGTCACAAATGGTCAGAGTGGAAGACAATGGTTTGTGAATACTAGTCATCGAGTAGCAAGTACAAATACCTTCAATACGTAGTGGCACAGTGTGGCTACCATGCACAGTGACCAACCAAAGTATGCATGTCAGTGACCATGACCAACGAATTTCACTTCATGTGGTCAGCGTTGAAAAATCACAACACGAGTCACAGATACTTAAAAGGGGGGTAACAATGGTTTGGGAACACTAGCTTTTAAGTAGAAAGCACACATATCTTTAATATGTAGTGACACGGCGTGGTAACAATGTATAGTGAAAAACAAAGTAGGCATATGTCACTAACCATGACGAAACGGATTTCACAGTGTGTGGTCAACGTTGAAAACTCCGAACACGAGTCACAAATGGTCAGTGCGGGAAACCATGGGTTGAGAACACCAGTTATCAACTAGCAAGTAGAAATATTTTCAACAAGTAGTGGCACAGTGTGGCCAGCGTGCACAGTGACCAACCAAAGGATGCATATGTCACTGACTATGACCGAAGAAATCCACCATGTGTGGTCTACATTGACAACTCATAGCAGGAGTAAAAAATGGTCAGAGGAAGAGACAATGGTTTGGGAACCCTATGTATCAACTGGAAAGGACAAAGGACTTCAATTCGTAGTGGCGTGGTGTGGCTACTATGCACACCAAACAACCAAAAATATGCATATGTCACTGACCATGACCAACGAATTTCAATATGGGTGGTCAACATTCACCAACCATAACACGAGTCACAAATGGTGAAAGGGGGAAACAATGGTCTGGGAATATCAATTCTCAACTAGCAAGTACAGAGACCTTCAATCAGTATAAGCACGGTGTGGCTACCATGCACAATGACCGACCAAAGTAGGCATATGCACTGCCTTTGACCAAATAAATCTGGTGTGTGTGGTCAATGTTGACAACTCGTAATAGGATTCACAAATGGTCAGAGGGGGAGACAATGGTTTGGGAACACCAGGTATGAACTAGCACGGTGTGGATACAATGCACGATGACCAACCAAAGTAGGCATATGTCACTGACCATGACCAAAAAATATCACTAAGTGTGGTAAACTTTGACGATTCATAACACGAGTCACAATTGGTCATAGTGGAAGACAATGGTTTGTGAATACTAGTTATCGAGTAGCAAGTACAAATACATTCAATATGTAGTGGCACAGCGTGGCTACCATGTATAGTGACCAACCAAAGTATGCATGTGTCACTGACCATGACCAACTAATTTCACTTCATGTGGTCAGCGTTGACAACTCACAACACGAGAAAAGTCAAAGGGGGGTAACAATGGTTTGGGAACACTAGCTATTGACTTGAAAGCACAAATACCTTCAATATGTAGTGACACCTGTCAGAATAATGTAGACACAAGAACAGCAGCAGCAGAAGCAGGCATAAGCGTTAGGACATGCAAGTGTATGTCAGTAGAGTGACGTAACCAAGAGCGATGCAAGGAGTTAGCTGCGGAAGCTGATAGGGGCTGAGACGCGAGGTAGTCGAGGTAGACAGGTTGATGTGAGAGAGTGCTGGTGAGGTGAGTGATGGTTGGCGGAGTAAGAGAGCTGAGTGAAGGAGCGGAAGTGACGGAATGAAGCGTTGAGAGGGGCTGGTGAAGACAGGAAATGCGAGGAGCGAGCAGAGCGAAGACATGGCGGCAAAGCCGCGGAACCAACGGGGAACAGGATGAGCAGACTTGTTCTGGTTAACTCGAGGGAATGAACATCCTCAGCATAAAAGGACAGAACAGGACAAATGATCAGAGCAACGGCTTCTTCCCGCTAGCCGGACGCGGGTGACAGATGTCACGTTATTAGGGGATGACTTGACATGTTGGGCTCAACGGTTAGTCTGACCAAGGGCCGTTTGGTGAAGGTGGTTTGGTCTCGGACCTGAACCGTTATTAAGAAAGTGGGAATAACTCTTGTCGGAGTCGATGATTTCCAACAGACCCCTTGAGTCCGGCAAGAGTTAATGGCAGTACTTTTCCCAATCTTCTGGGAGTTGACCATTGCAGCGTTCAAGAAGACCCTTCCACATGGCGTGCAGATCATTTGGATGAGCTGCCACCAAGTAGGGTAGGTCTCTGGTCATGAAGTGTCGCAGCCAGGCACAAAGACCGTAGTCAAGGCTAACCTGCTTTCTGGTCATCTCAGCTGGGGACCAGCGCTTGCTGATATACTTGTGTCTTCCAAGGAGGGAATTTATAGTTGCAAATCCACCAACGAGCTCTGGGTTGGAATCTGTGACCCGGCTTTGATTTCTGTGACCCGGCTTTGCTTTTGTATGACCCGGCTTTGGTTTGTGTGACACAGCTTGGTTTCTGTGACCCAGCTTTGGTTTCTGTGACCCGACATTGGTTTCTGTGACCCGGCTTTGGTTTGTGTGACCGGCTTAGGTTTCTGTGACCCGGCTTTGGTTTCTGTGACCGGGCTTTGGTTTGTATGGCCCTCCTTTGCTTTCTGTGACCCGGCTTTGGTTTCAGTGACCCGGCTTTGGTTTCTGTGACCCGGCTTTGGTTTCTGTGACCCGGCTTTGGTTTCTGTGACCCGGCATTGATTTCTGTGACCCGGCTTTGGTTTATGGGACCCGGCTTTGGCTTCTCTGACCCTGCTTTGGTTTCTGTGACCCGGCTTTGGTTTTTGTGACCCGGCTTTGGTTTCTATGACCCGGCTTTGGTTTATCTGACCCAGCTTTGGTTTCTTTGGTCCAGATTTGGTTTCTGTGTACCGGCTTTGGTTTACCCAGTTTGGTTTCTTTGACCTGGCTTTGGTTTCTGTGACCCGTCTTTGGTTTCTATGACCCGGCTTTTGTTTCTGTGACCCGGCTTTGGTTTTCTGTGACCCGGCGTTGGTTTCTGTGACCCGGCTTTGGTTTCTGTGTGCCGGCTTTGGTTTATGTGACCCGGCTTTGCTTTATATGACTCGGCGTTGGTTTTTGTGACCCGGCTTTGGTTTTTGTGACCCGGCGTTGGTTTATGGGACCGTTTTTGGTTCCTGTGATCCGGCTTTGGTTTGTGTGACCCGGCTTTGGTTTCTGTGACCCGGCTTTGGCTCCTGTGACCCGACTTTCTGTGACCCGACTATGGTTTCTGTGACCCAGCTTTGGTTTCTGTGACCTGGCTTTGGTTTTTGTGACCCCGATTTGGTTTCCGTGACTCGGCTTTGGTTTCTGTGACCCGGCTTTGGTTTCTGTGACCTGGCTTTGGTTTCTGTGACCCGACTTTGGTTTCTGTGACCCGGCTTTGGTTTCTGTGAACCAGGTTGGTTTCTGTGACCCGGCATTGGTTTCTGTGACCCAGCTTTGGTTTCTGTGACCCGGCATTCGTTTCTGTAACCCAACTTTGGTTGCTGTGACCCGGCTTTGGTTTCTGTGACCCGGCTTTGGTTTCCGTGACCAGGCTTTGGTTTCTGTGACCCGGCTTTGGTTTGTGTGACCCACCTTTGGTTTCTGTGGCCTGGCTTTGGTTTCTCTGACCCTGCTTTTGGTTTCTGTGACCTGGCTTTGGTTTCTGTGACCCGGCTTTGGTTCCTGTGACCCGGCTCTGGTTTCTGTGACCCGGCTTTGGTTTCCGTGACCCGGCTTTGATTACTGTGATCCGACTTGGTTTTTGTGACCCCGCATTGGTTTCTGTGACCTGGATGTGGTTTCTGTGACCCGGCTTTGGTTCTGTGACATCGCTTTGGATGCTGTGACCTGGCTTTGGTTTCTGTGATCCGGCTTTGGATTCTGTGACCCGGTTTTGGTTTCAGTGACCCGGCTTTGGTTTCCATGACCGGGTTTTGGTTTCTGTGCTCCGGCTTTGGTTTGTTGACCAGGCTTTGGTTTCTGTGACCCGGCTTTGGTTTCAATGATCCGGCTTTGGTTTCTGTGACCCGGCTTTGGTTTCTGTGACCCGGCTTTGGTTTCTGTGACCCGGCTTTGGTTTCTGTGACCTGGCTTTGGTTTGTGTGACCCGGCTTTGGTTTCTGTGACCCGGCTTTGGTTTTTGGGACCGTTTTTGGTTCCAGCGACCCGGCTTTGGTTTCCGTGACCCGGCTTTGGGTTTTGTGACCCGGCTTTGGCTTTTGTAACCCGGCTTTGGTTTTTGGGACCGTTTTTGGTTCCAGCGACCCGGCTTTGGTTTCCGTGACCCGGCTTTGGGTTTTGTGACCCGGCTTTGGCTTTTGTAACCCGGCTTTGGTTTTTGGGACCGTTTTTGGTTCCAGCGACCCGGCTTTGGTTTCCGTGACCCGGCTTTGGGTTTTGTGACCCGGCTTTGGCTTTTGTAACCCGGCTTTGGTTTTTGGGACCGTTTTTGGTTCCAGCGACCCGGCTTTGGTTTCCGTGACCCGGCTTTGGGTTTTGTGACCCGGCTTTGGCTTTTGTAACCCGGCTTTGGTTTTTGGGACCGTTTTTGGTTCCAGCGACCCGGCTTTGGTTTCCGTGACCCGGCTTTGGGTTTTGTGACCCGGCTTTGGCTTTTGTAACCCGGCTTTGGTTTTTGGGACCGTTTTTGGTTCCAGCGACCCGGCTTTGGTTTCCGTGACCCGGCTTTGGGTTTTGTGACCCGGCTTTGGCTTTTGTAACCCGGCTTTGGTTTTTGGGACCGTTTTTGGTTCCAGCGACCCGGCTTTGGTTTCCGTGACCCGGCTTTGGGTTTTGTGACCCGGCTTTGGCTTTTGTAACCCGGCTTTGGTTTTTGGGACCGTTTTTGGTTCCAGCGACCCGGCTTTGGTTTCCGTGACCCGGCTTTGGGTTTTGTGACCCGGCTTTGGCTTTTGTAACCCGGCTTTGGTTTTTGGGACCGTTTTTGGTTCCAGCGACCCGGCTTTGGTTTCCGTGACCCGGCTTTGGGTTTTGTGACCCGGCTTTGGCTTTTGTAACCCGGCTTTGGTTTTTGGGACCGTTTTTGGTTCCAGCGACCCGGCTTTGGTTTCCGTGACCCGGCTTTGGGTTTTGTGACCCGGCTTTGGCTTTTGTAACCCGGCTTTGGTTTTTGGGACCGTTTTTGGTTCCAGCGACCCGGCTTTGGTTTCCGTGACCCGGCTTTGGGTTTTGTGACCCGGCTTTGGCTTTTGTAACCCGGCTTTGGTTTTTGGGACCGTTTTTGGTTCCAGCGACCCGGCTTTGGTTTCCGTGACCCGGCTTTGGGTTTTGTGACCCGGCTTTGGCTTTTGTAACCCGGCTTTGGTTTTTGGGACCGTTTTTGGTTCCAGCGACCCGGCTTTGGTTTCCGTGACCCGGCTTTGGGTTTTGTGACCCGGCTTTGGCTCTTTGACCCGGCTTTGGTTTTTGTAACCCGGCTTTGGTTTTTGTGACCCGGCTTTGGTTTCTGTGACCCGGCTTTGGTTTATCCGACCCAGCTTTGGTTTCGTTGGTCCAGATTTGGTTTCTATGTACCGGCTTTGGTTTACCTAGCTTTGGTTTCTTTGACCCGGCTTTGGTTTCTGTGACCCTTCTTTGGTTTCTATGACCTGGCTTTCGTTTATGTGACCCGGCTTTGGTTTCTGTGACCCGGCTTTGGTTTATGTGACCCGACTTTGGTGTCTGTGACCCGGCTTTGGTTTATGTGACCTGGCTTTGCTTTCTGTGACTCGGCTTTGGTTTATGTGACCCGGCTTTGGTTTCTGTGACCCGACTTTAATTACTGTGACCCAGCTTTGGTTTCTGTGACCGGGTTTGGTTTATGTGACCCGAGTTTGGTTTCTGTGATCCGGCTTTGGTTTCTGTTACCCGGCTTTGGTTTAAGTGACCCGGCTTTGGTTTCTGTGACCCGGCTTTGGCTTCTCTGACCCGGCTTTGGTTTCTGTGACCCGGCTTTGGTTTCTGTGACCCGGCTTTGGTTTCTGTGACCCGGCTTTGGTTTCTGTGACCCGGCTTTG
>SZWC01000235.1:370707-382013 GCA_023375785.1 Penium margaritaceum | reverse complement strand
GATGAGAACTAAAGACCAAGAAAGTTGACGTGCACAAACACAACCTATAGCTACAAGCTCGTGCCGAAGAAAACTACCAAAGCAGGTGGTCTAAGGTGCAAGGGAGAGATTGTTGTTCTTCTATGCCCCATGGCCACTGCTATGGCTTGACGGACAGGTTGGGCATGCACTGCTCCCTTGGAGTAAGTCCCCCAAACCTTGTTTGTGGTGCAAGTCCAAGTGAGACACCAGAAGTGTAGCACAATGGATAGCATCTTGGACTTAGGAACAACAGGTCCTATGATCGAGTCTTGATGTGCGCATAAGGTTTTTTACCTTTCTAGCACAGGGGAAGTTTCTTAGACATTTCTCCATGCATGAGGAGAGTGCGCCACTTGGCGGTCAGTGTATGCACCATTTGGCTGACTGGTGAGGTGGTGTGGAGTGACCATCCAAAATGTGCCACTACCCACACACCTTAGAAGCCAGGCCTAGGACTATATGTACCAGGCTCATTCCTCATTCTAAATACATAATCTGGCCTTAGATGCTCCTCACAGAGTTGTCCAACTAAGGAACAGTATAAAGAAGACACTGGTTGGTCTAAGCCCCAGGAGTTAGTCTTTGACTAGCACCTCGCGCGAAAGTGACCAAGTGTTAAGTGGACACAGTTGCTAGCAAGTGATTGTATATGAACTGCTCAGTGTGGAACCGTGATCCTGAGGGTGATATATTCTCCTAGCTGAAATGCTAGGAGCGGACGGCAGGTGCTATTGTGTCGGCCCTGTTTTCTAGTCCGTTCGCCTCAGGCCGGTTGACACTTGCTGTGACCCGGCAATGGGTTCTGTGACCCAGCTTTGGTTTCTGTCACCCGGCTTTGGGTTTTGTGACCCGGCTTTGGTTTTTGTGGCATGGATTTGGTTTCTTTGACCCAGCTTTGGTTTTAATGACCCGGCTTTGATTTCTGTGACCCCTTTTTCGTTTCTGTGACCCGGCTTTGGTTTTTGTGACCTGGCTTTGGTTTCTGTGAACCACCTTTGGTTTCTGTGACCCGGCATTGGTTTATGAGGCATGGATGGATCGAAATGATATTGCCATGTCATTCCTCAGCAACACGATTGCTAAGAAGTATGTTCCCATCATTGCCGGGTACACGTTGGCTTCCGAAGCTTACGACAAGCTCAAGCGCGTGCACCAATCCACCTCCCTTGCGAACAGATTATTCATCCTACAACGGCTGATCAGCATGCGGGTGAATGATGGCGAATCAATCCCCAATTTCCTACAAGAGTTTGAAGGACTCCTTGGCAAGGCTCGCCAGATGAACTGGGACCTTGACGAGAACATGCAAGCCATGATTCTCCTCATGGCGCTACCGGAGAGCTGGAGCCCGATGATCACCGTCATGGGCGGCTGGAAGGAGGACGACCTGACGTACACGGCAGTGTCCGAGTACGTGCGAAATGAGGCCATGCGCCGCCGCGGAAGTGAGGCTAATTTCTCAGCATATGCCGCACGATACGGTGGCCGCGGGAGCAAAGGGTCAGCCTCTGGTCAGAAAGGCAGTAGCGGAAGCGGTGGTGGCGGAGGCAACAATGGCGGCAAGGCTCCCAAGCGACAGGGTAACTGCCACAAGTGCGGCAAACCTGGGCACTGGGCAAGAGAGTGCAGGTCGCCAAAGAAGGAAGACAGCGGAAGCGGTGGGAACAAAGGCAACAAAAAGGGTGGCAAAGGAGATACCAACATGATGGCACAATGCACGCCTCCAGAAAAAGGAGCGGTGCTGCTCAGGCCAGGAGCTTTTGGGCTTGACTATGGCACCGATTATCACTCTAGCAACGACCATGCTGGATTTATCTCCATCGGCCCCACCGATCGGCGGTTCAGATGCGCAAACAGTAGCGTCGTGAACGCAAAGGGCGTGGGCGACAAGCTGGTGAGTATCAGCTTCAATGGTGCGGAGAAGGATCTACGGCTACGTGACGTGGTCTACATGCCCTCCTTTGCGGCAAACCTTCTGTCCGTGTCAAAAATAACGGACAATGACATGACAATGGTGTTCATGCAGAAGAAGGCGGTCATCGCCAGGAACAAAGACATCAAGGCCCTCTATGCCAACAAAGATCTCGTGGCACAGGTTCCATGGGTTGACAGACTCTACGTACTGCAGACAACGGCAGCAAAGAGCTCAGAAAAGGAGGGCCATGCGGGTGCAGCGGAGGCAGTGGTCTCGGCATCCACGCAGGAGAGCACACCAACAAGAACTGAAAAAGCATCCTCAGCCGCAAAAGACGAAGACGCTGATTTGTGGCATAGACGCTTTGGGCATGTGGCAAACAGCACGCTCCAAGTCATCTAGCAACAACAGCTGGTCCGTAGCATGGATGGTTGCAAGAAGGATGCGGTTGGATGTGGCAGCCTGTGTTAACATTGCCTCCAAGGCAAGACCAAGCGAACACGCTTTGAGCGCAATGGTCGCCGCGCAGAATCAGCCATTGACCTCATTCACACGGACGTGTGCGGACCCTTTTGCACGGTGTCAAATGGTGGTAGCAAGTATTTTCAGACCTTCATAGATGACCACAGCCGCAAGGTGTGGATCTTCTTCCTCAAAGCAAAGGGAGAGGTCAGAGAAAAGTTGCAGGAGTTTTTCGCCATGGTGGAGCGGCAGACCGGAAAGAAAGTCAAAGCGATGCGAAGCGACAACGGTGGAGAGTACGAGGCATGCAAGGGCTGGTTGAGGCAACATGGGATCAGCCACCAGCCCACAACGCCTTACACGCCGCAGAGCAATGGTATTGCCGAACGGATTAATCAGACCATCCTCGGCATGGTGTGTAGCATGCTCTTTGATGCAAAGCTTCCACCACGGTTTTGGGCAGAAGCGGCAAGAACGGCATGCTATCTCGTCAACCTGACTCCTGCGACTGCTCTAGGCAGACGCGGAAAGAAGAAGGGAAAGCAACAGATGACACCACAAGAAGTTTGGTCAGGGAAGAAGCCGGACGCATCACACCTGAAAGTATTTGGCTGCACCACATGGGCAAAGGTCCAGGTGGGTGAGCGTGCCGGCAAGATGGATGCAAGAGCGCGAAAGTGCGTTATGGTGGGCTATGAGACGGCCCACAAGACCTACCGCCTGTGGGACCTGGCAGGAAGAAGACTCATCGCCAGCCGAGACGTAACCTTTGACGAAAGGAAACCAGGCAAGGAAGAGATGATTGATCCCACGCAAGCTCCAAAACAGGGAGAGTGGTTGGTGCTGCTGGAGTCAGTATATCAAGCTCCCAAAAACTGGCAAGTCATGCCAGTACAGCAGGCCGTGAAGAATAGTGGTGTGGCAGGAAGACCGGCTGCACAGGCTGACGTAGCGGCGAGCTCCGATACAGAGTCGGAGACGTCCGAGGCCTCTGAAAACAGCTCGGAGGCCAGTGGCTCTTCAAAAGAAGAAAACTTAACTACGGGGCAGCCTGCAGCACAGGAGCAACAGCATTGCACAGATCCACCAGCAATGCAACGTCGCGGCACACGAAAAAGAAAACAAACTCCAAAGTACGATGCTGACATCGGAAGCTGGACTAGACTGAGCTGGTCCTGTTTGGCTCAGGGAGAGCCGCTCACTGTGGCTGAGGCGCTTGCAAGGCCCGATGCGGCCAAGTGGAAGGAGGCGGTGGACAGCAAGCTCGCGTCCATTGAAGAAAATGGCACATGCGTGGTGGTGGAAAGAACCGCTAACGCTCACGTGGTGGGCTCAAAGTGGGTGCTCAGGTTCAAGCGGAAGAAGATGATAGCATCGACAAGTACAAGGCACGGGTCATGGCGAAAGCATTCTCACAGCGCACGGGGTCTGAGTACGATGAGACCTTTGCACCGGTTGTCACGTGCACGTTTGCCTCAATCAAGTCCCTGCTTGCCGTCGCTGCCGCCAAAGACCTTGAGATCCACCAAATGGATGTGAAGACAGATTTCCTTTATGGGAAGCTTGACAAGGAGGTGCTAATGGAGGTGCCGGAAGGTGTCAAAGCACCCGAGGGTAAGGTGTGCAAGCTGGTGAAGGCGTTGTACGGGCTGAAACAGGCCCCACGGATCTGGTACAAAGAGATAGACAGCTTCATGGCTGAGATCTCCTTTGCACATTGCAGGAATGACCCCAGCGTCTATGTGCGGGAGGACAAACGTGGCTTGCTGCTCGTGGCATTGTACGTGGACGATCTCATCATGTGTTCTTCCTCGCAGGAGGACCTTACGGACCTCAAGAAAAATCTGGCCAGCAAGTTTAACCTGAAGGACATGGGACCTCTCGAGTACTACCTTGGGATTGCTGTTCACCGCAACTGCAAAGCAGGCACCATCGAGCTCAACCAGACCAAGTACATCATGGACGTATTGAAGCGCTACAACATGGAGGACTGCAAACCCGTCAGCACCCCCATGCCATCCGACTGCAAGCTCTCCTCCTCCATGTCACCAAGCAACGAGGCAGACCGGCGGGAGATGCAAACCATTCCGTACCAGTCCACCATTGGGAGCCTCATGTACGCGATGGTGGGAACGCGATCTGACATTGCTTATGCGGTGGGTCAGGTGAGCAGGTTTGTGGCCAACCCTGGGCCAGAACATTGGCAAGCTGTGAAGCGAATTTTTCGCTACCTCAAAACGACTCGGCACATCGGACTTCAGTTTGGAGGTCTTGAAGGATCAGACTTGCTGCGAATGACATGCTACAGTGACGCGGATTGGGGAGGACGGATTGATGACAGGAAGTCCACCTCAGGGTTTGTCTGTCTTCTCAACGGTGGTGCGGTCTTGTGGGCAAGCAGGAAGCAAAAATGCGTCTTGCTTTCCACTGCTGAGGTGGAGCACATTGCACTCTCCGAAGTGTGCAAGGAAACGCAGTGGCTTCGCAGTTTGCTTGGTGAGATCAAGGCACCACAAGAGGAAGCAACGGTCATCCGCATCGACAACCAAAGTGCCATCGCTATGGCAGAGGACGACATGATCTCCCGGTGTACAAAGCACATTGATATTTGGTAGCACTACTCACGTGACCTTGTCGCCAAGGGTGTCGTGGAACTGGAGCACGTCGCAACCAAGAAAATACTTGCGGACTTCCTGACAGAGCCGCTAGACAGCAACTTGCATGTTGCAGGTGCTCGAGGAGTCGGCATGGTGGATGCAAGCGATGAGAACTAAAGACCAAGAAAGTTGACTTGCACAAACACAACCTATAGCTACAGGCTCGAGATTGTTGTTCTTCTATGCCCCATGGCCACTGCTATGTCTTGACGGACAGGTTGGGCATGCACTGCTCCCTTGGAGTAAGTCCCCCAAACCTTGTTCGTGGTGCAAGTCCAAGTGAAACTACCACAGCAGCTGGCCTAAGGTGCAAGGGAGAGATTGTTGTTCTTCTATGCCCCATGGCCACTGCTATGTCTTGACGGACAGGTTGGGCATGCACTGCTCCCTTGGAGTAAGTCCCCCAAACCTTGTTCGTGGTGCAAGTCCAAGTGAAACACCATAAGTGTAGCACAACGGATAGCATCTTGGACTTAGGAACAACAGGTCCTACGATCGAGTCTTGATGTGCGCAGAAGGTTTTTTACCTTTCTAGCACAGGGGAAGTTTCTTAGACATTTCTCCATGCATGAGGAGAGTGCGCCACTTGGCGGTCAGTGTATGCACCATTTGGCGGACTGGTGAGGTGGTGTGGAGTGACCATCCAAAATGTGCCACTACCCACACACCTTAGAAGCCAGGCCTAGGACTATATGTACCAGGCTCATTCCTCATTCTAAATACACAATCTGGCCTTAGATGCTCCTCACAGAGTTGTCCAACTAAGGAACAGTATAAAGAAGACACTGGTTGGTCTAAGCCCCAGGAGTTAGTCTTTGACTAGCACCTCGCGCGAAAGTGACCAAGTAGTAAGTGGACACAGTTGCTAGCAAGTGATTGTCTATGAACTGCTCAGTGTGGAACCGTGATCCTGAGGGTGATATCTTCTCCTAGCTGAAATGCTAGGAGCGGACGGCAGGTGCTATTGTGTCGACCCTGTTTTCTAGTCCGTTCGCCTCAGGCCGGTTGCCACTTGCTGTGACCCGGCTATGGTTTCTGTGACCCAGCTTTGGTTTATGTCACCCGGCTTTGGTTTTTGTGACCCGGCTTTGGGTTCTGTGGCATGGCTTTGGTTTCGTTGACCCAGCTTTGGTTTTTGTGACCCGGCTTTGATTTCTGTGACCCCTTTTTCGTTTCTGTGACCCGGCTTTGGTTTTTGTGACCTGGCTTTCGTATCTGTGAACCACCTTTGGTTTTTGTGACCCGGCATTGGTTTATGTGACCCGGCTTTGGTTTCTGTGACCCGGCATTGGTTTCAGTAACCCGACTTTGGTTGCTGTGTCCCAGATTTGGTTTATGTGACCCGGCTTTGGTTTCTGTGACCGGGCTTTGGTTTCTGTGACCTGGCTTTGGTTTGTGTTTCCCAGCTTTGGTTTCTGTGACCTGGCTTTGATTCCTCTAACCCTGCTTTGGTTTCTGTGACCGGACTTTGGTTTCTGTGACCCGACTTTGGTTTCTGTGACCCGGCTCTGGTTTGTGTGACCCGGCTTTGGTTTCTGTGACCCGGCTTTGGTTTCTTTGACCTGGCTTTTGTTTATGTTAGCCGGCTTTGATTACTGTGACCCGGCTTGGTTTTTGTGACCCTGCTTTGGTTTTTTTTTTGTGACCTGGCTTTGGTTTTTGTGACCCGGCTTTGGTTTATGTGACCCGGCTTTGATTTCTATGACCCGGCTTTGGTTTCTCTGACCCGGCTTTGGTTTATGTGACCCGGCTTTGATTTCTATGACCCGGCTTTGGTTTCTCTGACCCGGCTTTGGTTTATGTGACCCGGCTTTGATTTCTATGACCCGGCTTTGGTTTCTCTGACCCGGCTTTGGTTTATGTGACCCGGCTTTGATTTCTATGACCCGGCTTTGGTTTCTCTGACCCGGCTTTGGTTTATGTGACCCGGCTTTGATTTCTATGACCCGGCTTTGGTTTCTCTGACCCGGCTTTGGTTTATGTGACCCGGCTTTGATTTCTATGACCCGGCTTTGGTTTCTCTGACCCGGCTTTGGTTTATGTGACCCGGCTTTGATTTCTATGACCCGGCTTTGGTTTCTCTGACCCGGCTTTGGTTTATGTGACCCGGCTTTGATTTCTATGACCCGGCTTTGGTTTCTCTGACCCGGCTTTGGTTTATGTGACCCGGCTTTGATTTCTATGACCCGGCTTTGGTTTCTCTGACCCGGCTTTGGTTTATGTGACCCGGCTTTGATTTCTATGACCCGGCTTTGGTTTCTCTGACCCGGCTTTGGTTTATGTGACCCGGCTTTGATTTCTATGACCCGGCTTTGGTTTCTCTGACCCGGCTTTGGTTTATGTGACCCGGCTTTGATTTCTATGACCCGGCTTTGGTTTCTCTGACCCGGCTTTGGTTTATGTGACCCGGCTTTGATTTCTATGACCCGGCTTTGGTTTCTCTGACCCGGCTTTGGTTTATGTGACCCGGCTTTGATTTCTATGACCCGGCTTTGGTTTCTCTGACCCGGCTTTGGTTTATGTGACCCGGCTTTGATTTCTATGACCCGGCTTTGGTTTCTCTGACCCGGCTTTGGTTTATGTGACCCGGCTTTGATTTCTATGACCCGGCTTTGGTTTCTCTGACCCGGCTTTGGTTTATGTGACCCGGCTTTGATTTCTATGACCCGGCTTTGGTTTCTCTGACCCGGCTTTGGTTTATGTGACCCGGCTTTGATTTCTATGACCCGGCTTTGGTTTCTCTGACCCGGCTTTGGTTTCTATGACCCGGCTCTGGGTTTGTGACCCGGCTTTGGTATCTGTGACCCGGCTTTGGTTTCTGTGACCATGCTTTGGTTTCTTTGATCCGGCTTTGGTTTCTATGACCCCACTTTGGTTTATGTGACCCGGGTTTGGTTTCTGTGACCCAGCTTGGTGTATGTGACCCGGCTTTGGTTTCTGTGTCCCGACTTTGGTTTTTGTGACCCGGCTTTGGTTTTTGTGACCCGGCTTTGGTTTATGTGACCCGGCTTTTGTTTATGTGACCTGGCTTGGTTTCTGTGACCCGGCTTTGGTTTTGTGACCCGGCTTTGGTTTTTTGTGACCTGGCTTTGGTCTTTGTGACCCGGCTTTGGCTTCTCTGACCCGGCTTTGGTTTATGTGACCCGGCTTTGGTTTTTGTAACCCGGCTTTGGTTTCTATGACCCGGCTTTGGTTTATCTGACCCAGTTTTGGTTTCTTTGGTCCAGCTTTGGTTTATGTGTACCGGCTTTGTTTTACACTGCTTTGGTGTCTTTGACCCGGCTTTGGTTTCTGTGACCCGTCTTTGGTTTTTATGACCCGGCTTTCATTTCTGTGTCCCGGCTTTGGTTTTTGTGACCCGGCTTTGGCTTCTGTGACCCAGCTTGCTGTGACCCGGCTATGGTTTCTGTGACCCGGCTTTGGTTTCTGTGATCCGGCTTTGGTTTGTGTGACCCAACTTTGGTTTATGTGAAATGGCGTTGGTTTCTGTGACCCAGCTTTGGTTTCTGTCAACCGGGTTTGGTTTCTGTGACCCGGCTTTGGTTTATGTGGCCCGGATTTGGTTTATGTGACCCGGCTCTGGTTTGTGTGACCCGGCATTGGTTTTTGTGACCCGGCTTTGGTTTCTTTGACCTGGCTTTTGTTTCACTGAGCCGGCTTTGATTACTGTGACCCAGCTTCGTTTTTTGTGACCCTACTTTGGTTTCTGTGACCTGGCTTTGGTTTCTATGACCCGGCTTTGGTTATGTGACCCCGCTTTGGATGCTGTGACTTGGCTTTGGTTTCTGTGATCTGGCTTTGGATTTTGTGACCCGGCTTTGGTTTCTGTGACACGGCTTTGGTTTATATGACCGGGCTTTGGTTTCTGTGCTCTGGCTTTGGTTTGTTGACCCGGCTTTGGTTTCTGTGACCAGGCTTTGGTTTCTGTGACCCGGCTTTGGGTTGTGTGACCCGGCTTTGGTTTCTGTGACCCCGCTTTGCTTTCAGTGACTCGGAGTTTGTTTATGTGACCCGGCTTTGGTTTATGGGGCCGTTTTTGGTTTCTGTGATCCGGCTATGGTTTCTGTGACCCGGCTTTGGTTTATGTGACCCAACTTTGGTTTGTGTGACCCGGCTTTGGTTTCTGTGACCCGGCTTTGGTTTCTATGACCCAGCTTTGGTTTCTGTGAATCATCTTTTGTTTATGTGACCGGACTTTGGGTTATGTGGCATGGCTTTGGTTTATGTGACCCATATTTGGTTTATGTGACCCGGCTTTGATTTCTATGACCAGGTTTTGGTTTCTGTGACCCGGCTTTGGTTTCTGTGACCCGACGTTGGTTTCTGTGACCCGGCTTTGGCTTCTGTGACCCGGCATTGGTTTCTGTGACCAAGCTTTGGTTATCGTGAACCGAAATTGATTTCTGTAACCCGACTTTGGCTGCTGTGACCCGGCTTTGGTTTCTGTGACCCGGCTTTGGTTTCTGTGACCCGGCTTTGGTTTGTGTGACCCGGTTTTGGCTTCTGAGACCCAGCTTTCTGTGACCCGGCTTTGGTTTCTGTGACCCGGCTTTGGTTTCTGTGACCCGGCTTTGGTTTGTGTGACCCGGTTTTGGCTTCTGAGACCCAGCTTTCTGTGACCCGGCTATGGTTTCTGTGACCCGGCTTTGGTTTCTGTGATCCGGCTTTGGTTTGTGTGACCCAACTTTGGTTTATGTGAATCGGCTTTCGTTTCTGTGACCCAGCTTTGGTTTCTGTCAACCGGCCTTGGTTTCTGTGACCCCGCTTTGGTTTCTGTGGCCCGGATTTGGTTTCTGTGACCCGGCTCTGGTTTGTGTGACCCGGCATTGGTTTCTGTGACCCGGCTTTGGTTTCTTTGACCTGGCTTTTGTTTCAGTGAGCCGGCTTTGATTATTGTGACCCGGTTTCGTTTTTGTGACCCTACTTTGGTTTCTGTGACCTGGCTTTGGTTTCTGTGACCCGGCTTTGGTTCTGTGACCTCGCTTTGGATGCTGTGACCCGGCTGTGGTTTCTGTGATCCGGCTTTGGATTTTGTGACCCGGCTTTGGTTTTTGTGACCCGGCTTTGGTTTCTATGACCGGGCTTTGGTTTCTGTGCTCCAGCTTTGGTTTGTTGACCCGGATTTGGTTCATGTGACCCGGCTTTGGGTTCAGTGATCCGGCTTTGGTTTCTGTGACCCGGCTTTGGTTTTTGTGACCCGGCTTTGGTTCCTGTGACCCGGCTTTGGTTTCTGTGACCCGACTTTGGTTTCTGTGGCCCGACTTTGGTTTCTGTGACTTGGCTTTGGTTTTGTGACCCGGCTTTGGTTTATGTGACCCAACTTTGGTCTATGTGACCCGGCTTTGGTTTCTGTGAACTGGCTATGGTTTATGTGACCCGGCTTCCGTTTCTCTGACGTGGCTTTTGGTTTTTGTGACCCGGCTTTGGTTTGTGTGATCCGGCTTTGCTTTCTGTGACCCGGCTTTTTTGTGTGTGACTCGGCTTTGGTTTCTGTGTCCCGGTTTTGGTTGATGTGATCCGCCTTTGGTTTTTGTGGCCAGGCTTTGGTTTATGTGACCCGGCTTTGGTTTCTGGGACCCGGTTTGGTTTATGTGACTTGGCTTAGGTTTATGTGACCCGACTTTGGTTTATGTGACCCGGCTTTGGTTTTTGTGACCCGGCTATGGTTTCTATGACCCGGCTTTGGTGTCTGTGACCCGGCTTTGGTTTTTGTAACCCGGCTTTGGTTTATGTGACCCGGCTTTGGTTTCCGTGACCCGGCTTTGGTTTCTGTGACCCGGCTTTGGATGTTGTGACCCGACTTTGGTTTATGTGATCCGGCTTTGGTTTCTGTGACCTGGCTTTGGTTTCTGTGACCCGGCTTTGGTGTGTGTGACACGACTTTGGTTTCTGTGACCCGGCTTTTAGTTTCCTTGACCCGGCTTTAGTTTCTGTGACCAAGCTTTGGATTCAGTGACCCGGCATTGGATTCTGTGACCTGGCTTTGGTTTCTTTGACCTGGTTTTGGTTTCTGTGACCTGGCTTTGGTTTGCTGTGACCCGGCTCTGGATTTTGTGACTCGGCTTATGTTTCTATAAATTGGCTTTGGGCCCTGTGACATGGCTTTGGTTTTTGTGACCTGGTTCTGGTTTCTGTGATCCGGCTTTGGTTTCTGTGACCCGGCTTTGGTTTCTGTGACCCGGCTTTGGTTTCTGTGACCCGGCTTTGGTTTCTGTGACCCGGCTTTGGTTTCTGTGACCCGGCTTTGGTTT
>SZWC01000235.1:348431-365048 GCA_023375785.1 Penium margaritaceum | reverse complement strand
ACCCGGCTTTGGTTTTTGTGACCCGGCTTTGGTTTTTGTGACCCAGCATTGGTTTCTTTGACCCGGCTTTGGTTTCTGTGACCCGGCTTTGGTGTCTATGACCCGGCTTTGGTTTCTCTGACCCGGCTTTGGTATATGTGGTCCGGCTTTGGTTTATTTAACCCGGCTTTGGTTTCTGTGACCCGGCTTTGATGTCTGTGGACCGGCTTTGGTTTCTTTGACCCGGCTTTGGTTTCAGTGACTTGGCTTTGGTTTATGTGACCCAGCTATGGTTTATAATACCCGGCTTTTAGTTTCTATGACCTGGCTTTGGTTTCTGTGACCCGGCTTTGGTTGTAGTAACCCGGCTTTGGATTTTGTGACCCCGCTTTTGTTTCTTTGACCTGACTTTGGGTTCTGTGACCCGGCTTTGGTTTCCGTGACCTGGCTTTGGTTTGCTGTGACCCGGCTCTGGATTATGTGACTCGGCTTTGGTTTCTGTTACTTGGCTTTTGTTTCTTTGACATGGCTTTGGTTTTTGTGACCTGGTTATGGTTTATATGATCCGGCTTTGGTTTTTGTCACCTGGCTTTGTTCTTTTTGACCCGGATTTGGTTTCTGTGACCCGGCTTTGGTTTCTGTGACCCGGCTTTGGTTTCTGTGACCCGCTTTGGTTTTTGTGACCCGACTTTGGTTTCTGTGACCCGGCTTTGGTTTATGTGACCCGGCTTTTCCTTGTGTGACCCGGCTTTGTTTCTGTGACCCAATTTTGGTTTCTGTGACCGCGCTTTGGTTTTTGTGACCCGGCTTTGGTTTCTGTGACCCGGCTTTGATTAATGTTACCCGGCTTTGGTTACCGTGACCCGGCTTTGGTTTATGTGGGGGAAACCAAAGGGGGAAACAATGGGTTGGGAACACTAGTTATCAACTAGCAAGTACAAAGACCTTCAACAAGTAGTGGCACGTTGTGGCTAGCAAGCGCAGTGACCAACCAAAGGATGCATACGTCACTGACTATGACCAAAGAAGTCCACGATGTGTGGTCAACATTGACAACTCATAACACGAGTCACAAATGGTTTGAGGGAGAGACAATGGTTTGGGAACCCTATGTATCGATTAGAAAGGACAACGAACTTCAATACGTGGTGGCACGGCGTGGCTACTAGGCAATCCGAACAACCAAACTAGGTACATGTCACTGACCATGACCAAAGAATTTCAGTATGTATGGTCAATGTTCACAACCCATAACACGATTCACAAATGGTCAGTAGGGGAAACAATGGTTTCCGAATATTAGTTTTCAACTAGCAAGGACAACGACCTTTAGAAATTAGTAGCACAATGTGGCTACCCTGCACAATGACCGACCAAAGTAGGCATATGTACTGCCTTTGACCAAATAAATCCGCAGTGTGTGGTCAACGTTGACAACTCATAATACGAGTCACAAATGGTTAGAGGGGGGAACGATGGTTTGGGAACACCAGGTATCAACTAGCAAGCACAAGAACCTTCAATAAGTAGTTGCACGGTGTGGCTACCATGTACAATGACCAACCAAAGTAGGCATATGTAACTGACCATGACCAAAGAATGTCACTATGTGTGGTCAACTTTGACAACTCATAACATGAGTCACAAATGGTCAGAGGGGGAAAAAATGGTTTGTGAATACTAGTTATCGACTAGCAAGTACAAAGACCTTCAATATGTAGTGGCACAGTGTGGCTACCATGCACAGTGACCAACCAAGGTATGCATATGTCACTGACCATGACCAAAGAATTTCACTTCATGTGGTCAACGTTGACAACTCACAACAAGAGTCACACATAGTCAAAGGGGGTAACAATGGTTTGGGAACACTAGCTATCAACTAGAAAGCACAAAGACCTCCAATTCGCAGTGACACTGCGTAGCAACCATGTAAAGTGACAAACCAAAATAGGCATATGCCACTAACCATGACCAAAAGAATTTCACAGTGTGTGGTCAACTTTGAAAACTCATAACACAAGTCACAAATGGTCAGAGGGGGAAACAATGGGTTGGGAACACTACTTATCAACTAGCAAGTACAAATACCTTCAACAAGTAGTGTCACGTTCTGGCTAGCATGCACAGTGACCAACCAAATGATGCATACGTCACTGACTATGACCAAAGAAGTCCACGATGTGTGGTCAACATTGACAACTCATAACAAGAGTCACAAATGGTCAGAGGGAGAGACAATGGTTTGGGAACCCTATGTATCGACTAGAAAGGACAAAGAACTTCAATACGTGGTGGTACGGTGTGGATAATATGCACACCGAACAACCAAACTAGGCATATGTCACCGACCATGACCAGAGAATTTCAGTATGGATGGTCAACGTTCACAACCCATGACACGATTCAGAAATCGTCAGTAGGGGAAACAATGGTTTCCGAATATTAGTTTTCAATTATCAAGGACAACAACCTTTAATAATTAGTAGCACAGTGTGGCTACAATGCACAATGACCGACCAAAGTAGGCATATGTACTGCCTTTGACCAAAGAAATCCGCTATGTGTGGTCAACGTTGACAAATCATAATACGAGTCACAAATGGTCAGAGGGGGGAACGATGGTTTATGAACACCAGGTATCAACTACCAAGCACAATAACCTTCAATAAGTGGTGGCACGGTGTGGCTACCATGTACAATGACCAACCAAAGTAGGCATATGTCACTGACCATGACCAAAGAATGTCACTATGTTCGGTCAACTTTGACAACTTATAACACGAGTCACAAATGTTCAGAGGGGGAAACAATGGTTTGTGAATACTAGTTAACGACTAGCAAGTACAAAGACCCTCAACATGTAGTGGCACAGTATGTCTATCATGCACAGTGATCAACCGATGTATGCATATGTCACTGAACATGACCAAAGAATTTCACTTCATGTGGTCGACGTTGACAACTCACAACAAGAGTCACACATAGTCAAAGGGGGTAACAATGGTTTGGGACCACTAGCTATCAACTAGAAAGCACACAGACCTTCAATACAAAGTACACGGCTTGGAAACCATGTATAGTGACAAACCAAAGTTGGCATATGCCACTAACCATGACCAAAAGAAATTCACAGTGTGTGGTCAACGTTGAAAACTCAGAACACGAGTCACAAATGGTCATAGGGGGAAACAATGGGTTGTGAACACTAGTTATCAACTAGCAAGTACAAATACCTTCAACAAGTAGTGGTAAGTCATGGATAGCATGCACAGTGACCAACCAAAGGATGCATACGTCACTGACTTTGACTAAAGAAGTCCACGATGTGTGGTCCACATTGGCAACTCATAACACGAGTCACAAATGGTCGGAGGGAGAGACAATGGTTGGGGAATCTTATGTATCGACTAGAAAGGACAAAGAACATTAATAAGTAGTGGCATGGTGTGGCTACTATGCACACCAAACAACCAAACTAGGCATATGTCACATACCATGACCAAGGAATTTCAATATGGGTGGTCAACGTTCACAACCCATAACACGAGTCACAAATTGTCAGAGGGGGAAACAATGGTTTTGGAATATTAGCTTTCAACTAGCAAGGACAATGACCTTCAATATGTAATAGCACAGTGTGGCTGCCATGCACAATGACCAACCAAAGTGGGCAAATGTACTGCCTTTGACCAAAAAAATCCGCTGTGTGTGGTCAACGTTGACAACTCATAATACGAGTCACAAATGGTCACAGGGGAGAACGATGGTTTGGGAACACCAGGTATCAACTAGCAAGCACAAGGACCTCCAATAAGTAGTGGTAAGGCGTGGCTACCATGTACAATGACCAAACAACGTGGGCATATGTCATAGACCATGACCAAAGAATGTCACTATGTGTGGTCAACTTTGACAACTCATAACACGAGTCACAAATTGTTAGAGATGGAAACAATGGTTTGTGAATATTAGTTATCGACTAGAAAGTACAAAGACCTTCAACATGCAGTGGCACAGTGTGGCTACCATGCACAGTGACCAACCAAAGTATGCATCTGTCATTGACCATGACCAAGTAATTTCACTTCATGTGGTCAATGTTGATAACTCATAACAAGAGTCACAAATAGTCAGAGGGGGTAACAAATGTTTGGGAACACTAGCAATCAACAAGAAAGCACAAAGACCTTCAATACATAGTGACACGGCGTGGAAAACATGTACAGTGACAAACCAAAGTAGGCTTATGCCACTAACCATGACCAACAGAATTTCATAGTGTGTGATCAACATTGAAAACTCATAACACGAGTCACAAATGGTCAGAGGCGGAAACAATATGTAGGAAACACTAATTAGCAACTAGCAAGTATAAAGACCTTCAACAAGTAGTTGCACGGTGTGGCTAGCGTGCACAATGACCACCCAAAGGATACATACGTCACTGACTATGACCAAAGAAGTCCAATATGTGTGGTCAACATTGACAGCTCATAACACGAGTCACAAATGGTGAGACAGAGAGAGACAATGATTTGGGAGCCCTGTGTATCGACTAGAAAGGACAAAGAACTTCGATAAGTAGTTGCACGGTGTGGCTACTATGCACACCGAACACCCAAACTAGGCATATGTCACTGACCATGGCCCTATGGTCAACGTTCACAACCCATAACACGAGCCACAAATGGTCAGGGGGGGGGGAAACAATGGTTTTGGAATATTAGTTTTCAGCTAGCAAGGACAACGACCTTCAATAATTAGTATCACAGTGTGGCTACCATGCACAATGGCCAACCAAAGTAGGCATATGTACTACCTTTGACCAAAGAAATCCACGGTGTGTGGTCAACGTTGACAACTCATAATACGAGTCACAAATTGTCAGAGGGGGGAACGATGGTTTGGGAACACCAGGTGTCAACTAGCAAGCACAAGGACCTTCAAAAAATAGTAGCACGGTGTGGCTACCATGTACAATGAACAACAAACGTAGGCATATGTCACTGACCATGACCAAAGAATGTCACTATGTGTGGTCAACTTTGACAACTCATAACACGAGTCACAAATGGCCAGAGGGGGAAACAATGGTTTGTGAATACTAGTTATCGACTAGCAAGTACGAAGACCTTCAAAATGCAGTGGCACAGTGTGGCTACCATGCACAGTGACCAACCAAAGTATGCATATGTCACTGACCATGACCAGAGAATTTCACTTCATGTGGTCAACGTAGACAATTCACAACAAGAGTCACAGATAGTCAGAGGGGGTAACAATGGGTTGGGAACACTAGCTATCATCTAGAAAGCACAAAGACCTTCAATACGTAGTGACACGGAGCGGCAACCATGAACAGTGACAAACCAAAGTAGGCATGTACTACTAACCATGACCAAATGAATTTCACAGTGTGTGGTAAACGTTTAAAACTCATAAGACGAGTCACAAATGGTCAGAGGGGGAAACAATGGGTTGGAAACACTAGTTATAAACTAGCAAGTACAAAGACCTTTAACAAGTAGTGGCACGGTGTGGCTGGCGTGCACAGTGACCAACCAAATGATACATACATCACTGACTATGACCAAAGTAGTCCACTAAGTATGTTAACATTGACAACTCATAACTCGAGTCACAAATGGTCAGAGGGAGAGACAATGGTTTGGGAACCATATGTAGCGACTAGAGAGGACAAAGAGCTTCAATAAGTACTGGCACGGTGTGGCTACTATGCACACCGAACAACCAAACTAGGCACATGTCACTGACCATGACCAAAGAATTTCAATATGGGTGTTCAATGTTTACAACCCATAACACGAGTCACAAATGGCCAGAGGGGGGAAACAATGGCTTCGGACTAGTAGTTTTCAGCCAGGAAGTACAACAACCTTCAATAAGAAGTAGCACGGTGTGGCTACCATGCGCAATGACCGAAAAAAGTAGGCATATGTACTGCCTTTGACCAAAGATATCTGTTGTCTGTGGTCATCGTTGACAACTCATGATACGAGTCACAACTGGTCACAGGGGGGGGGGCGATGGTTGGGGAACACCAGGTATCAACTAGCAAGCACAAGGACTAGTTATCGACTAGCAAGTACAAGGACTTTCAATATGTAGTAGCACAGTGTGGCTACCATGAACAGTGACCAACCAAAGTATGCATATGTCACTGACCATGACCAAAGACTTTCATTTCATATGGTCGACATTGACAACTCCCAACAAGAGTCACAGATATTCAGAGGGGATAACAATGGTTTGGGAGCAATAGCTATCAACTAGAAAGCACAAAGACCTTCAATACATAGTGACACGGCGTGGCAACCATGTACAGTTACAAACCAAAGTAGGCATATGCCACTAACCATGACCAACGGAATTTCACAGTGTGGTCAATGTTGAAAACTCATAACACGAGTCACAATTGGTCAGAGGGGGAGACAATGGGTTGGGAGCATTATTTTTTTACTAGCAAGTACAAATACCTTCAACAAGTAGTTGCACGGTGTGGCTAGCGTGCACAGTTACCATTCAAAGGATGCATACATCACTGACTATGAACAAAGAAGTCCACTATGTGCGGTCAACATTGACAACTCATAACACGAGTCACAAATGGTCAGAGGGAGACACAATGGATTCGGAACACTATGTAGTGACTAGAAAGGACAAGGAACTTCAATAAGTAGTGGCACGGTGTGGCTACTATGTACACCGAACAACCAAACGAGGCAGATGTCACTGACCATGACCAAAGAATTTCAATATGGGTGGTAAACGGTCACAACCCATTACACTAGTCATAAATGGTCAGAGGGGGAAACAATGGTGTCGGAATATTAGTTTCCAAGTAGCATGCACAATGACCTTCAATAAGTAGTAGCACGGTGTGGCTATCCTGCACAACGATGGACCAAAGTAGGCATATGTACTACATTTGACCAAAGAATTCCGCTACGTATCATCAACATTGACAAAGCATAATACGAGTCACAAATGTTCAGAGGGGGGAACGATGGTTTGGGAACACCAGGTATCAATTAGCAAGCACAAGGACCTTCAATAAGTAGTGGCACAGTGTGGCTACCATGTACAATGACCAACAAAAGTAGGCATATGTCACTTACCATGACCAAAGAATGTCACAGTGTATGGTAAACTTTGACAACCCATAACACGAGTCACAAATGGTCAGAGGGGGAAACAATGGTTTGTGAATACTAGTTATCGACTAGCAAGTACAAATACCGTCAATATGTAGTGGCATAGTGTGGCTATAATGCACCGTGACCAACCAAAGTATGCATATGTCACTCACCATGACCAAAGAATTTCACTTCATGTGGTCAGCGTTGACAACTCACAGCAAGAGACACACATAGTCAGAGGGAGTAACAATGGTCTGGGAACACTAGCTATCGTCTAGACAGCACAAAGACATTCAATACGTAGTGACACGGCGTGGCAACCATATACAATTACAAACCAAAGTAGGCATATGCTGCTAACCATTACCAGAAGAATTTCACTATGTGTGGTCAACGTTGAAAACTCATAACACGAGTCACAAATGGTCAGAGGGGGAAACACTGGGTTGGGAACACTAGTTATCAACAAGCAAGTACAAAGACCTTCAACAAGTAGTGGCACGGTGTGGCTAGCGTGCACAGTGACCAACCAAAGGATGCATACGTCATTGACTATGACCAAAGAAGTCCACTATGTGTTGTCAACATTGACAACTCATAACACGAGTCACAAATGGTCACAGGGAGAGACAATGGTTTGGGATCCCTATGTACCAACTATAAAGGAAAAGGAACGGTGAGGCTATTATGTACACCCAACAACCAAACTAGGCATATGTCACTAACCATGACCAAAGAATTTCAATATGGGTGGTTAACGTTCACAACCCATAACACGAGTCACAAATGGTCAGATGGGGAAACAATGGTTTCAGAATATTAGTTTTCAACTAGCAAGTACAACGACGTTCAATAAGAAGGAGCACGGTGTGGCTACCATGCAAAATGACCAACGAAATAATGCATATGTACTGCCTTCACCAAAGAAATCCGCTGTGTGTGGTCAACGTCGACAACTCATAATACGAGTCACAAATGGTAAGAGGTGGAAACGATGGTTTGGTAACACCAGGTATCAACTAGCAAGCACAAGGACCTTCAATAAGTAGTGGCCCAGTGTGGCTACAATGTAAAATGACCAACCAGAGTAGGCATATGTCTCTGAACATGACCAAAGAATGTCACTATGTGTGGTCAACTTTGACAGCTCATAACGCGAGTCACAAATGGTCAGAGGGGGAAACAGTGGTTTGTGAATACTAGCTATCGACTCGAAACTACAAAGACCTTCAATATGTAGTGGCACGTTGTGGGTACCATGCACAGTGACCAACGAAAGTATGCATACGTAACTGACCATGACCAAAGAATTTCATTTCATGTGGGCAACGTTGACAACTCACAACAAGAGGCACAGATAATGAGAGGGGGTAGCAATGCTTTGGGAAGACTGGCTATCAACTAGAAAGCACAAAGACATTCAATACATAGTGACACGGTGTGGCAACCATGTACAGTGACAAACCAAAGTAGGCATATGCCACTAACCATGACCAAAATAATTTCACAGTGTGTGGTCTACGTTGAAAACTCATAACACGAGTTAGAAATGGTCAGAGGGGGGAACAATGGGTTGGAAACACTAGTTTTAAACTAGCAAGTACAAAGACCTTCAATAAGTAGTGGCACAGTGTGGCTAGCGTGCACAGTGACCAACCAAAGGATGCATACGTCACTGACTATGAACAAAGAAGTCCACTATGTGTGGCCAACATTGACAACCCATAACATGAGTAAAAAATGATCAGAGGGAGAGACAATGGTTTGGGAACCCTATGAATCGACCAGAAAGGACATAGAACTTCAATACGTAGTGGCACTGTGAGGCTATTATGCACACCAAGCAACCAAACTAGGCAGATGTCACTGACCATGACCAAAGAATTTAGATATGGGTGGTCAACGTTCACAACCCATGACACGAGTCATAAATGGTCAGAGGGGGAAACAATGGTGTCGGAATATTAGTTTTCAAGTAGCATGTACAATGACCTTCAATAAGTAGAAGCACGGTGTGGCTACCCTGCACAACGACGGACCAAAGTAGGCATATGTATTACCTTTGACCAAAGAATTCCGCTGCGTGTCGTCGACATTCACAACCCATAATACGAGTCACAAATGGTCAGAGGGGGAACGATGGTTTGGGAACACCAGGTATCAATTAGCAAGCACAAGGACCTTCACTAAGTAGTGGCACGGTGTGGCTACCATGTACAATGACCAACAAAAGTACGCATATGTCACTTACCATGACCAAAGAATGTCACAGTGTATGGTAAACTTTGACAACCCATAACACGAGTCACATATGGTCAGAGGGGGAAACAATGGTTTGTGGATACTAGTTATCGACTAGCAAATACAAATACCGTCAATATGTAGTGGCATAGTGTGGCTACCATGCACCGTGACCAACCAAAGTATGCATGTGTCACTGACCATGACCAAATAATTTCACTTCATGTGGTCAACGTTGACAACTCACAGCAAGATACACACATAGTCAGAGGGAGTAACAATGGTCTGGGAACACTAGCTATCGTCTAGAAAGCACAAAAACCTTCAATACGTAGTGACACGGCGTGGCAACCATGTACAGTGACAAACCAAAGTCGGCAAATGCTGCTAACCATGACCAGAAGAATTTCATAGTGTGTGGTCAACGTTGAAAACTCATAACACGAGTCACAAATGGCCAGAGGGGGAAACACTGGGTTGGGAACACTAGTTATGAACAAGCAAGTACAAAGACCTTCAACAAGTAGTGGCACGGTGTGGCTAGCATGCACAGTGACCAACCAAAGGATGCAAACGTCATTGACTATGACCAAAGAAGTCCACTATGTGTTGTCGACATTGACAACTCATAACACGAGTCACAAATGGTCACAGGGAGAGACAATGGTTTGGGATCCCTATGTACCAACTATGAAGGAAAAAGAACGGTCAGGCTATCATGCACACCCAACAACCAAACTAGGCATATGTCACTGACCATGACCAAAGAATTTCAATATGGGTGGCTAACGTTCACAACCCATAACACGAGTCACAAATGGTTAGATGGGGAAACAATGGTTCCAGAATATTAGTTTTCAACTAGCAAGTACAACGACCTTCAAAAAGTAGGAGCACGGTGTGGCTACCATGCAAAATGACCAACCAAAGAAGGCAAATGTACTGCCTTGACCAAATAAATATGCTGTGTGTGGTCAACGTCGACAACTCATAATACGAGTCACAAATGGTAAGAGGTGGAAATGATGGTTTTGGGAACACCAGGTATCAACCAGCAAGCACAAGGACCTTCAATAAGTAGTGGCCAGGTGTGGCTACCATGTAAAATGACCAACCAGAGTAGGCATATGTCTCTGACCATGACCAAATAATGTCACTATGTGTGGTCAACTTTGACAGCTCATAACGCGAGTCACAAATGGTCAGAGGGGGAAATAGTGGTTTGTGAATACTAGCTATCGACTCGAAACTACAAAGACCTTCAATGTGTAGTGGCACATTGTGAGTACCATGCACAATGACCAGCCAAAGTATGCATACGTCACTGACCATGACCAAAGAATTTCATTTCATGTGGTCAACATTGACAACTCACAACAAGAGGCACAGATAATGAGAGGGGGTAGCAATGCTTTGGGAAGACTAGCTATCAACTAGAAAGCACAAAGACATTCAATACGTAGTGACACGGCGTGGCAACCATGTACAGTGACAAACCAAAGTAGGCATATGCCGCTAACCATGACCAAAATAATTTCACAGTGTGTGGTCTACGTTGAAAACTCATAACACGAGTCAGAAATGGTCAGAGTGGGGAACTATGGGTTGGGAACACTAGTTATTAATTAGCAAGTACAGATACCTTCAATCAGTAGTGGCACGGTGTGGCTAACGTGCACAGTGACCAACCAAAGGATGCATACGTCACTGACAATGACCAAAGAAGTCAACTATGTATGCTCACCATTGACAACTCATAACATGAGTCAAAAATGGTCAGAGGGAGAGACAATGGTTTGGGAACTATATGTATCGACTAGAAAGGACAAAGAGCTTCAATAAGTAGTGGCATGGTGAGGCTACTGTGCACACCGAACAACCAAAATAGGAATATGTCACTGACGTGGCTGATGGTAGTAGTAGGGTCAACAGGAGCAGAGGAGGAAGAAGCATTTGAAGGAGCAGGGTGAGAAACAGATCCACCAGAGGGGTCTCCACCGGGAGTCGTTGATGCAGTTGCAGTTGAGGAGAAGGAAGTGGCGTCAGGTGGTTGTATTCCAGTGTCCGTGTTGGTGATCAGATGGCTGAGGGCGACTACCTCAACCTTTTGTGTTCCAAAGAAAAGTGACACTGAGTAGCTCCATAGCTTGTAGTTGCTGGTACCATCCGGCTTTACAGTGAGCTTGGGAAGACCAGTCAGAGTGAGAGAGGATGCCATGGTGGAGTTGACGGTGAGGCAACGGAAAGAGGTGGACAGATGGAGGTGCTTGAGGATATATTGTTGCGGCGATGACAGTGTGCTGATGGATTTTGATCAAAGTGAAGATAGACACCAAGATGTTGGTGGTGATGAGCTTCAATTGCTGAGGGGGAAGATGGGACTGGGTGCAGGGGTAGAACCTCGTGCACTGACGGCGGAGATGATGAGTGAGAGGAAATTGCTTGCTGATGGAGTGAACAAAGGGGCAGAACCTCGTGCACGCAATTACCAAGAGGAACTGGAGTGGTGCTGCCACGACACCTCAGTCAGAAGAAGCGTTGCCACCGTAGTTCTTCTGGCGACCACAATTCTTCAAGGCGGAGAAGTTCGATAGGAGTGGGTGCGGCCGATGGCAGCAAGCACGACTGAGCCAGGGGTGTTACTTGAGCTTTGATACCATGTCAGAAGATTGCAGGTGCTGCCGTAGAGTGGACGCGGTCACGGAGACGAGCGTTTAAATGGTAGACAGAAGCACGAGTAGACGCAAAGTGGAAACGGCGATAGGAGGACGGAGCGGAAGAAAATGATGATGCAGGATGATAAAGAGAGGCCTGGGCGCAGCACCGAAGGTGTGAGCGCCGATATCTTTGCTGGAAGGGAGTGGATGCAGTACTTTGAGGGAAGAACGGAAGCTTCCTTGAAGGTGCGGGCGTTGCTCACGTATGAGTGACATTTAACAGAAGCGATAGGGCGTAGTGCGGGAGCACGGGCGCTGAGCTGAGATTTAAGGCAAGAGGGACTAGAGGCGGCCCAAAGGGCGAGCCTGAAGGAGAATCTAATGGATTGATTGTAGACTGTAGTACAAGCAATACAAATAGGAAAGGTCTGAACTAGCGCGCTTCATCGAGCGAGCATATAGATGGCGGATCGGGCAAGTGTGAGACTAGGGAGCGCCTCCAGACCACGATTCGGCTTTGCTAGCCGTACGTATAGGGGAGTGGTGAGTGCAGGGACGATCTTCGCAGGTGCGCTTCGCCTCGGCCGTTGTGGTATGCCGCCGTTGGTCTTGGTCTTGGCGAGGCTCGCACAGTTTGATGGTCGCGGGACCGTTCCGGTGTTGATCCTGTGACTTCGGAGATGAACCTGCATTGTCACTCTTTATTTTCTCAGTGGCTGCACCCCTTGAGGCGATCTCCGAGACAATACCCGACAGGGTTGATGGGACAAGTGCGGTGAACAAGGACTTGACTGGAGAGACGAGAGTGACGAAGCAAAGAGGTACCAGGTCGAGAGCTGAGAGTGGATGGTGATGGATGAGAGAGCAATGGACGAGCAGAGCAAAAACATGGCAAAAAATCCGCAGAACCAAATATGAATAGGATGAAACGACAGATCAGGGTTAAACTAGGAGGGAATGAACATCCTCCGTATGTACAATCCAGAGCAGGACAGAATAGAGCAAACATCTTCTTGATGTTAGCCGGACGCGTTGCGAGGATGTTTGTTTATTGTCCAATGGTATGGGGTATAAGACGATTTAATTATTGACCGTTGGATGATGGGTGGGACTCAGAAAATTGAACAGGACACCTCGCCCTGATATGCTGAGGTCCTCTTTTGGTCCATTTCAGTCCGAGGTTGTGTTGTCTGATTCTGTTCCTGACACCCCCCTTGAATCCGACACAGTGGTGTGTTGTGTATTTTGGACGGATCCTAGTGCAAAACGTCTCGAGGGAGGAAAGGACATGATTGCTTGCTGTTGGTAGATGTAGTTTTGGCGAGGGGGCATGTATCCTTCGCAATGGTTGATCAGCTGCCTCCATGTTTTGGGGATGTCGTGTAGTGCCCTTTCAAGTAAGGGATGAAGGTCAGGTTCGATGAGCTCCTTGAGACCTCCCCGCATATCCTTGTTGAAAGCCTCACACTTTCTTTCCGATTCACTGGTGCCGCACACCTTCCCAATGTACCCCTGAGAATCAAGAGGTCCATTGGTAATGGCAAACCCATGTAGCAACTCTGGCACAACTCTGGCACAACTATGGCACAACTATGGCACAACTATGGCACAACTATGGCACGACTCTGGCGCGAATCTGGCACGACTCTGGTACAACTATGGCACACCTCTGGCACAACTCTGGCACAAATCTGGTACAACTCTGCCACAACTCTGGCACAAATCTGGCACAAATCTGGCTCAACGCTGGCACAACTCTAACACGGCTCTGGCACAAATCTGGCACAACTCTGGCACAACTCTGGCACAACTCTGGCACACCTCTGGCACACCTCTGGCACAACTCAGGCACGACTCTGGAACAAATCTAGCACAACTCTGGCACAACACTGGCAGAACTCGGCACAACTCAGGTACAACTCTGGCGTAACTCAGGCTCAACTCTGGCTCAACTCTGGCACAACGCTGGCACAACTCTGGCACAACTCTAGCACAACTCTGGCACAACACTGGCAGAACTCGGCACAACTCAGGTACAACTCTGGCGTAACTCAGGCTCAACTCTGGCTCAACTCTGGCACAACGCTGGCACAACTCTGGCACAACTCTAGCACAACTCTGGCACAACACTGGCAGAACTCGGCACAACTCAGGTACAACTCTGGCGTAACTCAGGCTCAACTCTGGCTCAACTCTGGCACAACGCTGGCACAACTCTGGCACAACTCTAGCACAACTCTGGCACAACACTGGCAGAACTCGGCACAACTCAGGTACAACTCTGGCGTAACTCAGGCTCAACTCTGGCTCAACTCTGGCACAACGCTGGCACAACTCTGGCACAACTCTAGCACAACTCTGGCACAACACTGGCAGAACTCGGCACAACTCAGGTACAACTCTGGCGTAACTCAGGCTCAACTCTGGCTCAACTCTGGCACAACGCTGGCACAACTCTGGCACAACTCTAGCACAACTCTGGCACAACACTGGCAGAACTCGGCACAACTCAGGTACAACTCTGGCGTAACTCAGGCTCAACTCTGGCTCAACTCTGGCACAACGCTGGCACAACTCTGGCACAACTCTAGCACAACTCTGGCACAACACTGGCAGAACTCGGCACAACTCAGGTACAACTCTGGCGTAACTCAGGCTCAACTCTGGCTCAACTCTGGCACAACGCTGGCACAACTCTGGCACAACTCTAGCACAACTCTGGCACAACACTGGCAGAACTCGGCACAACTCAGGTACAACTCTGGCGTAACTCAGGCTCAACTCTGGCTCAACTCTGGCACAACGCTGGCACAACTCTGGCACAACTCTAGCACAACTCTGGCACAACACTGGCAGAACTCGGCACAACTCAGGTACAACTCTGGCGTAACTCAGGCTCAACTCTGGCTCAACTCTGGCACAACGCTGGCACAACTCTGGCACAACTCTAGCACAACTCTGGCACAACACTGGCAGAACTCGGCACAACTCAGGTACAACTCTGGCGTAACTCAGGCTCAACTCTGGCTCAACTCTGGCACAACGCTGGCACAACTCTGGCACAACTCTAGCACAACTCTGGCACAACACTGGCAGAACTCGGCACAACTCAGGTACAACTCTGGCGTAACTCAGGCTCAACTCTGGCTCAACTCTGGCACAACGCTGGCACAACTCTGGCACAACTCTAGCACAACTCTGGCACAACACTGGCAGAACTCGGCACAACTCAGGTACAACTCTGGCGTAACTCAGGCTCAACTCTGGCTCAACTCTGGCACAACGCTGGCACAACTCTGGCACAACTCTAGCACAACTCTGGCACAACACTGGCAGAACTCGGCACAACTCAGGTACAACTCTGGCGTAACTCAGGCTCAACTCTGGCTCAACTCTGGCACAACGCTGGCACAACTCTGGCACAACTCTAGCACAACTCTGGCACAACACTGGCAGAACTCGGCACAACTCAGGTACAACTCTGGCGTAACTCAGGCTCAACTCTGGCTCAACTCTGGCACAACGCTGGCACAACTCTGGCACAACTCTAGCACAACTCTGGCACAACACTGGCAGAACTCGGCACAACTCAGGTACAACTCTGGCGTAACTCAGGCTCAACTCTGGCTCAACTCTGGCACAACGCTGGCACAACTCTGGCACAACTCTAGCACAACTCTGGCACAACACTGGCAGAACTCGGCACAACTCAGGTACAACTCTGGCGTAACTCAGGCTCAACTCTGGCTCAACTCTGGCACAACGCTGGCACAACTCTGGCACAACTCTAGCACAACTCTGGCACAACACTGGCAGAACTCGGCACAACTCAGGTACAACTCTGGCGTAACTCAGGCTCAACTCTGGCTCAACTCTGGCACAACGCTGGCACAACTCTGGCACAACTCTCGCAGAACTCTGGCACAACTCTGGCACAGCTCTGGCACAACTCTGGCACAACGCTGGCGCAACTCTGGCACAACTCTGGCACAACTCTGGCACAACTCTGGCACAACTCTGGCACAACTCTGGCACAACTCTGGCACAACTCTGGCACAACTCGGGTACAACGCTGGCACAACTCAGGCACAACTCCGGGATAACTCAGGCACAACTATGGCACAACTCTGGCGCAACTCTGGCACAACTCTGGCACGATTCTGGAACAAGTCTGGCTCGATTTTGGCACAACTCTGGCACAACTCTGGCACAACTCGGCACAACTCTGGCACAACTATGGCACAACTCTAGGACAACTCTGGCACAACTCTGTCACACTCTAACACGATCCTGGCACAACTTTGCCACAACTCTGGCACAACTATTGCATAACTATTGCACAACACTGGCACAACTCTTGCACAACTATGGCACAACGCTGGCACAACTCTGGCACAACTCTAGCACAACCCTGGCACAACTCTGGCACAACTCTGGCACAACACTCGCATAACCCTGGCACAACTCTTACACAACTCTGGCACAACTATGGCACAACTCTGGCACAACTCTGACACAACTCTGGCACAACTCTGGCACAACTCTGGCACAACTCTGGCACAACTCTGGCACAACTC
>SZWC01000235.1:328156-347139 GCA_023375785.1 Penium margaritaceum | reverse complement strand
TCTGGCACAACTCTGGTATAACTCTGGCCCAACTCTAGCACAATTCTGGCACAACTCTGGCACTACTCTGGCACAACTCTGGCACAACTCTGGGACAACTCTGTCACAACTCTGGCATAACTCTGTCACACTCTAACACGACCCTGGCACAACTCTGGCACAACTCTGGCACAACTCTGGCACAACTCTTGCACAACTCTGGCACAACTCTGGCACAACTATGGCACAACTCTGGCACAACTCTAACACAACTCTGGCAAAACTCTAGCACAACTTTGGCACAAATCTGGTACAACGCTGGCACAACTCAGGCACAACTCCGGGATAACTCTGGCACAACTCTGGCACAACTCTGGCGCAACTCTGGCACAACTCTGGCACGAATCTGGAACAAGTCTGGCTCGAACTAGGGCGTAACTGGAACAAGTCAACTCCGGGATAACTCTGGCACAACTCTGGCGCAACTCTGGCACAACTCTGGCACAACTCTGGCACAAGTCTGGCACAACTCTGGCACAACTCTGGCACGACTCTGGAACAAGTCTGGCACGGTTTTGGCACAACTCTGGCAAATCTCTGGCACAACTCGGCACAACTCTGGCACAACTCTGGCACAAGTCTGGCACAACTCTGGCACAACTCTGGCACGACTCTGGAACAAGTCTGGCACGGTTTTGGCACAACTCTGGCAAATCTCTGGCACAACTCGGCACAACTCTGGCACAACTCTGGCACAAGTCTGGCACAACTCTGGCACAACTCTGGCACGACTCTGGAACAAGTCTGGCACGGTTTTGGCACAACTCTGGCAAATCTCTGGCACAACTCGGCACAACTCTGGCACAACTCTGGCACAAGTCTGGCACAACTCTGGCACAACTCTGGCACGACTCTGGAACAAGTCTGGCACGGTTTTGGCACAACTCTGGCAAATCTCTGGCACAACTCGGCACAACTCTGGCACAACTCTGGCACAAGTCTGGCACAACTCTGGCACAACTCTGGCACGACTCTGGAACAAGTCTGGCACGGTTTTGGCACAACTCTGGCAAATCTCTGGCACAACTCGGCACAACTCTGGCACAACTCTGGCACAAGTCTGGCACAACTCTGGCACAACTCTGGCACGACTCTGGAACAAGTCTGGCACGGTTTTGGCACAACTCTGGCAAATCTCTGGCACAACTCGGCACAACTCTGGCACAACTCTGGCACAAGTCTGGCACAACTCTGGCACAACTCTGGCACGACTCTGGAACAAGTCTGGCACGGTTTTGGCACAACTCTGGCAAATCTCTGGCACAACTCGGCACAACTCTGGCACAACTCTGGCACAAGTCTGGCACAACTCTGGCACAACTCTGGCACGACTCTGGAACAAGTCTGGCACGGTTTTGGCACAACTCTGGCAAATCTCTGGCACAACTCGGCACAACTCTGGCACAACTCTGGCACAAGTCTGGCACAACTCTGGCACAACTCTGGCACGACTCTGGAACAAGTCTGGCACGGTTTTGGCACAACTCTGGCAAATCTCTGGCACAACTCGGCACAACTCTGGCACAACTCTGGCACAAGTCTGGCACAACTCTGGCACAACTCTGGCACGAATCTGGAACAAGTCTGGCTCGAACTAGGGCGTAACTGGAACAAGTCAACTCCGGGATAACTCTGGCACAACTCTGGCGCAACTCTGGCACAACTCTGGCACAACTCTGGCGCAACTCTGGCACAACTCTGGCACGAATCTGGAACAAGTCTGGCTCAAACTAGGGCGTAACTAGGGGGCGAGTAGGACGTAACTAGGGGGCAGCTAGGGGGAAGCCAGGATGTAAATAGGGTGCAACTAGGGGGCAACTAGGGCGTAGCTAATGCCCAACTGAGGCGCAAGTAAGGCGCAACTAGGGCGCAAGTCGGGCGTAAATAGGACGCAAGTAGGATGCAACTAGGGCGCAAGTAGAAAGCAACTAATGCGCAACTAGGGTGCAACTAGGGCAAAACTAGGACACAAACAGGCGCAATTGGGGTGCAAGGAGGGCGCAACAAGGGTGAAACTAGGACGCAACTAGGGTAGAACTAGGGTGCAACTAGGGCGCAAGTAGGGTACGACTAGGGCACAAGTAGGGTGCAAGTAGGACGCAAACTTGGGAACAACTAGGGCGCAACTAGGGTGCAACTAGAACCCAACTAGGGCGTAGCTCGTGCCCAACTGAGGTGCACCTAGGACGCAACTAGGGTGTAACTAGGGTGCAAGTAGGGCGTAAATAGGCCGTAAGTAGTGTGCAACTAGAAAACATATTGGGCGTAACTAGGGTGTAACTAGGACACAACTAGGGCGCATGGAGGGTGCAATTTGTTTGAATAATACCTTAATGTCACAAGACATAGAAACTTGTCGAGTATATCAAGAAAATACCAGGATGGCCACTACTGAGGCAGACCTGGGGCATCTCAAGAAATCCCACGAAAATTGCTCGCGCATGTTCAGCATCAAGGGCTGCCGTAACCCGACTAATCGACCGATCAATGGTCAACGCCCCGACGACAACCGGCAAGCCTCGCCAGCCGACAAGACTGGACCAGCGCCGTGGTGCGGTACGCACGTAACGACAACCACAGTGCACGATCCTCTCACATCGGCTCTCCACCTCGAAGAACCCCACGTTCCAGGGATCTCTCGATCCTCAGCTTTTGGCTGCGACTCGCATGGGCGATGCGACCCACAAGCACCGAACCGGCACACTTTGCAGCACTTGTTCTCCCCACATGGGACAGGAACATCAGCAGTGGCTACCGCCACAGGACACACGTATTGTCCACCACAGGAGAGATACGACCAGTGCCTAGGCTAGGCTATAACTTGTATATGTTTCACTAGTTCACTGTACCCTCCTACCTGGTCCTTACTAATCAGTCAATTCCTTTCAGCCTCTCGCCCGATTCACAACTGTGGCACCTCTCCTCGTGCTGCACTTCCGCCGCTACCCGGCGCAAAGCTGTGGCACCATCGATTCCATTTACCTTCTGACTGCCATCCGCTCGTCTTCTCCGTTGCCCTTCCTCAAGGCTGTGGTACTCCTCCTTGCCTTCCCCCTCGGCCCGCTCTACTGATGTGGCCTTCACATCTCCATACCTCCGCTTCCGCTGCTGCCCGCCGCTATTCCTAGCTGTGGGACATCATTCTGATCCATGTTCCTCAAATGTGAGTTGGCATCGCGCTCGTCCACAACGGACTGCGCCCACGGACTGTTTAGTCCACTCGTCGCTTTCGCTCCTCGTGTCCCTTCAGTGCTCTGCAATGCCGTCATCTATGCGTTAGCTTCCTGCGCTTTCATAGAAGCTTCTGGATGCCTAACTGCCATCATCGAAGCTTCCTCCCACTGACGGGACCTCCTCCATTTTACTAGCACAATTAGGGCGCAAGTAGGGCGCAACTAGGGCACTACTAGGACACAAATAGTGTGCAACTAGGGCGCAACTAGGGCGCAACTAAGCCGCAGTTGTTGTCCAACCGAGGCGCAACTTGGACGGCAACTAAGGCACAGCTAGGAAGTAAATAGGGCGCAACTAGGGCGCAACTAGGGCACAACTATGGTGTAACTAGGGCGTAGCTAGTGTCCAACTGAGGCGGATCTAGGGCGCAACTAGGGTGCAACTAGGGCGCAACTAGAGCGCAAGTAGGATGCAAGTAGGGTGCAAGTAGGGTGCAACTAGGGCGCAAGTAGGGCACAAGTAGGACGCAAGTAGGGCACAACTTGGACACAACTAGGGCGCAACTATGACGTAGCTAGTGCCCAAATGAGGTGCAACTAGGGCACAACTAGGGTACAAGTAGGATGCAACTAGGGTACAACTTGGATACAACTAGGGTCCAAGAAGGGCGCAAGTAGGGCACAACTAGGACGCAAGTAGGGCGCAAAAAGGGAGCAAGTAGGGTGCAATTATGGCATAACAAGGGTACAACGAGGGCTTAAGAGGGGCGCAAGAGGGATGCAAGTAGGGCACAACTAGGGTGTATCTAGGGCGCAACTAGGACACGAGTAGGGCGCAAGTAGGTTGTAAGTAGGATGCAACAAGGGCGCAAATTGGACGCAAGTATGGCGCAAGTTGGGCACAACTAGGGCGCAACTAAGGCGCAACTCGGGCTTAGCCAGTGCTTAACTGAGGCGCAGCAAGGGTGTAACTAGGGTGCAAGTATGGTACAACTAAGGTACAAGTAGGACGCAACTATGGTGCAAGTAGGGCACAAGAAGGGTACAAGTAGGAAGCAACTAGGGTGCAACTAGGGTACAACTAGAGTGCAACTAGGGCGCAAGTAGGGTGCAAGTAGGGCGCAACTAGGGTGCAACTAGGGTGCAACTAGGACGCAACTAGGGCACAAGTAAGGCACAACTAGGGTGCAACTAGGACGTACCTAGTGCTCGCCTGAGGCACAACTAGAGCGCAACAAGGGCGCAAGTCGGGCGCAACAAGGGCGTAAACATGGCGCAAGTAGGGTGCAAGTAGGGCAGAAGTAGGCACAACTACGGTGCAAGTAGGGTGCAAATAGGGCGTAGCTAGTGTCCAACTGAGGCGCAACTAGGGCGCAACTAGGATGCAAGTGAGACGCAACTAGGGCGCAAGGAGGGCGTAAGTAGGGTGCTAGTAGGGTGCAGTTAGGGTGCAACACTGGCGCAACTAGAGCGTACGTTGGGCGCAAGTAGGACACAACGAGGGCAACATTAGGTTGCAACTAGGGTACAACTAGGGTACGAGGAGAGAGCAAGTAGGGCACAACTGAGGCACAACTAGGGCCAAACTAAGGCAAAACCAGGGCGTAAGTAGGGCGTAACTAGGGCACAACTAGGGTTCAACTAGGGTAAAACTAGGGAGCAACTAGGGCGTAGCTAGTAACCAACTGAGGCACAAGTAGGGCGCAACTAGGGCACAACTAGGGCACAAGTAGCGCATAAGTAGGGTGCAACTAGGGTGCAACTAGGGCGCAATGACGGCGTAGCTAGTGTCCAGGCGAGGCACAAGTAGGGCGCATATAGGGCGCAACTAGGGCGCAACTAGGGCGCAACAAGGGCATAGCTAGTGCCCAACTGAAGCACAACTAGTGGGCGACTAGGGCGCAACTAGGGCGCAAGTAGGGCGCAAGTAGGGCACAAGTAGGGTGCAACTAGGATGCAACTAGAGTGCAACTGGGGTGTAGCTAGTACCCAACTGAGGCACAACTAGGGCGCAACTAGGGCGTAACTAGGGCGCAACTAGGACGCAACTAGGGCTTAGCTAGTACCCAACTGGGGTGCAACTAGGGTGCAACAAGGGTGCAACTAGGGCGTAAGTAGCACGCAACTACGGCGCAACTAGGGCGCAACTAGGGCGCAACTAGGGCGTAGCTAGTGTCCAACTGGGGAGCAAATAGGACGCAAGTAGTGCGCATGTAGGGTGCAACTAGGACGCAACTAGGACGTAACTAGGGCGTAGCTAGTACCCAACTAAGGCGCAACTAGGGCGGAATTTGGGTGAAACTAGGGCATAACTAGGGCGCAAGTAGGACACAACTAGGGCGCAATTAGGGTGCAACTAGGACGCAACTAGGGCGCAAGTAGGACACAAGTAGGGTGCAAGTAGGGCGCAACAAGGGTACAACTAGGGTGCAACTAGGACACAAGGAGGACGCGAGTATGGCGCAAGAAGGACGCAACTAGGGCACACCTAGGGCACATTTAGGGTGCAATTAGGACGCAAGTAGGGCGCAACTAGGGTACAGTCAGGTTAAACTAGGGTGCAACTAGGGCACAACTAGGACGTAGCTTGTGCCCAACTGAGGCGCAACTAGGGTGCAACTAGGGAAAAACTAGGGCGCAAGTAGGGTGCAAGTAGGGCACAAGTAGGACGTAACGAGGACGCAACTAGGGCGCAACTAGGGCGTAGCTAGTGCTCATTTGAGGTGCAACTAGGGTGTAACTAGGATGCAACTAGGATGCAACTAGGACGCAAGTAGAGTGTAAGTAGGGCACAACTAGGGCGCAACTAGGATGCAACTAGGGCGCAACTAAGGCGTAGCTAGTGCCCAACTGAGGCACAACTAGGGTGCAACTATGGCGCAACTAGGACACAAGTAGGGTGCAACTAGGGGGCAAGAAGGCGCAACTACGCCGCAAATATGACGCAAGTAGGGTGCACCTCGGACGCAACTAGGATGTAAATAGGGCGTAGCTAGTGTCCAACTGAGGTGCAACTAGGGCGCAACTAGGACGCAAGTAGGGCGCAACCATGGCGCATGTAGGACACAACTAGGGCACAACTAGGGTGAAACTAGGACACAACTAGGGCTCAAGTAGGGCGCAACTAGGGTGCAACTAGGACGCAACTAGAGCACAAGTAGGGTGCAAGTAGGGCACAACTAGGGCGCAACTAGGGTGCAACTAGGGCGCAACTAGGGCGCAGCTAGTGCCCAACTGAGGCGGCTCTGGTCCACGAGTCTGGCGCAACTAGGACGCAAGTAGGACGCAATTAGGGCGCAAGTAGGATGCAAGTAGCGCAACTTAGGTGTAATTAGGATGCAACTAGGTGGCAACTAGGACGTATCTAGTGCCCAACTAAGGCGGAACTATGATGCAACTAGGGAGCAAGTAGGGAGCAACTAGGATGCAAGTAGGGCACAACTAGGGCACCATGTGGGCGCAAGTAGGCTACAACTAGGGCGCAACCAGGGCGCAAGTAGGACGCAAGTAAGGCGCAACCAGGGTGCAACCAGGGCGCAACAAGGTTTGCAACTGGGGCCTAGCTAGTGTCCAACTCAGGCGCAACTAGGGCACAACTAGGCCGCAACTAGGGCGCAAGTATGACGCAACTAGGGCGCTACTAGGGCGTAACTAGGGCGCAGGTTGTTCGTTGATATTGCCCAACTGAGAAGCAACTAGGGTGAAAATAAGGTGCAACTAGGGTGCAGCTAGGACGCAAGTAGGGCGCAACTACAGCGCAAGTAGGGCACTACTAGGGCCAAAGTAAGGCGCAAGTAGGGCGCAACTAGGACACAAATAGGACGCAAGTAGGGTCCAACAAGGGCGTAGCTAGTGACCCAAGTGAGGCGCAACTAGGATGCAACTAGGGCAAAAATTTGGCACATCTAAGGCGCAACTTGTGCCTTAGACTGGGATCGGGACTGGGATCAGGACTGGGATCGGGACTTGGATCGAAACTGGGATCGGGACAGGGATCGGGACTGGGATCGGGACTGGGATCGGGACTGGGATCGGGACTGGGATGGGGACTGGGGTTGGGACTGGGATCGGGACTGGTATCAGGACTTGAATCGGTACTGGGATCAGGACTGGGATCGGAGCTGGGATCAGGACTGGGATCGGGACTGGGATCAGGACTGGGAACGGACTGGGCTCTGGACTGGGACCGGGATTGGGATCGGGACTGGGATCGGGACAGGGATCGGGAGTGGGATCGGGACTGGGATCGGGACTGGGACTGGGGCTGGGACTATGATTTGGACTGGGACTGGGACTAGGACTGGGACAGGGGTTGGGACTGGGACTGGGACTGGGACTGGGACCGGGACCGGGACTTGGACACGGACAAGGACAGGGACTGGGACGGGGACTGGGACTGGGACTGGGACAGGGGCCGGGACTGGAATCCAGACTTGGATCGAGACTGAGATCGGGAATGGGACCGAGACTGGGACCGGAACTGGGATCAGGACTGGGACCAGGAATAGGATCGGGACTGGGATCCGGACTGGGATCAGGACAGGGATCAGGACTGTGATCGGGACTGGGATCAGGACTGTGATCGGGACTGGGATCGGGACTGGGATCGGGACTGTGACCGGGACTGGGATTGGGACTGGTATCGGGAGTGGGATCAAGACTGGGATCGGGTTTGGGATCGGGACTCGGATCAGGACTGGGATTGGGACTGGGATCGGGAGTGGGATCAAGACTGGGATCGGGTCTGGGATCGGGACTCGGATCAGGACTGGGATTGGGACTGGGATCGGGAGTGGGATCAAGACTGGGATCGGGTCTGGGATCGGGACTCGGATCAGGACTGGGATTGGGACTGGGATCGGGAGTGGGATCAAGACTGGGATCGGGTCTGGGATCGGGACTCGGATCAGGACTGGGATTGGGACTGGGATCGGGAGTGGGATCAAGACTGGGATCGGGTCTGGGATCGGGACTCGGATCAGGACTGGGATTGGGACTGGGATCGGGAGTGGGATCAAGACTGGGATCGGGTCTGGGATCGGGACTCGGATCAGGACTGGGATTGGGACTGGGATCGGGAGTGGGATCAAGACTGGGATCGGGTCTGGGATCGGGACTCGGATCAGGACTGGGATTGGGACTGGGATCGGGAGTGGGATCAAGACTGGGATCGGGTCTGGGATCGGGACTCGGATCAGGACTGGGATTGGGACTGGGATCGGGAGTGGGATCAAGACTGGGATCGGGTCTGGGATCGGGACTCGGATCAGGACTGGGATTGGGACTGGGATCGGGAGTGGGATCAAGACTGGGATCGGGTCTGGGATCGGGACTCGGATCAGGACTGGGATTGGGACTGGGATCGGGAGTGGGATCAAGACTGGGATCGGGTCTGGGATCGGGACTCGGATCAGGACTGGGATTGGGACTGGGATCGGGAGTGGGATCAAGACTGGGATCGGGTCTGGGATCGGGACTCGGATCAGGACTGGGATTGGGACTGGGATCGGGAGTGGGATCAAGACTGGGATCGGGTCTGGGATCGGGACTCGGATCAGGACTGGGATTGGGACTGGGATCGGGAGTGGGATCAAGACTGGGATCGGGTCTGGGATCGGGACTCGGATCAGGACTGGGATTGGGACTGGGATCGGGACTGGGATGGGGACTAGGATCGGGACTGGGATCGGGACAAGGATTGGGACTCGGATCGGGACTGGGACCGGGACTTGGATCGAGATTGGGATCGGAATTGGGATCGGGACTGAGTTTAACACTAGGATCGGCACTGGGAACAGGACTGGGATGGAGACTGGGATCGGGACTGGGATCGGGACTGGGATCGGGACTGGGATCGGGATTGGGATCGGGAACGGGATCGAGACTCGGATCGGGACTGGGATCAGGGCTTGGATCGGGGCTGGGATTGGGATTGGGATCAGGACTGGGATCGGGGCTGGGATTGGGGCTGGGATAGGGACTAGGATCATGACTGGGATCGGGACTGGGATCGGACTAGGATCGGGAGTGGGATCAGGACATCTGTGGAACAACTGTGGGACAATTGTGGAACAAATCTGGCACAACAGGCACAACCAGAATTGTGCCAGAGTTGTGCCAAAGTTACTGGGACAACTGGCACAACTCTAGCACTAATGTGGTACTACTCAGGCACAGCTCGGGCACAACTCTGGCACAACCCTGGCACAACTCTGGCACAACTCTGGTTGTGCCTGTTGTGCCCGAGTTGTTCCATAGTTGTCCCAGCTTTGTTCCAAAGTTGTCCCGATCCCTATCCTGGTCCTAGTCCTGATCCCAGTCCTGATCCCAGTCACAATCCTATTCCCGATCCCAGTCCCAATCCCAGCCCCGATCCCAGTCATGATCCCAGCCCCAATCCCAACCCCGATTCCACCCTTGATCCTAGTCCCGATCCCAGTCGCGATCCCATTCTTGATCCCAGTCCTGATCCCAGTCCCGATCCCAATCCCGATCCCAGTCCCGATCCGAGTCCCGATCCCAGTCCCGATCACTGTCTTCATCCTAGTCCCGATCCCAGTCCCGATCCTAGTCTTAATCTCTGTCCCGATCCCAATCCCGATCCTAGTCTCGATCCAAGTCCCGATCCCAGTCCTGATCCTAGTCCCAATCCCTGTCTCGATCCCAGTCTCGATCCTAGTCCTCATCCTAGTCCCAATCCCAGTTGCGATCCCAGTCCCCATCCCAATTGCGACCCTAGCCCCGATCCCAGCCCCGATCCCAGTCCCGACCCAAGTCCCCATCCCAGTCCCAATCCCTGTCCCGATTCCAGTCCAGATACCAGTCCCAATCCCAGTCCCGATCCTAGACCGGATTATAGTCCCGATCCCAGACCCGATCAGACTCCCGATCTTAGTCCTAATCCCAGTCTTAATCTCAGTCCCGATCCCATTCCCGATCCCTATCCCAATCCCACTCCCGATCCCAGTTCTGATCCACGTCTCGATCCCAATCAAGATCCCAGTCCCGATCCCAGTCCCGGTCCCAGTCCTAGTCCCAGTCCCAGTCCCAGTCCCAGTCCCAGTCCCAGACCTAGTCCTAGTCCTAGTCCCAGTCGTAGTCTCAGTCCCAGTCCCAGTCCCTGTCCCTGTCCCAGTCCCTGTCCTAATCCCTGTCCTAGTCCCAGTCCAAGTCCCAGTCCTAGTCCCTGTCCAAGTCCCAGTCTCAATCCCAGTCCTTGTCCCAGCCCCAGTCCCATCCCAATCCTAGTCCCAGTCCCAGTCTGAGTCCCAATCCCAGTCCCAGACCCAGTCCCAGTTCCATTCTCAGTCCCAGTCCCATTCTCAGTCCCAGTCCCAGTCCCAGTCCCAGTCCGAGTCCTGATCCCAGTCACGATCCCAGTCCCGATCCAAGTCCCGATCCCAGTCCCGATAATAGTCCCGACCACAGTCTCGATCTCAGTCCTCATCCCAATCCCGATTCCAGTCCCAATCCCAGTCCCGATCCTAGTCCTCACCCCAGTCCCGATCCCAGTCCTGATCCCAGTCCCAATCCCAATCCCGATCCTAGTACCCATCCTAGTCCCGATCCCAGTCACGATCCAATTCCCAATCCGAGTCCCGATCCCACTCGCGATCCCTGTCCCGATCCCCGTCCCAATCCCAGTCCCGATCCCAGTCCCGATCCCAGTCCCGATCCCAAACCCGATCCCATACCTGATCCCACTCCCCATCTCAGTCCCGATCCCAGTCCTGATCACTGTCTCGATCCTTATCCCGAGCCCAGTCCCAATCCCAGTCCTGATCCCAGTCCCGATCTCAGTCCCAATCCCAGTCCCGATCCCATTCCCTATCCCAGTCTTGATCCCAGTCCCAATCCCAGTACTGATCCTAGTCCCGATCCTAGTCTTGATCCCAAACCTGACCCCAGTCCCGATCCCACTCCCGATCCCAGGCCCGATCCCAGTCCCGATCCCAGTCCTGATCCCAGTCCCGATCCCAGTCCTGATCCCAGTCCCGATCCTAGTCCCGATCCAAGTCCCGTTCCCTGTCCTGATCTTAGTCTTGATCCGAGTCCTGATCCCTGTCCCGATCCCAGTCCCGATCCCAGTCTCGATCCTAGTCCCGGTCCAAATCCTGATCCCAGTTCCGGTCCCAGTCCTGGTCCCATTCCCGATCCTCGTCTCGATCCCAGTTCCAATCCCAGTCCCCGTCCCTATCCCGGTCCCAGTCCCAGTCCCAGTCCCAGTCCCAGTCCCCGTCCTAGTCCTTGTCCAAGTCCCGGTCCCGGTCCCAGTCCCAGTCCTAGTCCCAATCCCAGTCCCAGTCCCAGTCTCAGTCCCAGTCCAAGTCCCAGTCCCAGTCCCAGTCCTAGTCCCGATCCCTGTCCCGAATCCAGTCCCAATCCCTGTCCCGATCCCAGTCCCGATCCCAGTCCCGATCCCAGTCCCGATCCCAGTCCCAATCCCATTCCTGATCCCAGTCCCGATCCCAGTCCCAATCTCTGTCCCGATCCCAGTCCCGATCCCAGTACCGATCCAAGTCCTGATCCTAGTCCCGATCCCAGTCCCAACCCCATTCCCCATCCCAGTCGCGATCCCAGTCCCGATCCAAGTCCCGATCCCAGTCCCGATCCCAGTCCCGATCCCAGTCCCGACCCCAGTCTCGATCCAAGTCCCGATCCCAGTCCCGATCCCAGTCCCGATCCCATTCTAAGGCGCAAGTTGCGCTTAGATGTGCCCAAATAGTGCCCTAGTTGCGCCCTAGTTGCGTCTCACTTCGGTCACTAGCTAAGCCCTAGTTGGACCCTAGTTGCGTCCTAGTTGTGTCCTAGTTGCGTCCTACTTGCGCCCTACTTGGACCCTAGTAGCGCCCCACTTGCGCCGTAGTTGCGCCCTACTTGCATCCTACTTTCACCCTACTTGCACCTTAGTTTCACCCTAGTTGCTTCTCGGTTGGGCACTATCCACGAACAACTTACGCCCTAGTTGCGCCCTAGTAGCGCCCTAGTTGCGTCATACCTGCGCCCTAGTTGCGGCCTAGTTGTGCCCTAGTTGCGCCTGAGTTGGACACTAGGTAGGTCCTAGTTACACCCTAGTTGCGCCCTGGTTGCGCCCTGGTTGTGCCTTACTTGTGTCCTACTTGCGCCCTGTTTGCGCCCCAGTTGTAGCCTAGTTGCGCCCACATGGTGCCCTGGTTGTGCCCTACTTGCATCCTAGTTGCACCCTACTTGCTCCCTAGTTGTATCATAGTTGCGCCTTAGTTGGGCACTAGATACGTCCTAGTTACCGCCTAGTTGCATCCTAATTGCATCTAAGTGCGCTAATTGCATCCTACTTGCGCCCTAATTGCGCCCTACTTGCGTCCTAGTTGCGCCAGACTTGCGCCCCAGAGCCGCCTCAGTTAGGCACTAGCCACGCCCTAGTTGCGCCCCAGTTGCACCCTAGTTGTGCCCTACTTCCACCCTACTTGCGCTCTAGTTATGTCCTAGTTGCACCCTAGTTGCGCCCTTGTTGCACCGTACTTGCGCCCTACTTGAGCCCTAATTGTGTCCTAGTTTCACCCTATTTGTGCCCTAGTTGCGCCCTACTTGCGCCATGGTTGCGCCCTACTTGCGTCCTAGTTGCGCCTCAGTTGGACACTAGCTACGCCCTACTTACGTCCTAGTTGCGTCCGAGGTACACCCTACTTGCGTCATATTTGCGTCCTAGTTGCGCCTTCTTGCCCCCTAGTTGCACCCTAGTTGTGTCCTAGTTGCGCCCTAGTTGCACCCTAGTTGTGTCTCAGTCGGGCACTAGATACGCCTTAGTTACACCCTAGTTACATCCTAGTTGTGCCCTAGTTGCGCCCTACTTACACTCTACTTGCGTCCTAGTTGCATCCTAGTTGCGTCCTAGTTGCACCCTAGTTGCACCTCAATTCAGCACTAGCTACTCCCTAGTTGCGCCCCTGTTGCGTCCTAGTTACGTCCTACTTGTACCCTACTTGCGCCCTACTTGCGCCATAGTTTTGCCCTAGTTGCACCCTAGTTGCGCCTCAGTTGGGCACAAGCTACGTCCTAGTTGTGCCCTAGTTGCACCCTAGTTTAACCCGATTGTACCGTAGTTGCGCCCTACTTGCGTCCTAGTTACACCCTAGTTATGCTCTAGGTGTGCCCTAGTTGCGTCCTTTTTGCGCCATACTCGCGTCCTCCTTGTATCCTAGTTGCACCCTATTTGTACCCTTGTTGCGCCCTACTTGAACCCTACTTGCATCCTACTTGCACCCTAGTTGCATCCTAGTTGCACCCTAATTGCGCCCTAGTTGTGTCCTACTTGCGCCCTAGTTATGCCCTAGTTTCACCCAAATTGCGCCCTAGTTGCGCCTTAGTTGGGTACTAGCTACGCCCTAGTTACGTCCTAGTTGCGTCCTAGTTGCACCCTACATGCGCACTACTTGCGTCCTAGTTGCTCCCTAGTTGGACACTAGCTACGCCCTAATTGTGCCCTAGTTGCGCCCTAGTTACGCCCTAGTTGCGCCCTAGTCGCGTGCTACTTACGCCCTAGTTGTGCCCTTGTTGCACCCTAGATGCATCCCAGTTGGGTACTACCTAAGCCCTAGTTACGTCCTAGTTGCGCCCTAGTTGCGCCCTAGTTACGCCCTAGTTGTGCCGCAGTTGGGTACTAGCGACGCCCTAGTTGCACTCTAGTTGCATCCTAGTTGCACCCTACTTGTGCCCTACTTGCGCCCTACTTGCGCCCTAGTTGCACCCTAGTAGCGCAATAGTTGTGCTTAAGTTGGGCACTAGCTATGCCCTTGTTGCGTCCTAGTTGCGCCCTAGTTGCGCCCTATATGCGCACTTGTTGTGCCTCGTTTGGGCACTATATAAGCCCTCATTGCGCCCTAGTTGCACCCTAGTTGCACCCTACTTATGCGCTACTTGTGCCCTAGTTGTGCCCTAGTTGCGCCCTAGTTGCGCCCTACTTGTGCCTCAATTGGGTACTAGCTACGCCCTAGTTGCTCCCTATTTTTACCCTGGTTGAACCCTAGTTGTGCCCTAGTTACGCCCTAGTTGTGCCCTACTTGCGCCCTACTTGCGCCCTAGTTTTGCCTTAGTGTGCCCCTAGTTGTGCCTCAGTTGTGCCCTACTTTCTCCCTCCTCGCACCCTAGTTATACCCTAGTTGCAACCTAATGTTACCCTCGTTGTGTCCTACTTGCGCCCAACGTACGCTCTAGTTGCGCCAGTGTTGCGCCCTAACTGCACCCTACTTGTGCCCTAGTTGCGCCCTCCTTGCGCCATAGTTGCGCCCTGCTTGCACATTAGTTACGCCCTAGTTGCGCCTCAGTTGGACACTAGCGACGCCCTATTTGCACCCTACTTGCACTGTAGTTGTGCCCTACTTGTGCCCTACTTGCACCCTACTTGCGCCCTATTTACGCCCTTGTTGCGCCCGACTTGGGCCCTAGTTCCGCTCTAGTTGCGCCTCAGGTGAGCTCTAGCTACGCCCTAGTTGCACCCTAGTTGCGCCTTACTTGCGCCTTAGTTGCGTCCTAGTTGCACTCTAGTTGCACCCTATTTGCGCCCTACTTGCACCCTACTTGCGCCCTAGTTGCGCTCTAGTCGCACCCTAGTTGCGCCCTAGTTATTTCCTACTTGTACCCTTCTTGTGCCCTATTTTCACCATAGTTGCGTCCTACTTGTACCTTAGTCGTGCCCTACTTGCACCCTAGTTACACCCTTGTTGCGCCTCTGTTAAGCACTGGCTAAGACCGAGTTGCGCCCTAGTTGCGCCCTAGTTGTGCCCAACTTGCGCCATACTTGCGTCCTAGATGAACCCTTGTTGCATCATACTTGCAACCTATTTGCGCCCTACTGGTGTTCTAGTTGCGCCCTAGATACACCCTATTTGTGCCCTACTTGCACCCTTCTTGCGCCCTACTTAAGCCCTCGTTGTACCCTTGTTATGCCATAATTGCACCCTACTTGCTCCCTTCTTGCGCCCTACTTGCGCCCTGGTTACACCCTAGTTGCACCTTAGTTGTGCCCTACTTGCAACCTCCTTGGACCCTAGTTGTATCCTAGTTGTGCCCTAGTTGCACCCTACTTGTGCCCTAGTTGTGCCCTAGTTGCACCTCATTTGGGCACTAGCTACGCCAGAGTTGCGCCCTAGTTGTGCCATAGTTGCGCCCTAGTTGTGTCCTACTTGCGCCCTACTTGCGCCCTAGTTGCACCCTACTTGCGCCCTACTTGCATTATACTTGTGCCCTAGTTGCGCCCTAGTTGCGCCCTAGATGCGCCCTAGATCCGCCTGAGTTGGACACTAGCTACGCCCTAGTTGCGCCATACTTGTGCCCTAGTTGCACCCTAGTTGCGCCCTATTCACTTCCTAGCTGTGCCCTAGTTGCCCTCAAAGTTGCGCCTCGGTTGGTCAACAACTACGACCTACTTGCGCCCTAGTTGCGCCCTAGTTGCACACTATTTGTGTCCTAGTAGTGCCCTAGTTGCGCCCTACTTGCACCCTACTTGTGTCAGTAAGATGGAGGAGGTCCTTTCGGTGGGAGCAAGCTTGGATGATTGCAGTTAGGCAAACGGAAGCTTCTATGAAAGCGCATGAAGCTGATGCATATATGACGTCATTGCAGAGCACTGGAATGGACACGAGGAGCGAAAGCGACGAGTGGACTAAACAGTCCATGGGCGCGGTCCGTTGTGGACGAGCGCGATGGCAATTGACATTTGAGGAACATGGATCAGAATCAACGGATCAGAATGATGTCCCACAGCTAGGAATAGCGGCGGGCAGCAGCGGAAGCGGAGGTATGAAGATGTGAAGGCAACAGCAGTAGAGCGGGCCGAGGGGGAAGGCAAGGAGGAGTGCCACAGCCTTGAGGACGGGCAACAGAGAAGACAAGCGGATGGCAGTCAGAAGGTAAAGGGAATCAATGGCGCCACAGCCTTGCGGCGGGCAGCGGCGGAAGTGCAGCACGAGGAGAGATGCCACAGCTGTGAATCGGGCGTGAGGCTGAAAGGAATTGTCTGATTAGCAAGAACCAGGCAGGAGGGTATAGGGAACTAGTGAAACATATCTAAGTTCTAGCCTAGCATAGGCACTGGTCGTATGTCTCCTATGGTGGACAATACGCGTGTCCTGTGGCGGTAGGCACTGCTGATGTTCCTATCCCAGGTGGGGAGAACAAGTGCTGCAAAGTGTGCCGGTTCGGTGCTCATGGTTCGCATCGCCCATGCGAGTCGCAGCCAAAAGCTGAGGATCCAGAGACCCCTGTAACGTGGGGTTCTTCGAGGTGGAGAGCCGACGTGAGAGGATCGTGCGATGTAGTCGTCGTTATGTGCGTACCGCACCGTGGCGCTGGTCCAGTCTTGTCGGCTGGCGAGGCTTGCCGGTTGTCGTCGGGGCGTTGATAATTGATCGGTCGATTAGTCGGGTTACGGCAGCCCTCGGTGCTGAACATGCGCGAGCAATTTTCGTGGGATTTCTTGAGATGCCCCACGTCCGGCTCAGTAGTGGCCTTCCTGGTATTTTCTGTATATACCTGACAAGTTTCTGTGTCTTGTGACATTAAGGTATTCTTCCGAGAAATTGCACCCTCCTTGCGCCCTAGTTGTGTCCTAGTTACACCATAGTTATGCCCTACATGTTTTCTAGTTGCACACTACGTACGTCCTATTTACGCCCTACTTGCACCCTAGTTGCACCCTATTTGCGTCCTAGGTGCACCTCAGTTGGGCACGAGCTACGCCCTAGTTGGGTTCTAGTTGCACCCTAGTTGCGCCCTAGTTGTTCCCAAGTTTGCGCCCTACTTGCACCCTACTTGTGCCCCAGTCGTGCCCTACTTGCGTCCTAGTTGCGCCCTAGTTCTACCCTAGTTGCGTCCTAGTTTCACCATTATTGCGCCCTTGTTGCACCCGAACTGCGCCTAGTTGTGTCCTAGTTGTGCCCTAGTTGCACCCTAGTTGCGCATTAGTTGCGCCCTACTTGTGCTCTAGTTGCATCCTACTTGCGTCCTATTTACGCCCGACTTGCGCCCTAGTTGCGCCTTACTTGCACCTCAGTTGGGAATTAGCTACGCCCTAGTTGCCCCCTAGTTGCACCCTAGTTACGTCCTGGTTTCCCCCTGGGCACCCCCTACTTACGTCCTAGTTGCCCCCTAGTTACGCCCCAGTTTTGCCCTACTTGCGCCCTAGTTACGTCCTAGTTGCCCCCTAGTTACGCCCTGGTTGTGCCATACTTGCGCCCTACTTTCTCCATACTTGCGTCCTACTTGTGCCCTATTTGCGCCCTAGTTGCGCCCTAGTTACGCCTCAGTAGGGTACTAGCTACGTCCTAGTTGCGCAACCAGGACATAACTAGGGTGCAACTAGGGGGCAACCAGGACGTAACTAGGGTGCAAGTAGGGTGCAGTTAGGGCGCAACAAGGGCGCAACTAGAGCGTACGTTGGGCGCAAGTAGGACGCAACGAAGGCAAAATTAGGGTGCAACTAGGGTACAACTAGGGTGTGAGTCGGGAGGACGTAGGGCACAACTGAGGCACAACTAGGGCCAAACTACGGCAAAACTAGGGCGCAAGTAGGGCGCAAGTAGGGCACAACCAGGGAACAACTAGGGCACAACTAGGGTTCAACTAGGGAGAAACTAGGGAGCAACTAGGGTGTAGCTAGTACCCAACTGAGGCACAATTAGGACACAACTAGGGCGCAATTAGGGCACAAGTAGGGCGTAAGTAGTGTGCAACTAGGGTGTAACTAGGGCACAATGAGGGCGTAGCTAGTGCCCGAATGAGGCACAACTAGGACGCAACTAGGGCGCAACTAGGGCGCAACTAGGGCACAACAAGGGCATAGCTAGTGCGCAACTGAAGCACAACTAGTAGACGACGGTGGACAGTAGACACGGTGACAGTGGACAAAAAACGGTGGACAAAGGGTGCTGAACACGAGCGGCAATATTTTATCTGTCACATGTGGCGGCAGGGAGCCTGTCGTGACATATCCTTTTTTTTTCGGGGTTGGGGACTGGCACCGAAGCAAGATAGGCTATGGACATGGGAAAATGTGCAATCAACCGATTAAAGACTGTGATGTTGTAAGTTACCTGAGGAGTGAATGGAAACGAAATCTGTGGGTGGATTTAATTCAGGAACATAAAACGTGACATGAATGCCAAGTTTCGGGTCAACTAGGGCGTAACTAGGGCGCAAGTAGGGCACAAGTAGACACAACTAGGGCGCAACTAGGGTACAACTAGGGCATAGCTAGTGCCCAACTGAGGCGCAACTAGGGCGCAAGCACGGTTCAAGTGGGGCACAAGTAGGGTGCAACTAGTTCGCAACTAGGGTGCAACTAGGGCGCAACTAGGACGCAAGTAGGGTGCAACTAGGGCGCAACTATGGTGCAAGTAGGGCGCAACTATGGTGCAAATAGGGCACAAGTAGGGCACAAGTAAGATGCAACTAGGGCACAAATAGGGCACAACTAGGGCATAGCTAGTGCCCAACTGAGGCACAACGATGGCGCAAGTAGGGCGCCAGTAGGGCGTAAGTAGGGTGCAATGAGGGCGCAAGAAGGGTGCAACTAGGGCGCAACTAGGGCACAACTAGGACACAACTAGGGTGCAAGTAGGGAACAACTAGGGCGCAAGTAGGGCGCAAGTAGGGCTCAAGTAGGGCACAACTAGGGCACAACTAAGGCGCAACTAGGGCACCACTAGGACGCAATTCGGCCGCAACTAGGGCGCAACTAGAGCGCAACTAGGACGCAACTAGGGCGCAACTAGGGCGCAACTAGGGCGCAACTAG
>SZWC01000235.1:308383-328076 GCA_023375785.1 Penium margaritaceum | reverse complement strand
CAACTAGGGCGCAACTAGGGCGTAACTAGGGCGCAACTAGGGCGCAACTAGGGTGCAACTAGGGCGCAACTAGGGCGCAACTAGGGCGCAACTAGGGTGCAACTAGGGTACAACTAGGGCACAACCAGGGCGCAACTAGGACGCAACTAGGGTACAACTAGGGCGCAACTAGGGCGCAACTAGGGCGCAACTAGGGCGCAACTAGGGCACAACTAGGGCGCAATGAGGGCGCAACAAGGGCGCAACGAGGGCGCAACGAGGGCGCAACAAGGGCGCAACTAGGATGCAACTAGGGCGCAACTAGGGCGCAACTAGGGCTCAACCAGGGCGCAACTAGGGTGCAACTAGGTTGCAACAAGGGCGCAACTAGGGTGCAACTTAGGCGCAATTTGGTCGCAAGTAGGGTGAAACTAGAGCGCAACTAGGGTGCAACTAGAGCACAAGAAGGGTGCAAGCAGGGCGTAACTAGAGCGCAACTAGGGCACAACTAGGGCGCAAATAGGGCGAAACTAGGGTGCAACTAGTGCACAAGTTCGGCGCAACTATGGCGCAACTGAGGCACAACTAGCGCGCAAGTAGGGCGCAAGTAGGACGTAGCTAGGGCCAAACTAGGGCACAAGTAGGGCGTAGCTAGTGCCCAACTAAGGCACAACTAGGGTGAAAGTAGGGTGCCAGTAGGGCGCAAAGAGGGTGCAATAAGGCCACAAGAAGGGTGCAACTACAGCGCAACTAGGGCGCAATTAGGACACGACTATGGGTGCAACTAGGGCACAACTAGGGTGCAACTAGGGCCCAACTAGGGTGCAAGTAGGGCGTAACTAGGACGTAACTAGGGCGAAACAACGGCGCAAATATGGCGCAACTAGGGCGCAACTAGGGTGCAACTAGGGCGCAACTAGGGCGCAACTAGGGCGCAACTAGGGCGCAACTAGGGTGAACCTGTGGCGCATGTAGGACACAAGTAGGGCACAAGAAGGGCGCAACTACGGTGCAAGTGGGGCACAACTAGGACGCAACTAGGGCGCAACGAGGGCGCAAGGAGGGCGCAACAGGGGCGCAACTAGGGCGCAACTATGGCACAATTAGGGCGCCACTAGGGTGCAACTAGGGTGCAACTAGGGCGCAACTAGGGCGCAACTAGGGCGCAACTAGGACGTAACTAAGGTGCAACTAGGGCGCAACAAAGGCACAACTAGGGCGCAAGTAGGGCACAACTAGGACGCAACTAGGGCGCAACTATGATACAACTAGGGCGTAGCTAGTGCCCAACTGAGGTGCAGCTAGGGTGCAAGTAGGGCGCCAATAGGGCGTAAGTATGTTGCAATAAGGGCGCAAGAAGGGCGCAACTATGGCGCAACTAGGACGCATCTAGGGCGTAAGTAGGGCGCAACTAGGGCGCGACTAGGGCGCAAGTAGGGCGCATGTAGGGTGCAACTAGGCCACAACAAATGCGCAACTAGGGTGCAAGCAGGGCGCAACTAGGCTGCAACTAGGGCGCAACTAGGGTGCAACTAGGGCGCAACTAGGGCGCAATTATGGCACAACTAGGGCGCAACTAGGGCGCAACTAGGGCGGAACAAGGGCGCAACAAGGGCGCAACTAGGGCGCAACTAACTAGGGCGCAACTATGGTGCAACTAGGGCACAACTAGGGCACAACTTTGGCACAAATAGGGTGCAACTAGTGTGCAAGGTTGGCGCAACTAGGGCGTAACTAAGGCGCAACTAGGGCGTAAGTAGGACGCAACTAGGACGCAACTAGGGGACAACTAGGATGTAGCTAGTGCCCAAGTGAGGCGCAACTAGGGCGCAAGTATGCGCCAGAAGGACGCAAGTAGGGCGCAACTAGGGCACAACTAGGACGCAACTAGGACGCAACTATGGTGCAACTAGGGCGCAACTAGGGCGCAACTAGGGCACAACTAGGGCGCAACTAGGGCTCAACTAGGACGCGACTATAGCGCGAATTGGGCGCAAATAGGGCACAACTATGGCGCAACTAGGGCGCAACTAGGGTGCATCTAGGGCACAATTAGGGTGCAAATGGGGGCAACTAGGGTGCAACTAGGGCGCATCTAGGGCGCAACTAGGGCGCAACTAGGGCGCAACTAGGGTGCAACTAGGGCGCAACCAGGGCGCAACTAGGGCTCAACTAGGACGCAACTAGGGCGCAACTAGGGCGCAACTAAGGCGCAACTAGGGCACAAATCAGGCACAAATAGGACGCAACTAGGGCACAGCTAGGGTACAACTAGAGCGTAGCTATTCCCCAACAGAGGCGTAACTAGGGCGCAAGTAGGGTGCAAGTAGGGTGCAAGTAGGGTGCAAGTAGGTTGCAACTTGTGTGCAATCAGGGCGCAACTGGGGCACAGTTAGGGCGCAACTAGGGCGCAACTAGGGCGCAACTAGGGTGCAAGTAGGGCGCAACTAGGGTGTAACTAAGGCGCAAGTATGGAGCAAGTAAGACGCAACTAGGGCGCAACTAGGGCACAATCAAAGCGTAGCTAGTGCCCACCTGAGGCGCAACTAGGGCGCAAGTAGGGCGCCAGTAGGGTGTAAGTAGGGTGCAACTAGGGCGCAACTAGGGTACAACTAGGGTGCGACTAGTGCGCAATTAAGACGCATTTAGGGTGCAAGTAGGGCGCGACTATGGTGCAAGTAGGGCGCAAGTATGACGCAACTATGGAACAACTAAGGCGCAACAAGGGCGCAACTATAGCGCAACTAGCCGCAACTAGGGCGCAACTATGGCGCAACTAGGGCGCGACTAGGGAGCAACTAGGGCGCAACCAGGGCGCAACTAGAGCGCAAATAGGGCACAACTAGGGCGCAACTAGGGCGTAATTATGGCATAACTGGGGGAAACTAGGACGCAACTAGGGCGCAACTAGGGCGCAACTAGGGCACAACTAGGGCGCAAGAAGGGCGCAACTGGGGTGTAACTAGGGTGCAAATAAGGCGCAACTACGGCGCAACTAGGACGCAACTAGGGTGCAACTAGTGTGCAAGTTGGGCGCAACTAAGGTGGAACTATGGTGCAAGTAGGATGCAACTAAGGGTGCAACTAGGGGACAACGAGGGCGTTGCTAGTGCCCAACTGAGGCGCAACAAGGGCACAAGTAGGCGCCAGTAGGGCGCAAGTAGGGCGCAACTAGGGCGCAACTAGGGCGCAACTAGGACGCAGCTAGGCCGCTTCTAATGCGTATATATGGTGCAACTAAGGTGCAAGTAAGGCGCAACTAGGGAGTAACTAGGGTGCCCGGGCGCAACTAGGGCGCAACTAGGGGGCAACTAGGGCGCAACTAGGGCGCAACTAGGACACAACTAGGGCACAACTAGGGTGCAACTAGGGCGCATCTAGGGCGCAACTAGGATGCAACTAGGGCGCAACTAGGGCGCAGCTAGGCCGCGACTAGGGCGCAACTAGGGCGTGTCTTGGGCAGAACTAGGGCGCAACTAGGGCGCAACTAAGGCGCAACTAGGGCGCAATAAGGGCGCAACTGGGGGCAACTAGGGCGCAACTAGGGCGCAACTAGTGCACAACCAGGGCATAACTAGGGCGCAACTAGGGAGAAACTAGGGCGCAACTAGGGTGTAACTAGGGCACAACTAGGGTGCAACTAGGGCGCATCTAGGGCGCAACTAGGGTGCAACTAGGGCGCAACTAGGGCGCAGCTAGGCCGCGACTAGGGCGCAACTAGGGCGTGTCTTGGGCAGAACTAGGGCGCAACTAGGGCGCAACTAAGGCGCAACTAGGGCGCAATAAGGGCGCAACTGGGGGCAACTAGGGCGCAACTAGGGCGCAACTAGTGCACAACCAGGGCATAACTAGGGCGCAACTAGGGAGAAACTAGGGCGCAACTAGGGTGTAACTAGTGCACAACTAGGGTGCAACTAGGGCGCGACTAGAACGCGAGTATGGCTCAACTAGGGCGCAACTAGGGCGCAACTAGGGCGCAACTAGGGTGCAAATAGGACGCAACTAGGGCGCAAATAGGGCGCAACTAGGGCGCAACTAGGGCGTAACTAGGGCGCAACTAAGGTGCAACTAGGGCGTAAAGAGGGCACAAGTAGGAAGCAACTAGGGCGCAACTAGGGTACAACTAGGGCGTAGCTAGTGTCCATCTGAGGCGCAACTAGGGCGCAAGTAGGGTGCAAGTAGGGCGCAAGTAGGTTGCAACTTGTGCTCAACCAGGGCGTCAATAGGGTACAACTAGGGTGCAACTAGGGCGCAACTATGGTGCAAGTAGGGCGCAACTAGGGTACAACTAGGGCGCAAGTAGGGCGCAAGTAAGACGCAACCAGGGCGCAACTATGGTACAATTAGGGCATAGCTAGTGCCCAACTGAGGCGCAACTAGGGCACAAATAGGGCGCCAGTAGGGTGTAAGTAGGGTGTAATATGGGCGGAAGAAGGGCGCAACTAGGGCGCAACTAGAGCGCAACTAAGACACAACTAGGATGCAAGTAGGGTGCAACTAGGACGCAAGTAGGGTGCAAGTAGGGCGCAAAAAGGATACAACTAAGGCGCAACAAGGGCGCAACAAGGGCGCAACTAGGGCGCAAATAAGGCGTAACTAGGGCGCAACTGGGGGCAACTAGGGTGCAACTAGGGTGTAACTAGGGCGCAACTAGGGCGCAACTAGGGTGCAACGAGGGCGCAGCTAGGGCGCAACTAGGGCGCAACTAGGGCGCAACAAGGGCATAACAAGGGCGCAACTAGAGCGAAACGAGGGCGCAACGAGGGCACAACTAGGACGCAACCAGTGTACACTTAGGACACAACTAGGGTGCAAGTAGGGCGCAGTTAGGGTACAACTAGGGCGCAACTAGGGCACAACTAGGACAAAACTAGGATGCAACTAGGTCACAACTATGGCGCAACTAGGATGAAACTAGGATTCAACTAGGACGCACCTAGGGTAAAACCGGGGTGCAACCAGGGTGAAACTAGGGCACAACCATGCCTCAACAAGTGCGCAACTAGGCCGCAACTATGGTTCAACTAGTGTGCAAGTTGGGCGCAACTAAGGCGCAATTAAGGCGCAACTAGCGCACAAGTAGGGCACAAATAGGACGCAAATAGGGCGCAACTAGGGCACAACGAGGACGCAACCAGGGTGCAATTAGGGCGCAACGAGGGCGCAACTAGGGTGCAACTAGGGTGCAACTAGGGCGCAAGTAGGGCTCAAGTAGGGCACAATTAGGGTGCAACTACGGCGCAAGTGGGGATAAACTAGGGCACAACTAGGGCGCAACTAGGGCGCAACGAGGTCGCAACGAGGGTGCAACAAGGGCGCAATAGGGACAAAACTATGGTGCAACTAGGGCACAACTAGTCCTTGTCCCAGTCCCAGTCCCGATCCCAGTCCAAGTCCTAGTCCCAGTCCCAGTCCCAGTCCCAGTCCCAGTATCAGTCCCAGTCCTAGTCCCAGTCTTAGTCCCAGTCCCAGTGACAGTCTTATGGGATCGGGACTCGAATCGGGACTGGGATTGGGACTGGGATCGGGACTGGGATCGGGACTGGGATCGGGACTAAGATCGGGACTGGGATCGGGACAGGGATCCGGATTGGGATCAGGACTGAGACCGGGACTGGGATCGGGACGGGGATCGGGACTTTGACTGGGACAGGGACTCTGACTGGGACTGGCACTGGAACCGGGACTGGGACTGGGACTGGGATTGGGACTGGGACTGGGACGAGGCCTAGGACCGGGACCAGGACTAGGACTGGGACTCGGACTGAAATGGGACTGGGACTTGGAATGGGACTGGGACCGGGACAGGGATCAGCACTGGGATCGGGAATGGGATCAGGACTGGGATCAGGTCTGGAACCAAGACTGGGATCGAGAATGGGACCGGGACTGGGATCGAGACTGGGATCGGGGCTGAGATCGGGAGTGGAATCGGGACTGGGTTCGTGAGAGGGATCGTGACTGGGATCGGGACTAGGATCGCGACAGGGATCGTGACCGGGGTCGGGACTGGGATCGGGACTGGGATCGGGACTGGGATCGGGACTAGGATCGGGACTGGGATCGGGACTGGGATCAGGACTAGGATCGGGACTGGGATCGGGACTGGGATCACGACTGGGATCGGGACTGGGATCGGGGCTAGGATCGGGGCTGGGATCGGGGCTGGGATCGGGACTGGGATCGGGACTCGGATCGGGACTGGGATCGGGACTGGGATCACGACTGGGATCGGGACTGGGATCGGGGCTAGGATCGGGGCTGGGATCGGGGCTGGGATCGGGACTGGGATCGGGACTCGGATCGGGACTGGGATCGGGACTGGGATCACGACTGGGATCGGGACTGGGATCGGGGCTAGGATCGGGGCTGGGATCGGGGCTGGGATCGGGACTGGGATCGGGACTCGGATCGGGACTGGGATCGGGACTGGGATCACGACTGGGATCGGGACTGGGATCGGGGCTAGGATCGGGGCTGGGATCGGGGCTGGGATCGGGACTGGGATCGGGACTCGGATCGGGACTGGGATCGGGACTGGGATCACGACTGGGATCGGGACTGGGATCGGGGCTAGGATCGGGGCTGGGATCGGGGCTGGGATCGGGACTGGGATCGGGACTCGGATCGGGACTGGGATCGGGACTGGGATCACGACTGGGATCGGGACTGGGATCGGGGCTAGGATCGGGGCTGGGATCGGGGCTGGGATCGGGACTGGGATCGGGACTCGGATCGGGACTGGGATCGGGACTGGGATCACGACTGGGATCGGGACTGGGATCGGGGCTAGGATCGGGGCTGGGATCGGGGCTGGGATCGGGACTGGGATCGGGACTCGGATCGGGACTGGGATCGGGACTGGGATCACGACTGGGATCGGGACTGGGATCGGGGCTAGGATCGGGGCTGGGATCGGGGCTGGGATCGGGACTGGGATCGGGACTCGGATCGGGACTGGGATCGGGACTGGGATCACGACTGGGATCGGGACTGGGATCGGGGCTAGGATCGGGGCTGGGATCGGGGCTGGGATCGGGACTGGGATCGGGACTCGGATCGGGACTGGGATCGGGACTGGGATCACGACTGGGATCGGGACTGGGATCGGGGCTAGGATCGGGGCTGGGATCGGGGCTGGGATCGGGACTGGGATCGGGACTCGGATCGGGACTGGGATCGGGACTGGGATCACGACTGGGATCGGGACTGGGATCGGGGCTAGGATCGGGGCTGGGATCGGGGCTGGGATCGGGACTGGGATCGGGACTCGGATCGGGACTGGGATCGGGACTGGGATCACGACTGGGATCGGGACTGGGATCGGGGCTAGGATCGGGGCTGGGATCGGGGCTGGGATCGGGACTGGGATCGGGACTCGGATCGGGACTGGGATCGGGACTGGGATCACGACTGGGATCGGGACTGGGATCGGGGCTAGGATCGGGGCTGGGATCGGGGCTGGGATCGGGACTGGGATCGGGACTCGGATCGGGACTGGGATCGGGACTGGGATCACGACTGGGATCGGGACTGGGATCGGGGCTAGGATCGGGGCTGGGATCGGGGCTGGGATCGGGACTGGGATCGGGACTCGGATCGGGACTGGGATCGGGACTGGGATCACGACTGGGATCGGGACTGGGATCGGGGCTAGGATCGGGGCTGGGATCGGGGCTGGGATCGGGACTGGGATCGGGACTCGGATCGGGACTGGGATCGGGACTGGGATCACGACTGGGATCGGGACTGGGATCGGGGCTAGGATCGGGGCTGGGATCGGGGCTGGGATCGGGACTGGGATCGGGACTCGGATCGGGACTGGGATCGGGACTGGGATCACGACTGGGATCGGGACTGGGATCGGGGCTAGGATCGGGGCTGGGATCGGGGCTGGGATCGGGACTGGGATCGGGACTCGGATCGGGACTGGGATCGGGACTGGGATCACGACTGGGATCGGGACTGGGATCGGGGCTAGGATCGGGGCTGGGATCGGGGCTGGGATCGGGACTGGGATCGGGACTCGGATCGGGACTGGGATCGGGACTGGGATCACGACTGGGATCGGGACTGGGATCGGGGCTAGGATCGGGGCTGGGATCGGGGCTGGGATCGGGACTGGGATCGGGACTCGGATCGGGACTGGGATCGGGACTGGGATCACGACTGGGATCGGGACTGGGATCGGGGCTAGGATCGGGGCTGGGATCGGGGCTGGGATCGGGACTGGGATCGGGACTCGGATCGGGACTGGGATCGGGACTGGGATCACGACTGGGATCGGGACTGGGATCGGGGCTAGGATCGGGGCTGGGATCGGGGCTGGGATCGGGACTGGGATCGGGACTCGGATCGGGACTGGGATCGGGACTGGGATCACGACTGGGATCGGGACTGGGATCGGGGCTAGGATCGGGGCTGGGATCGGGGCTGGGATCGGGACTGGGATCGGGACTCGGATCGGGACTGGGATCGGGACTGGGATCACGACTGGGATCGGGACTGGGATCGGGGCTAGGATCGGGGCTGGGATCGGGGCTGGGATCAGGGCTGGGATCGAGGCTGAGATCGGGACTGGGATCGGGACTTGGATCGGTTCTAGTATCAGGACTGGGATAGGGACTGGGAGAGGGACTAGGACTTGGACAGGGACTGGAACTGGGACTGGGACTGGGACTATGACTGGGATTGGGACAGGGAATGTGACTGGGACTGGGACTTGGACTAGGACTGGGACTGGGACTGAGACTGGGACTGGGACTGGGACTCGGACTGGGACTGGGACTGGGGCTGGGACTGGGACTGGGACTGGGATTGGGACTAGGACCGGGACTGGGACTGGGATCAAGACTGGGACCGGGAGTGGGATCGGGACTAGGATCGGGACTGGGATCGGGACTGGGATCGGGATTGGGATTGGGACTGGGATCGGGACTGGGATCGGGACTATGATCGGGACTGGGATTGGGACTGGGATCGGGACTGGGATCCGGACTAGGTTCGGGACTTGGATCATGATTGGGATCGGGACTGGGATCAGGACTCAGATCGGGACTGTGATCGGGACTGGGATCGGGACTGGGATTGGGACAGGGATCAAGATTGGGATCAGGGCTGGGATCGAGGCTGGGATCAGGGCTAGGATCAGGGCAGGGATCGGGGTTATGATCGAGACTGGGATCGGGGCTGCTATCGGGACTGGGATTGGGACTAGGATCGGGATTGAGATTGCGACTAGGATCGGGATAGAGATCGGGACTGAGATTCGGACTGGGATCGGGACTAGGATCAGGAGCAGGATCGGGACAGGGATCAGGACTGGGATCGGGGCTGAGATTAGGAGTGGGATCGGGACTTGGATTGGAACTGGGATTGGGACTGGGATCGGGACTAAGATCAGGCCTGGGATCGAGACTGGGATAATGACTTGGATCGGGACTAGGATCAGGATTGGGTTTAGGACTGGGATCGAGACTGGGATCGGGACAGGGATCGAGACTGGGATCGGGACTGGGATCGGGGCTAGGATCGGGACTGGGATCAGGTTGGCTTTGGGTCTGGGATCGGGACGAGGTTCGGGACTTGGATCGGGACTGGGATCGGGACTAGGATCGAGACTGGGGTCAGGACTGGGATCGGGACTATGATCAAGACCGGGAGCAAGACTGGGATCAAGACTGGGATCGAGACTGGGATCGGGACTGGGATCGGGTCAGGGATCGGGACTGGGATCGGGACTGGGATCGGGACCTGGATCGAGACTGGGATCAGGAATGGGATCGGGACTAGTATCAGGACTGTGATCGGGACTGGGAGAGGGACTGGGACTTGGACAAGGACTGGGACTAGGACTGGGACTGGGACTGGGACTAGGACTGGGAGGAGGATTGGGATTGGGACTGGGACTGGGACTGGGACTGGGTCTGGGACTAGGACTAGGACTGGGACTCAGACTGGGACTGGGATTGGGACTGGGACTGGGACTGGGACTGGGACCGAAACTCGGATCGGGACTGGGATCGGGAGTGGGATTGAGACTAGGATGCGGACTGGGATCGGGAGTAGGATCGGGACTACGATCGGGACTGGGATCGGGACTCGTATCGAGACCGAGATCGGGACTGGGATCGGGACTGGGATCGGGACTGGGGTCGAGACTGGGATCGGGACTGGGATCGGGACTTGGATCAAGATTGGGATCGGGACTGGGATCGGGACCGGGATCGCGACTGGGATCGGGACTTGGATCGGTTCTAGTATCAGGACTGGGATAGGGACTGGGAGAGGGACTAGGACTTGGACAGGGACTGGAACTGGGACTGGGACTGGGACTATGACTGGGATTGGGACAGGGATCAAGATTGGGATCGGGACTAGGATCAGGACTCGGATCGGGACTGGGATCAGGACTGGGAGCGGGACTGGGATCGGGAGTGGGATTGAGACTAGGATGCGGACTGGGATCGGGACTAGGATCAGGACTCGGATCGGGACTGGGATCAGGACTGGGAGCGGGACTGGGATCGGGAGTGGGATTGAGACTAGGATGCGGACTGGGATCGGGACTAGGATCAGGACTCGGATCGGGACTGGGATCAGGACTGGGAGCGGGACTGGGATCGGGAGTGGGATTGAGACTAGGATGCGGACTGGGATCGGGACTAGGATCAGGACTCGGATCGGGACTGGGATCAGGACTGGGAGCGGGACTGGGATCGGGAGTGGGATTGAGACTAGGATGCGGACTGGGATCGGGACTAGGATCAGGACTCGGATCGGGACTGGGATCAGGACTGGGAGCGGGACTGGGATCGGGAGTGGGATTGAGACTAGGATGCGGACTGGGATCGGGACTAGGATCAGGACTCGGATCGGGACTGGGATCAGGACTGGGAGCGGGACTGGGATCGGGAGTGGGATTGAGACTAGGATGCGGACTGGGATCGGGACTAGGATCAGGACTCGGATCGGGACTGGGATCAGGACTGGGAGCGGGACTGGGATCGGGAGTGGGATTGAGACTAGGATGCGGACTGGGATCGGGACTAGGATCAGGACTCGGATCGGGACTGGGATCAGGACTGGGAGCGGGACTGGGATCGGGAGTGGGATTGAGACTAGGATGCGGACTGGGATCGGGACTAGGATCAGGACTCGGATCGGGACTGGGATCAGGACTGGGAGCGGGACTGGGATCGGGAGTGGGATTGAGACTAGGATGCGGACTGGGATCGGGACTAGGATCAGGACTCGGATCGGGACTGGGATCAGGACTGGGAGCGGGACTGGGATCGGGAGTGGGATTGAGACTAGGATGCGGACTGGGATCGGGACTAGGATCAGGACTCGGATCGGGACTGGGATCAGGACTGGGAGCGGGACTGGGATCGGGAGTGGGATTGAGACTAGGATGCGGACTGGGATCGGGACTAGGATCAGGACTCGGATCGGGACTGGGATCAGGACTGGGAGCGGGACTGGGATCGGGACCGGGATCGCGACTGGGATCGGGACTTGGATTGGAACTGGGATTGGGACTGGGATCGGGACTAAGATCAGGCCTGGGATCGAGACTGGGATAATGACTTGGATCGGGACTAGGATCAGGATTGGGTTTAGGACTGGGATCGAGATTGGGATCGGGACTAGGATCAGCACTCGGATCGGGACTGGGATTGGGATTGGGATCGGGACTAGGATCGGGACTGGGATTGGGACTAGGATCGAGACTGGGATCGGGACTAGGATCAGCACTCGGATCGGGACTGGGATTGGGATTGGGATCGGGACTAGGATCGGGACTGGGATTGGGACTAGGATCGAGACTGGGATCGGGGTTGGGATCAAGGTTGGGATCGGGACTGGGATCGGGGCTCGGTTTGTGGCTAGGATTGGGACTTGGATCGGGACTTGGATTGGGACTGGGATCGGGACTGGGATCGGGACTATGATCGGGACTGGGACCAAGACGAGGATCAGGACAGGGATCGGGACTTATATCAGGACTGGGATCGGGACTGGGAGTGCGGTTGGGATCGGGACTGGGATCGAGACTGGGATCGGGACAGGGATCGAGACTGGGATCGGGACTGGGATCGGGGCTAGGATCGGGACTGGGATCAGGTTGGCTTTGGGTCTGGGATCGGGACGAGGTTCGGGACTTGGATCGGGACTGGGATCGGGACTAGGATCGAGACTGGGGTCAGGACTGGGATCGGGACTATGATCAAGACCGGGAGCAAGACTGGGATCAAGACTGGGATCGAGACTGGGATCGGGACTGGGATCGGGTCAGGGATCGGGACTGGGATCGGGACTGGGATCGGGACCTGGATCGAGACTGGGATCAGGAATGGGATCGGGACTAGTATCAGGACTGTGATCGGGACTGGGAGAGGGACTGGGACTTGGACAAGGACTGGGACTAGGACTGGGACTGGGACTAGGACTAGGACTGGGAGGAGGATTGGGATTGGGACTGGGACTGGGACTGGGACTGGGTCTGGGACTAGGACTAGGACTGGGACTCAGACTGGGACTGGGACTGGGACTGGGACTGGGACTGGGACTGGGACCGAGACTCGGATCGGGACTGGGATCGGGAGTGGGATTGAGACTAGGATGCGGACTGGGATCGGGAGTAGGATCGGGACTACGATCGGGACTGGGATCGGGACTCGTATCGAGACTGAGATCGGGACTGGGATCGGGACTGGGATCGGGACTGGGGTCGAGACTGGGATCGGGACTGGGATCGGGACTTGGATGAAGATTGGGATCGGGACTGGGATCGGGACTGGGATCGGGACTAGGATCGGGACTGGGAGCGGGACTGGGATCGGGACTGGGATCGAGACTGGGATCGGGACTGGGATCGGGACTGGGGTTGAGACTGGGATCGGGACTAGGATCGGGACTGGGAGCGGGACTGGGATCGGGACTGGGATCGAGACTGGGATCGGGGCTTGCATCGGGGCTGGGATCAGGGCTAGGATCAGGGTAGGGATCGGGGCCATGCTCGAGACTGGGATCGGGACTGGTATCGGGACTGGGATTGGGACTAGGATCGGGACTAAGATCGAGACTAAGATCAGGACAGAGATCGGGACTGAGATTTGGACTGTGACCGGGACTAGGATCGGGAGCAGGATCGGGACAGGGATTGGGGCTGGGATCGGGACTGAGATTAGGACTGTGATCGGGACTTGGATCGGGACTGGGACTGGGACTAGGATCGGGACTAGGATCTGGACTGGGATTGGGACTGGGATCAGGACTTGGATCGGGACTGTGATCAGGATTGGGATCGGGACTGGGATCGGGACTGGGATCGGGACTAGGATCAGCACTGGGATCAGAACTGGGATTGGGATTAGGATCAGGACTGGCATCGGGACTGGGATTGGGACAGGGATCGAGACTGGGATCAGGGCTGGGATCGGGGCTGGGATTGGGACTAGGATCGGGGCTAGGTTTGGGGATAGGATTGGGACTAGGATCGGGACTTGGATCGGAACTGGGATCAGGATTGGGATCGGGACTAGGATCGGGACTGGGATCAGGACTAGCATCAAGACAGGGATCGAGACTTATATCAGGACTAGGATCGGGACTCGGAGTGGGGTTGGGATCGGGACTGGGATCGGGACTGGGATCGGGACAGGGATCGAGACTGGGATCGGGACTGGGATCGGGGCTGGGATCGGGACTGGGATCGGGACTAGGATCGGGACTCGGAGTGGGGTTGGGATCGGGACTGGGATCGGGACTGGGATCGGGACAGGGATCGAGACTGGGATCGGGACTGGGATCGGGGTTGGGATTGGGACTGGGATTGGGGATGGCTCTGGGTCTGGGATCGGGACGAGGATCGGGACTTGGATCGGGACTCGGATTGGGACTAGGATCGAGACTGGGGTCGGGACTGGGATCGAGACTGTGATCAAGACTGGGAGCGGGACTGGGATCAAGGTTGAGATCGAGACTGGGATCGGGACTGTGATCGGATTAGGGATTGAGACTGGGATCGGGACTGGGATCGGAACGGGGATCTGGACTGGGATCGGGACTGGGTTCGGGACTGGGATCGGGACTGGGATCGAGACTAGGGTCTGGACTGGGATCAGGACTGGGACCGGGACAGGGTTCGGATCTAGGGTCGGAACTTGCATCGGGACCGAGATCAGGACTGTGATCAGTCCGAGTCCCAGTCCCTGTCCTGGTCCCAGTCCCAATCCAAGTCCCAAATCCCTGTCCTTGTCCCTGTCCCAGTCATAGTCCCAGTCCCAGTCCTAGACCCAGTCCCTGTCCGAGTCCCAGTCCTAGTCCCAGTCCCAGTCCCACTCCTAGTCCTAGTCCAGTTCTAAGTCCCAGTCCTAGTCACAATCCCAGTCTGAGTCCAAGTCCCAGTCCCAGGTCCAGTCCCAGTCCCAGTCCCTGTCCCTGTCCCTGTCTGATTCGTAGTCCCAGTCCCGGTCCTAGTCCTAGTCCCAGTCATAATCCCAGTCCCCGTCCAAGTCCTAGTCCCAGTCCCATTCCCGGTCCCGGTGCCTTTCTCGGTCCCACTCCCGGTCCGTGTCCCGGTCCCCGTCCTGGTCCCAGTCCTGGTCCCAGTCCTCGTCCCTGTCCCGGTCCCAGTCCCGGTCCAAGTCGCGGTCCCAGTCCCGGTCCCATTCCCAATCCCAGTCCTAGTCCCAGTCCTGATACCAGTCCCGATCCCTCTCCTGATCCCACTCCTGATCCTAAACCTGATCCTAGTCCCAATTTCAATCCTCATCCCAGTCTCGATCCCAGTCCCGATCCCACTCCCGATCCTAGTCTCGATCTGAGTCCCAATCACAGCCCCGATCCCAATCGCTATCCCAGTCGCGATCCTAGTCGCGATCCCAGTCCCGATCCCAGTCGCGTTACCAGTCCCGGTCCCAGTCCCGATCCTAGTCCCAGTCCCAGTCCCAGTCCTAGTCCTAGTCCCAGTCCCGGTCCCAGTCCCGATCCTAGTCCCAGTCCCAGTCCCAGTCCTAGTCCTAGTCCCAGTCCCAGTCCCAGCCCCAGTCCCAGTCACAATCCCAATCCCAGTCCCAGTCCCAGTCCTAGTCCCAGTCCCTGTCCCAGTCCCAGTCCTAATCACAGTCCCAATCCTAGTTCCTGTCCCGGTCCCAATCCCAGTCCCAAACCCATTCCTAGTTATGGTCCCAGTCCTAGTACCAGTACAAATCCCAATCCCAGTCCCTTTCCAAGTCCCACTCCCAGTCGCAGTCCAATTCAAAGTCCCTGTCCAAGCTCTAGTCCCAGTACCAGTCCCATTCCCAATCCGATTCCCAGTCCTAGTCCCAGTCCCTGTCCTAGTCCTAGTCCCAGTCCCAGTCTCAGTCTCTGTCCCAAACCCATTACAGTCCGAGTCCTAGTCCCGGTCTAGGTCCAAGTCTTGGTCCCAGTCCCGGTCCCAGTCCCGGTCCCAGTCCCGGTCCCAGTCCTCGTCCCAATCTCGGTCCAAGTCCCAGTCCCAGTCCCGGTCCTAGTCCCGGTCCTAGTCCCGGTCCCAGTCCCGATCACAGTCCCATGCCCAGTCCCGGTCCCAGTCTCGATCCCAGTCCCGATCCCAGTCCCGATCCCAGTCCTGATCCCAGTCCTAATTATAGTCGCGATTCCAGTCATGATCCTAGTCCCGATTCCAGTCCCGATCCCAGTCTCGATCCCAGTCCCAATCCCAGTCCTGATCCCAGTCCCGATCCCAGTCGGGATCCCAGTCACGATCACAGTCACAATCCCAGTCACGATCTCAGTCTCGATCCCAATCTCGACCGTACTTCCGATCCCATTCCTGATCCCACTCCCGATCCCATTCTCGATCTGAATCCCAGTCCCAGTCCGAGTCCCAATCCCAGTCCCAGTCCTAGTCCCATTCCCAGTCCCAATCCCAGTCCCAACCCCAGTCCGAGTCCTAGTCCTAGTCCTAGTCCCAGTCCCACTCTTAGTCCCAGTCCCAGTCCAAGTCCCAGTCCTAGTCCCTGCCCTCGTCCTAGTCCCAGTCCCAGTCCAAGTCCCAGTCTTAGCCGTAGTCCCAGTCCCAGTCCTAGTCCTAGTCCCAGTCCAAGTCCCAGTCCCAGTCCTTGTCCCTGTCCGAGTCCCAGTCCTAGTCCTAATCCCAGTCCCACTCCCAGTCCCAGTCCCGGTCCTAGTCCTAGTCCCAGTCCCAGTCCCAGTCCCAGTCCAAGTCCTGGTCCCGGTCCCTGTCCCGGTCCCACTCCCGGTCCCAGTCCCGGTCCCACTCCCGCTCCCAGTCCCGGTCCTAGTCCCGCTCCCAGTCCCGGTCCCAGTGCTGGTCCCATTCCCGGTCCCAGTCCCGGTCCCACTCCCGATCCCAGTCCTGGTCCTAGTCCCGATCTCATTCCCGATCCCAGTCCTAATCCCACTCACGATCATAGTCCTGATCATAGTCCCGATCCCACTCCTGATCTCAGTCCCGATCCCAGTCCCGATCTTAGTCTCGATCACAGTCCCAATCCCAGTCTCAATCCCAGTCGCGATCCCTGTCGCGATCCCAGTCGCAATCCCAGTCGTGATCCTAGTCCCGATCCCAGTCGCGATCCCAGGCCCGATCCCAGTCGCGTTACCAGTCCCGGTCCCACTTCCATCCCAGTCCCAGTCCTAGTCCCGGTCCCGGTCCCAGTTCCCGTCCCAGTCCCAGTCCTAGTCCAAGTCCAGGTCCCAGTCCCAGTCCCACTCCCAGTCCCTTCCCTAGTCCTAGTCCCAGTCCTAGTCCCGATCCTAGTCACAGTCCCAATCCCAGTCCCAGTCCCATCCCTAGTCCCGGTCCCAGTCCCAATTCCAATCCCAGTCCTAGTCCAAGTCCCAGTCCCAGTCCCAGTCCAAGTCCCAGTCCCTGTCCCAATCCTCGTCCTAGTCCCAATCCCACTCCCAGTCCCAGTCCTAGTCCTAGTCCCAATCCCAGTCCCACTCCTAGTACCAGTCCCAGTCACAGTCCCAGTCCCAGTCCAAGTCCCACTCCCAGTCCTAGTCCCAGTCCCAGTTCCAGTCCCAGTCCCTTTCCTAGTCCCAGTCCTAGTCCCAGTCCCAACCCCTGTCCCAGTCCTCGTCCCAGTCCCAGTCTTATTCCCAGTCCTAGTTCCGGTCCGGGTCCGAGTCCCGGTCCCTGTCCCGGTCCCAGTCCCGGTCCAAGTCCCAGTTCCAGTCCCGGTCCCAGTCCCGGTCCCAGTCCCGGACCCAGTCCCGGTCCCAGTCCCGGTCCCATTCCTGATCCCAGTCCCGATCCCAGTCATGATCCCACTCCTAATCCTAGTCCCGATTCCAGTCCCGATCCCAGTCCCCATTCCAGTCCCGATCCCAGCCCCGATCCCAGTCTCGATCCCAGTCCTGATCCCAGTCCCGATCCCAGTCGCGATCCCAGTCGCGATCATAGTCGCAATCCCAGTTGCGATCCCAGTCCCGATCCCAATCCCAATCGCACTTCCGATCCCCGTCCTGATCCCACTCCCGATCCCAGTCCCGATCCTAGTCCCGATCCCAACCAGTTCCAGTCCGAGTCCCAGTCCCAGTCCCAGTCCTAGTCCCATTCCCAGTCCTAGTCCCAGTCCCAGTCCCAGTCCCAGTCCCAGTCCCAGCCCTAGTCCCAGTCCCACTCCCAGTCCCAGTCCCAGACCCAGTCCCAGTCCTAGTCCCAGTCCCAGTCCCAGTCCCAGTCCAAGTCCCAGTCCTAGTCCCTGTCCCAGTCCCTGTCCCAATCCCAGTCCCAGTCCTAGCGCTAGTCCCAGTCCCAGTCCTAGTCCCAATCCTATTCTGAGTCCAAGTCCCATTCCCAGTCCTAGTCCTGTCCGAGGTCAAGTCCCGGTCCCAGTCCCAGTCCCAGTCCCATTCCCAGTCCCGGTCCTAACCCAAGTCCCGGTCCCAAGCCCACTCCCAGTCCCTGTCCCAGTCCCGGTCCCAGTCCTAGTCCCGGTCCCAGTCCCAGTCCCTGTCCCGGTCCCAGTCCCGGTCCGTGTCCCGGTCCCAGTCCCGGTCCCAGTCCCGGTCTCAGTCCCGGTCCCAGTCCCGGTCCCAGTCCCGGTCCCAGTGCTGGTCCCATTCCCGGTCCCAGTCCCAATCCCAGTCCCGGTCCCAGCCCCGATCTCAGTCCCGATCCCTGTCCTGGTCCCACTCCCGATCATAGTTCTGATCCCAGTTCCAATTCCAGTCCTGATCCCAGTCCCGATCACAGTCCCGGTCACAGTCCCGATCCCAGTCTCCATCCCAGTCCCCATCCCAGCCCCGATCCCAATCGCGATCCCAGTCGCGATCCTAATCGCAATCCCACTCGTGATCCCAGTCGTGATCCCAGTCGCAATCCCAGACCCGATCCCAGTCGCGTTACCAGTCCCGGTTCCAGTTCGATCCCAGTCCTAGTCCTAGTCCCGGTCCCAGTCCCAGTCCCAGTCCTAGTCCCAGTCCTAGTCCCGGTCCTAGTCCCAGTCCCACTCCCAGTCCCAGGCCAAGTCCCAGTCCTAGTCCCAGTCCCTGTCCTAGTCCTAGTCCCAGTCCCAGTCCCAGTCGTAGACACAATCCCAATCCTAGTCTTGTCCCAGTCCCAATCCCAGTTCCAGCCCCATTCCTAGTCCCGGTCCCAGTCCCACTCCCAGTCCCAATCCCAATCCCAGTCCCAGTCCAAGTCCCAGTCCCAGTCCGAGTCCAAGTCCCTATCCCTGTCCCACTCCAAGTCCCTGTCCCAGTCCCACTCCCAGTCCCAGTCCTAGTCGTAGTCCCAGTCCCGGTCCCACTCCTAGTCCCATTCCCAGTCCCAGTCCCAGTTCCTGTCCCGATCCCATTCCCAGTCCTAGTCCAAGTCCCAGTCCCAGTCCTAGTCCAAGTCCCAGTCCCTGTACTACTCCTAGTCCCAGTCCTAGTCCCAGTCCAAGTCCCAGTCCCAGTCTTAGTCCCAGTCCTAGTCCCTGTCCCGGTCCTAGTCCTAGTCCCAGTCCCAGTCCCAATCCCAGTCCCAGTCCTAGTCGCGTCCCAGTCCCAGTCCCGGTCCCGGTCCCAGTCCTGGTCCCAGTCCTGGTCCTACTCCCGGTCGTAGTCCCCGTCCCAGTCCCGGCCCAAGTCCCGGTCCAAGTCCTGGTCCCACTCCCGGTCCCAGTCACGGTCCCAGTCCCGGTCCCTGTCCCGGTCCCACTCCCAATCCCAATCACGGTCCGTGTCCCGATCCCAGTCCCGATCCCAGTCCTGATCCCAGTCCTGATCCCAGTCCTAATCCCATTCGTAATCCCAGTCGCGACCACATTCGCAATCCCAGTCGCGATCCCAGTCCCGATCCCAATCCTGGTCGCAGTCGCGATCCTAGTCCTGATCCCAATCTCGATCCCAATCCCGATCCCAATCCCGGTCCCAGTCCCAGTCCCAGTCCTAGTCCCAGTCCCAGTCCCAGTCCCATTCCCAGTCCCAGTCCCAATCCCTGTCCCAATCCCTGTCCCAGTCCCACTCCCAGTTTGAGTCCCAGTGCCCGTCTGAGTCCCAGTCCCTGTCCCAGTCCCAATCCCAGTCCCAGTCCCATTCCTAGCCCTAGTCCTAGTCCCAGTCCCAGTCCCAGTCCTAGTCTCAGTCTAAGTCCCAGTCCCAATCCTAGCCCCAATCCCATTCCCAATCTCAGTCCCAGTCCCAGTCCCAGTCCCTGTCCCAATCCCAGTCCCAGTCCCAGTCCCAGTCCCAGTCCCAGTCCCAG
>SZWC01000235.1:264480-302687 GCA_023375785.1 Penium margaritaceum | reverse complement strand
CCCAGTCCCGGTCCCAGTCCCGATCCTAGTCCCGGTCCCAGTCCCGGTCCTAGTCTCGGTCCCAGTCCCGATCCCGGTCCCGATCTCAGTCCCAATCATAGTCTCGATCCCAGTCCCGATCTCAGTCCCGATCGCAAGCCTAATCCAAGTCTCGATCCCAGCCCCGATTCCAATCCCGGTCCAGTCACGATCCCAGTCCCGATCCCAGTCCCAATCCCAGTCCCGATCCCAGTCTTGATGCCAGTCCCGATCAGAATCCTGATGCCAATCCCGATCCTAGTCCCGATCCTAGTCCCGATCCCAGTCCCGGTTCCAGTCTCGGTCCCAGTCCCGGTCTAAGTCCCAGTCCCAGTCCCAATCCGAGTCCCCGTCCCAGTCCCAATCTCAGTCCCGGTCCTTGTCTCGGTCCCAGTCCAGTTCCCAGTCCAGGTCCCAATCCCGGTCCCATTCCCGGTCCCTGTCCAGATCCCAGTCCCGATCCCAGTCCCGATCCCAGTATCGATCCTTGTCCTGATCCCAGTCCTGTTTCCAGTCTCGATCCCAGTCCGGATCCCAGTCCCGACCCCAGTCCCGATCCCATTCCCGATCCCAGTCCCGATCCCAGTCCCGATCCCAATAGCGATCCTAGTCGCGATCCCAGTTTCAATCCCAGTCACGACTCCGATCGCGATCCCAATCGCGATCCTAGTCGCGTTACCAGTCCCGGTCTCAATCCGGATCCCAGTCCCAGTCCCAGTCCCGGTCCCGGTCCCAGTCCCAGTCCCAGTCCAGATCCCATTCCCAATCCCAGTCCTGATCCCAGTCCAGATCCCAGTTCCGATCCTATTCCCGATCATACCCCCGATCATAGTCCCGGTCCTAGTTGCGGTCCCAGTCCCGGTCCCAGTCTCGGTCCCAATCCTGTTCCCTGTCTTGGTCCCCATCCCGGTCACAGTCCCGGTCAGAGTCCCGGTCCCAGTCCCGGTCCCAGTCACAGTCCCAGTCCGTGTCCCAGTCCCGGTCCCAGTCCCGGTCCTAGTCCCGCCCCCTTTCCCGGTTCTAGTATTGGTCCTAGTCCCAATCCCAGTCCTGATCCCAGTCCCGATCCCAGTCTTGATACCTGTCTCGATCTCAATCCCGATCCTAGTCCTAATCCTAGTCCCCATCCTAGTCCCGATTCCAATCCCGGTCCAGTCAGAATCCCAGTCCCGATCCCAGTCCCGATCCCAGTCCCGATCCCAGTCCCGATCCCAGTCCTCATCTTAGTCCCGATCCCAGTCCGGATCCCAGTCCCGATCCTCGTCCCGATCCTAGTCCCGATCCTAGTCCCGATCCCAGTCCCGGTCCCAGTCTCGGTTCTAGTCCCGGTCCCATTGTTGGTCCCAGTCCCGGTCCCAGTCCCGGTCCCTGTCCCAATCGTAGTCACCATCCCAGTCCCGATCTCAGTCCCGGTCCCTGTCCCGGTCCTAGTCCCGTTCTTAGTCCCGGTCCCGGTCCTGATCCCAGTCCCGGTCCCAGTCTCGATCCCAGTCCCGATCCGAGTCCCGATCCCAGTGATGATCCCAGTCTTGATCCCAGTCCTGTTTCCAGTCTCGATCCCAGACCCGATCCCAGTCCCAACCACAGTCTCAATCCCATTCCCGATCCCAGTCCCGATTCCACTCCTGATCCCAATCGCGATCCTATTCACGATCCCAGTCGCAATCCCAGTTGCGACTCCAGTCGCGAACCCAATCGTGATCCTAGTCGCAATCCCAGTCCCGATCGCAGTCGTGTTACCAATCCCGGTCCCAGTCCCGATCCCAGTCCCAGTCCGAGTCCCGATCCCTGTCCCAGTCCCAGTCACAGTCCCAGTCCCACTCCCTGTCCGAGTCCTAGTCCCAGTCCCGGTCCTAGTCCCAGTCCCAGTCCCCGTCCCTGTCCCAATCATAGTCCCAGTCCCAGCCCGAATCCCAATCCCATACCCAATCCCATTCCCAGTCCCAGTTCCAGTCCCAGTCCTAACCCTAGTCCCTGTCCCATTCCCAGTCCCAGTCCTAGTCCCAGTCCTAGTCCTGGTCCCAGTTCACTCCCAGTCCCAGTTCCAGTCCCAGTCCCAGTCCGAGTCCCAGCCCGAGTCCCAGTCCCAGTCCCAGTCCCATTCCTAGTCCCAGTCCCATTCCTAGTCCCTGTCCAAGGGCCAATCCCAGTCCTAGTCCTAGTCTCAGTCCCTGTCCCAGTCCCAGTCACATACCCAGTCCCAGTCCCAGTCCCAGTCCCAGTCCCAGTCCCGGTCACGGTCCCAGTCCCAGTACTAGTCTCGGTCCCAGTCGCGGTCCCAGTCCCGATCCCAGTCCCGGTCCTTGTCTCGGTCACAGTCCCGGTCCAAGTCCCGGTCCTACTCCCGGTCCCAGTACCGGTCCCAGTCCCGGTCCCAGTCCTGGTCCTTGTCCTGGTCCCAGTCCTGGTCCCAGTCCGGGTCCAAGTCCTGATCCCAGTCCCGATCCCAGTCCCGATCCTAGTCCTCATCCCAATCCCGATTCCAGTCCCGATCACAACCCCGATCCCAATCCCGATCCCAGACACAATCACAGTCCCGATCCCAGTCCCGATCCCATTATTGATCCCATTCAAAATCCTATTCACGATCCCAGACGCGATCCCAGTCGCGATCCCAGTTGCGATCCCAGTTTCCGATCCCAGTCCCGACCCCAGTCCCGATCCCAGTGCCGATCCCAGTCCCGGTGCCAGTCTCGATCCCAGTCCTAGTCCCAGTCCCGGTCCCGATCCCAGTCATAGTCCCAGTCCCAATCCCAGTCCCAGTCCCAGTCTCAGTCCCAGTCCCAGTCCCAGTCCTAGTCCAAGTACAAGTCCCAGTCCCAGTCTGAGTCCCAGTCCCAGTCCCAGTCCCAGTCCCAGTCCTAGTCCAAGTACAAGTCCCAGTCCCAGTCTGAGTCCCAGTCCCAGTCCCAGTCCCAGTCCGTGTCCCAATCCGTGTCCGAGTCCCTGTCCCTATCGCACTCCTAGTCCCAGTCCCAGTCCCAGTCCCGGTCGCAGTCCTACTCCCAGTCCCAATCCCAGTCTAAGTCCCATTCCCTGTCCCAGTCTTAGTCCCTGTCCCTGTCCCAGTCCAAGTCCCCGTCATAAGCCCAGTCCCAGTCCCATTCTTTGTCCTTGTCCCATTCTTCATCGTAGTCCCAGACCCACTCCCGATCCGGGTCCCAGTCCCAGTCCGAGTCCTAGTCTCAGTCCCAGTCCCAGTCCCAGTCCCAGTCCCATTTCCAGTCCCATTCATAGTCCCAGTCCTAGTCCCAGTCCCATTCACTGTCCCTGCTGCAGTCCCAGTCCCAGTCCCAGTCTCATTCCTAGTCCCAATACCAGTCCCAGTCACAGTCCCAGTCCCAGTCCCAGTCCTAGTCCTGGTCGCAGTCTCGGTCCCAGTCCCGGTCGTAGTTCCTGTCCCGGTCCTAGTCTTGGTCCTTGTCCCGGTCCCAATCCTGGTCCTTGTCCCGGTCACTGTCCCGGTCCCAGTCCCGGTCCTACTCCCGGTCCCAGTCCCGGTCCCAGTCCCGGTCCCAGTCCCGGTTCTTGTCCTCGTCCCAATCCCGGTCCCAGTCCGGATCCCGGTCCTGATCCCAGTCCCGATCCCATTCCCGATCATAGTCCAGATCCTTGTCCCGATTCCAGTCCCGATCACAGCCCCCATTCCAGTCCCGATCCCAGACCCAATCGCAGTCCCAATTCCAGTCCTGATCATAGCCCCGATCCCATTCCCGATCCCAATCACGATCCTACTCACAATCCCAGTGGCGATCCCAGTCACAATCCCAGTGGCGATCCCAGTGGCGATCCCAGTCGCGATCCCAATCCCGATCACAGTCGCGATCCCAGTCCCGATCCCAGTCCCGATCCAAGTCCCTGTTCGAGTCCCGGTCCCGGTCCCAGCCCCAGTCCCAGTCCGAGTCCCAGTCCCAGTCCAAGTCCCAGTCCCAGTCCCTGGCCAAGTCCCAGTCCCAGTCCCAGTCCCAGTCCCAGTCCCGATCCCAGTCCCGATCCAAGTCCCTGTTCGAGTCCCGGTCCCGGTCCCAGCCCCAGTCCCAGTCCGAGTCCCAGTCCCAGTCCAAGTCCCAGTCCCAGTCCCTGGCCAAGTCCCAGTCCCAGTCCCAGTCCCAGTCCCAGTCCCAGTCCCAATCCCAGTCCCAGTCAGATTCACTTTCCCAGTCTTAGTCCTTGTCCCAGTCCCAGTCCCAGTCCCAGTCCAAGTCCCCGTCCCAATCACAGTCCCGGTCCCATTCTTCGTCCCAATCCCAGTCCCAGTCCCAGTCCCATTCCCAGTCCCAGTCGCAGGCCCAGTCCGAGTCCCAGTCCTAGTTGCAGTCCAAGTCCCACTCACATACCCAGTCCCAGTCCCAATCACAGTCCTAATCCTAGTTCCAATCCCAGTCCCAGTCGCAATCCTAGTCCCACTCACAGTCCCAGTCCCTATCCCAGTCCCAGTCCGAATCTCAGTCCCAATCCTAGTCCCAGCACATTCCCAGTCACTGTCCCCGTCCTTGTCCCAGTCCCAGTCCCAATCCCAGTCCTAGTCCCAGTCACAGTCTCAGACCTAGTCCCAGTCCCGATCCCAGTTCCAGTCTCAGTCCCAGTCCCAGTCCTAGTCCCATTCCCAGTCCCAGTCACAGTCCCAGTCCCAGTCGCAGTCGCTGTCGCAGTCCCAGTCCCAGTCCCAGTCCCAGTCCCAGTCCTAGTCCCAGTTCCAGTCCCAGTCCCAGTCCCAGTCCTAGTCCCAGTTCCAGTCCCAGTCCCAGTCCCAGTCCTAGTCCCAGTTCCAGTCCCAGTCCCAGTCCCAGTCCTAGTCCCAGTTCCAGTCCCAGTCCCAGTCCCAGTCCTAGTCCCATTCCCAGTCCCATTCCCCATCTCAGTCCCAGTCATAGTCCCAGTCCCAGTCCCAGTCCCAGTCCCTGTCCCAATCCCATTCCCAGTCCCACTTCCATTCCCAGTCCCAACCCCAATCCCAATCCCATTCTGAGCCCTAGTCACATTTCCAGTCCCAGTCCCAGTCCCAATCCGAGTTCTAGTCCCTGTCCCAGTTCCAGTCATAATCCTAGTCCCAGTCCCAGCCCGAGTCCAAGTCCCAGTCCCAGTCCTAGTCCTCGTCCCAGTCTTAGTTATTGTCCCAGTCTCAGTCACAGTCCCAGTCCCAGTCCCAGTCTTAGTCTCGGTCCCAGTCCCGGTCCCAGTGCCGATCCCAGTCCTGATCACAGTCCTGATCCTAGTCCTGATCCTAGTCCTGATCCCAGTCCGATTCCAGTGCCGATCACAGCCCCGATCCCTTTCCCGATCCCAGACCCAATCCCAGTCCCATTCCCAGTCCCGATCCCAGTCCGGATCCCAGTCATGATCCTAATCGTGATCCCAGTTGCAATCCCATTCGCGATATTAGTCGGGATCCCAGTCGCGATCCCAGTCGCGATCCCAGTCCCAATCCCAGTCCCGATACCAGTCTCGATCCCAGTCCCCTCCCAGTCCCGGTCCCAGTCACGATCCCATTCCCAGTCCCAGCCCTGATCCTAGTCCCTGTCCCAGTCCCAGTCCCAGTCCAAGTCCTAGTCCCAGTCACTGTCCTTGTCCCAATCCCAGTCCCCGTCCCAGTCCCAGTCCCAGTCCCAGTCCCACTCCCAGTCACAGTCCCAGTCCCAGTCCCAGTCCCAGTCCTAGTCCCAGTCACTGTCCTTGTCCCAATCCCAGTCCCCGTCCCAGTCCCAGTCCCAGTCCCAGTCCCACTCCCAGTCACAGTCCCAGTCCCAGTCCCAGTCCCAGTCCTTGTCCTTGTCTTAATCCCTGTCCCAGTTCCTGTCCCTGTCCCAGCCCCACTCCCAGTCCCAGTCTGAGTTCCAGTCCCAGTCCCAGTCTCAGTCCGAGTCCCAGTCCCAATCCCACTCATAGTCCCATTCTTAGTCCCCGTCCCAGTCCCTGTCCGAGTCCCAGACCAAGTCCCAGTCCCAATCCCAGTCCTAGTCCGATTCTTAGTCCCAATCCCAGTCCCAGTCCCAGTCCTAATCCCAGTCCCTGTCCCAGTCCGAGTCCTAGTCCCACTCCCAGTCCCAGTCCCATTCCCAGTCCCAGTCCCAGTCCCTATCCCAGTCCCAGTCCCAATCCCAGTTGCAGTCCCAGTCCCAGTCCCATTCCCAGTCCCAGTCCCAGTCCCTATCCCAGTCCCAGTCCCAATCCCAGTTGCAGTCCCAGTCCCAGTCCTAGTCCCAGTCCCAGTCACAGTCCCAGTCCTAGTTCCAATCCTAGTCCCAGTCCCAATCCTAGTCCCAGTATCAGTCCCAGTCCGAGTCCTAGTCTTAGTCCTAGTCCCAGTCCAAGTCCCAATCCCAGTCCTAGTCTCAGTCCTTGTCCCAGTCCCAGTACCAGTCCCACTCCCAGTCCCTGTCCCAGTCCCGGTCTAAGTCCCGGTCCCAGTCCCAGTCCCAGTCCCGGTCCTAATCCTGATCCCAGTCCCGGTCCCAGTTGTGGTCCCAGTCCCGGTCCCAGTCCCGGTCCCAGTCCCAGTCCCAGTCCCGGTCCCTGTCCTGGTCCCAGTCCCTGTCCCAGTCCCGGTCCCAGTCTCAGTCCTAGTCCCGGTCCCAGTCCCGGTCCTAGTCCCGGTCCCAGTCCCGATCCGTCCTGATCCCAGTCCCGATCCCAGTCCTGATCCTAGTCCCGATCCCAGTCCTGATCCTAGTCCCGATCCCAGTCCCGATTCCAGTCCCAATCCCAGTCCCGATCCCAGTCCCAATCGCAGTCCCGATCCCAGTCGCGATCCCAGTCGCGATCACAGTCGCGATCCCAGTCGCAATCCTAGTCGCGATCCCAGTCGCAATCCCATTCCTGATCCCATACCTGATCCCGGTCGCGATCCCACTCCTGATCCCATTCCTGGTCCCAGTCCTGATCCCAGTCCCAGTCCCAGTCCCGGTCCCAGTCCCAGTCCCAGTCCCAGTCCCAGTCCCAGTCCCAATCCCATTCTCAGTCCCAGTCCCAGTCCCAGTCCCAGTCCCATGCCCAGTCCCAGTCCCAGTCCCAGTCCCATGCCCAGTCCCAGTCCCAGTCCCAGTCCCATGCCCAGTCCCAGTCCCAGTCCCAGTCCCATGCCCAGTCCCAGTCCCAGTCCCAGTCCCATGCCCAGTCCCAGTCCCAGTCCCAGTCCCATGCCCAGTCCCAGTCCCAGTCCCAGTCCCATGCCCAGTCCCAGTCCCAGTCCCAGTCCCATGCCCAGTCCCAGTCCCAGTCCCAGTCCCATGCCCAGTCCCAGTCCCAGTCCCAGTCCCATGCCCAGTCCCAGTCCCAGTCCCAGTCCCATGCCCAGTCCCAGTCCCAGTCCCAGTCCCATGCCCAGTCCCAGTCCCAGTCCCAGTCCCATGCCCAGTCCCAGTCCCAGTCCCAGTCCCATGCCCAGTCCCAGTCCCAGTCCCAGTCCCATGCCCAGTCCCAGTCCCAGTCCCAGTCCCATGCCCAGTCCCAGTCCCAGTCCCAGTCCCATGCCCAGTCCCAGTCCCAGTCCCAGTCCCATGCCCAGTCCCAGTCCCAGTCCCAGTCCCCGTCCCAGTCCCAGTCCCAGTCCTAGTCCCAGTTCCAGTCCCAGTCCCAAGCCCAGTCCTAGTCCAAGTCCAAGTCCCAGTCCTAGTCCCAGTCCCAGTCCCAGTTTCAGCCCCACTCTGAGTCCCAGTCCCAGCCCCAGTCGCAGTCCCATTCCCAGTCCCAGTCCCATCCCCAGTCCCAGTCCCAGTCCCCGTCCCTGTCCCAGTCCTAGTCCCAGTCCTAGTCCCAGTCCCAGTCCCAATCTCAATCCCTGTCCTTGTCCTTGTCCCAGTCCCAGTCCCAGCCCAAGTCCCGGTCCCAGTCCCAGTCCCAATCGCAGTCCCAGTCCAAGTCCCACAGACGAAAGAATGTCACCATGGGTGGTAAACTTTAACAGCTCATAACACGAGTCACAAATGGTCAGAGTGGAAGACAGTGATTTCTAAATACTAGTTAACGACTAGCAAGTACAAATACCTTCAATATGTAGTAGCACAGTGTGGCTACTATGCACAGTGTCCAACCAAAGTATGCATATGTCACTGACCATGACCAAAACATGTCACTTCACGTGGTCAATGTTGACAACTCACAACAAGAGTCACATATATTCAGAGGGGGTAACAATGGTTTGAGAACACTAGCTATCAACTAGAAAGCACAAAGTCCTTCCATACATAGTGACACGGTGTAGTAACCATGTACAGTGACAAACCAAACTAGGCATAAGTCACTAAACATGACCAAACGGATTTCACAGTGTGTGGTCAACTTTGACAACTCATATCACGAGTCACGAATGGTCAGAGGGAGAAACAATGGTTTAGGAACCCTGTGTATTGACTAGAAAGGACAAAGAACTTCAATATGTAGTGGCACGGTTTGGCTAATATGCACACCAAACAACCAAACTAGGCATATGTCACTGACCATGACCAGAGAATTTCAATATAGGTGGTCAACATTCACCGACCATAACACGAGTCACAAATGGTCAGAGGGGGGAACAATGGTCTGGGCATACCAGTTCTCACCTAGCAAGTACAACGACCTTCAATCAATAGTAGCAAGGTGTGGCTACCATGCACAAAGACCGACCATAGTAAGCATATGTACTGCCTTTAACCAAAGAAATCCGTTGTGTGTGAATAGCGTTGACAACTCATTATACGAGTCACAAATGGTCAGAGGGGGAAACAATGGGTTGGGAACACCAAGTATCAAATAGCAAGCACAAGGAGCTTCATAAAGTTGTGGCACGGTGTGGATACCATGCACGATGACCAACCAAAGTAGACATATGTTACTGACCATGACCAAGTAATTTCACTAAGTGTGGTAAGCTTTGACAACTCATAACACGAGTCACAAATGGTCAGAGTGGAAGACAATGGTTTGTGAATACTAGTTATCGAGTAGCAAGTAAAAATACCTTCAATATGTAGTGGCACGGCGTAGCTACCATGCACAGTGACCATCCAAAGTATGCATATTCCCCTGACCATGGCCAACGAATCTCACTTCGTGTGGTCAGCGTTGACAACTCACAACAAGAGTCACAGATAGTCAAAGGGGGGTAGCAATGGTTTGGGAACACTAGCTATTAACTAGAAAGCACAACGACCTTCAATACGTTGTGACACGGCGTAGTAACCATGTAGAGTACGAAACCAAAGTAGGCACATGTCACTAACCAACACAAAACAAATTTCACAGTGTGTGGTCAACGTTGAGAACTCATAACACGAGTCACAAATGGTCAGAGGGGGGAACAATGGGTTGGGAACACTAATTATCAACTAGCAAGTACGAAAAACTTCAAAAAGTAGTGGCACGGTGTTGCTAGCATGCACGGTGACCAACCAAAGGATGAATATGTCCCGACTATGACTGAAGAAATCCACTATGTGTGGTCAACATCGACAACTCATAACACGAGTCACAAATCACAGAGGGAGAGACAATGGGTTGTGAACCCTATGCATGGACTAGAAAGGACACTTAATTTCAATACGTAGTGGCACGGTGTGGCTACTATGCACACCAAACAACCAAACTAGGCATATGTCACTGACCATGACCAAAGAATTTCAATATGTGTGGTCAACGTTGACCAACCATAACACGAGTCACAAACGTTCAGAGGGGGAAACAATGATCCGGGAATATCAGTTCTCAACTAGCAAGTACAACGACCTTCAATCAGTAGTAGCACAGTGTGGCTACCATGCATGATGTACAGGCATATGTACAGCCTTTGACAAAAGAATTCCGTTGTGTGTGGTCAACGTTGACAACTCATAATACAAGTCACAAATAGTCAGAGGGGGGAAACAATTGTTTGGGAACACCAGGTATCAACTAGCAAGAAGATTGACATTCAATATGTTGTGATACGGTGTGGATACCATGCACAATGACCAACCAAGGTATGCATATGCCACTGACCATAACCAACGAATGTCACCATGTGTGGTAAACGTTGACAACTCATAACACGAGTCACAAATGGTCAGAGTGGAATATAGTGATTTCTAAATGCTAGCTATCGACTAGCAAGTACAAATACCTTCAATATGTAGTGGCACAGTGTGGCTACAATGCACGGTGACCAACCAAAGTATGCATATGTCACTGACCATGACCAAACAATTTCACTTCATGTGGTCAATATTGACAACTCACAACACGAGTCACGCATATTCAGAGGGGGTAACAATGGTTTGGGAATACTAGCTGTCAACTAGAAAGCACAAAGACCTTAAATACATAGTGACACGGCGTGGTAACCATGTACAGTGACAAACCAAAGTCGGCATATGTCGGTAACCATGACCAGAAGAAATTCACAGTGTGTGGTCAATGTTGAAAACCCATAACAGGAGTCACAAATGGTCAGAGGGGGACACAATGGGTTGGGAACAATAGTTATCAACTAGCAAGTACAAAGACCTTCAACAAGCAGTGGCACGGTGTGGCTAGCGTGCACATTGACCAACCAAAGGATGCATACGTCACTGACTATGACCGAAGAATTCCACTATGTGTGGTCAGCATTGACAACTCATATCACGAGTCACAAACGGTCAGAGGGGGGGACAATGGTTTGGGAACCCTACGTATCGGCTAGGAAGGACAGAGAACTTCAATACATAGTGGCACGGTGTGGCTAATACGCACACCACACAACCAAACTAGGCATATGTCACTGATCATGACCAGAGAATTTCAATATGGGTGGTCAACGTTCACCGACCATAACACAAGTAACAAACGATCAGATGGGGAAACAATGGTCTGGGAATATCAGTTATCAACTAGCAAGTACAACGACATTCAATCAGTAGTAGCAAGGTGTGGCTACCATGGACAATGACCAACCAAAGTAGGCATACGTACTGCCTTTGACCAAAGAAATACGCTGCGTGTGATCAGCGTTGACAACTCCTAATACGAGTCACAAATGGTCAGAGGGGGAAACAATGGTTTGGGAACACCAAGTATCAAATAGAAAGCACTAGGAGCTTCATTAATTTGTGGCACGGTGTGGATACCATGCACGATGACCAACCAAAGTAGGCATATGTCACTGACCATGACCAAATAGTATCACTATGTGTGGTGAACTTTGACAGCTCATAACACGAGCATGAATGGTTAGAGTGGAGGATACTGGTTTTTTAGTACTAGTTATCGACTAGGAAGTACAAATGCCTTCAAATATAGTGGCACAGTGTGGCTACAATGCACGGTGACCAACCAAAGTATGCATATGTCACTGACCATGACCAACGAATTTCACTTCATGTGGTCAGTGTTGACAACTCACAACACGAGTCACGGATATTCAGAGGGGGTAACAACTAGCTGGGAACACTAGCTATCAACTAGAAAGTACAAAAACCTTCAATACATAGTGACACGGCGAGGTAACCATGTGCAGTGACAAACCAAAGTAGGCATATGTCACTAACCATGACCAAACGATTTTCAAAGTGTGTGGTCAACGTTGAAAACGCATGACACGAGTCAGTAATGGTCAAAGGGGAAACAATGGGTTCGGAACACTAGTTATCAAATAGCAAGTAGAAATATTTTCAACAAGTAGTGGCACGGTGTGGCTACCATGCATAGTGAGCAACCAAAGGATGCATACGTCACTGACTATGACCGAAGAAGTCCAGTATGTATGTTCAAGATTGACAACTCAGAGGGAGAGACAATGGTTTGGGAACCCTATGTATCGACTAGAAAGGATAAAGAGCCTCAAAACGTAGTAGCAAGGTGTGGCTACTATGCACACCAAATAACCAGACTAGGCATATGTCACTGACCATGACCAAAGAATTTCAATATGGGTGGTCAACATTCACCAACCACAACATGAGTCACACACGGTCAGAGGGGGCAACAATGGTCTGGGAATATCAGTTCTAAACTAGCAAGTACAGCGGCCTTCAATCAGTATAAGCACGGTGTGGCTACCATGCACAATGATCGACCAAAGCAGGCATACGTACTGCCTTTGACCAAAGGAATCCGCTGTGTGTGGTCAACGTTGACAACCCATAATAGGAGTCATAAATGGCCGGAGGGCAAGACAATGGTTTGGGAACACCGGGTATAAACTAGCAAGAACAAGGACCTTCAATAATTTGTGGCACATTGTGGATACCATGCACGATGACCAAGCAAAGTAAGCATATGTCACTAACCATGACCAAATAATATTTCTAAGTGTGGTAAACTTTGACAACTCATAACACGAGTCACATATGGTCAGAGTGGAAGACAATGGTTTGTGAATACTAGTTATCGAGTAGCAATTACCAATACCTTCAATCTTTAGTGGCACAGCGTGGCTACCATGCACAGTGACCAACCAAAGTATGCATATGTCACTGACCATGACCAACGAATTTCACTTCATGTGGTCTGCGTTGACAACTCACAACACAAGTCAGAGATAGTCAAAAGGGGGGTAAAAATGGTTTGGAACACTAGCTATTAACTATAAAACACAAATACCTTCAATACGTAGTGACAAGGCGTGGTAACCATGTACAGTGACAACCCAAAGTAGGCATATGTCACTAACCATGACCAAACAAATTTCACAGTGTGTGGTCAACGTTGAAAACTCGTAACACGAGTCACAAATGGTCAGAGGGGGAAACAATGTGTTGGGAACACTAGTTATCTAATGGAAAGTACGAATAACTTCAACAAGTAGTGGCACGGTGTGGCTAGCGTGCACAGTGACCAACTAAAGGATGAATACGTCACCGACTATGACCGAAGAAGTCCACTGTGTGTGGTCAACATTCACAACTCAGAACACGAGTCACAAATGGTCAGAGGGAGAGACAATGGTCTGGGAGTCTTATGCATGGACTAGAAAGGACCAATAACCTCAATACGTAGTGGCACGGTGTGGCTACTATGCACACCAAACAACCAAACTAGGCATATGTCGTTGACCATGACCAAAGAATTTCAATATGGGTCGTCAACGTTCACCAACCATAACACGAGTCACAAATGGTCAGAGGGGGAAACAATGGTCCGGGAATATCAGTTCTCAACTAGCAAGTACAATGACATTCAATCAGTAGTAGCACAGTGTGGCTACCATGCACAATGATAGACCAAAGTAGGCATATGTACTGCCATTGACCAAAGAAATCCGCTGTGTGTGGTCAACGTTGACAACTCATAGTACAATTCACAAAACGTCAGAGGGGAAAACAATTGTTTGGGAACACCAGGTGTCAACTAGCAAGCAGGCTGAAATTCACGGAATGGATACCACGCACAATGACCAACCAAGGTATGCATATGTCACTGACCATGACCAAAGAATGTCACCATGTGTGGTAAACTTTGACAACTCATAACACGAGCCTCAAATGGTCAGAGTGGAAGATAGTGATTTATAAATACTAGTTAACAAATAGCAAGTACAAATACCTTCAACATGTAGTAGCACGGTGTGGCTACAATGCACAGTGACCAACCAAAAGTATGCATATGTCACTGACCATGACCGAAGAATTTCACTTCATGTGGTCAATGTTGCAACTCACAACACGAGTCACGGATATTCAGAGGGGGTAACAATGGTTTGGGAACACTAGCTATCAAGTAGAAAGCACAAAGACCTTCAATACGTAGTGACACTAAGTGGTAACCATGTACTGTGACAAACCAAAGTAGGCATATGTCGGTAACCATGACCAAAAGAATTTCACAGTGTGTGGTCAACGTTGAAAACTCATATCACGAGTCACAAATGGTCAGTGGGGGAAACAATGGGCTGGGAACACTAGTTGTCAACTGGCAAGTACAAAGACCTTCGACAAGCAGTGGCACGGTGTGGCTAGCGTGCACAGTGACCAAACAATAGATGCATACGTCACTAACTATGACCGAAGAAGTTCACTATGTGTGGTCAACGTTGACAGCTCATAACACGATTCACAAATGGTCAGAGGGAGATAATGATTTGGGAACCCTATGTATCAAGTAGAAAGGACAAAGGACTTCAATGCCTAGTGGCACGGTGTGGCTAATATGCACACCACACAAGCAAACTAGGCATATGTCACTGACCAAGACCAGAGAGTTTCAATATGGGTGGTCAACGTTCACCAACCATAACACGAGTTGCAAACAGTCGGAGCGGGAAACAATGGTCTGCAAATATCAGGTCTCAACTAGCAAGTACAACGACCTTCAATCAGTACTAGCAGGGTGTGGCTACCATGCACAATGACCGACCAAAGTAGGCATATGTACTACCTTTGACCAAAGAATTCCGCTGTGTGTGATCAGTGTTGACAACTCATAATATGAGTCATAAATGGTCAAAGGGGGAAACAATGGTTTGGGAATACCAAGTATCAAATAGCAAGCACAAGGAGCTTCGTTTAGTTGTGGCACGGTGTGGATACCATGCACGATGACCAACCAAAGTAGGCACATGTCATTGACCATGACCAAATAATGTCACTAAGTGTGGTAAACTTTGACAACTCATAACACGAGTCACAAATGGTCAGGGTGGAAGATAATGGTTTGTTAATACTAGTTATCGACTATCAGGTACAAACCCCTTCCAAATTTAGTAGCACATCGTGGCTCCCGTGCACAGTGACCAACCAAAGTATGCACATGTCACTGACCACGAACAAAGAATTTCACTTCATGTGGTCAACATTTACAACTCACAGATAGTCAGAGGGGGTAAACAATGGGTTGGGAACACTAGCTATCAACTAGAAAGCAAAAAGACCTTTGGTACGTAGTGACATGGCGTGGTAACTATGTACAGTGACAAACCAAAGTAGGCATATGTCACTAACCATGACCAAACAGATTTAACAGTGAGTGGTCAACGTTGAAAACTCATGACACGAGATAAATATGGTAAGTGGGGGAAACCATGGGTTGACAACACGAGTTATTAACTAGCAAGTAGAAAGATTCTCAACAAGTAGTGGCACGGTGTGGTTAGCGTGCACAGTGACCAACCAAAGGATGCATACGTCACAGACTATGACCGAAGAAGTCCACGATGTATGTTCAAATTTGACAACTCATAACACGAGTCACAACTCGTCAGAGGGAGAGACAATGGTTTGGGGACCCTATGCAGCGACTAGAAAGGACAAGGAACTTCAATACGTAGTGGCACGGTGCGGCTACTATGCACACCAAACAGCCAAACTAGGCATATGTCACTGACCATGACCAAATAATTTCAATATGGGTGGTCAACATTCACCAACCATAGCACCAGTCACAAACGGTCTGAGGGGGAAACAATGGTCTTGGAATATCAGTTCTCAACTAGCAAGTACAGTGGCCTTCCATCAGTCTAAGCACGGTGTGGCTACCATGGACAAAGACCGTCCAAAGTAGGCATGCGTACTGCCTTTGACCAAAGAAATCCGCTGTGTGTGGTCAACGTTGACAACTCATAATAGGATGCACAAATGGTCAGAGGGGGATACAATGGCTTCAGAACACCAGGTATCAACTAGCAAGCACAAGGACCTTCAATATGTTGTGGCACGGTGTCCATACCATGCACGATGACCAACCAAAGTAGGCATATGTCACTGACCATGACCAAATATTGTCACTAAGTGTGGTAAACTTTGACAACTCTTAACACGAGTCACAAATGGTCAGAGTGGAAGACAGTGGTTTGTGAATACTAGTTATCAAGTAGCAAGTACAAATACATTCAGTATGTAGTGGCACAGCGTGGCTACCATGCACAGTGACCAACCAAAGTACGCATATGTCACTGACCATGACGAAGGAATTTCACTTCATGAGGTCAACATTGACAACTCACAACACGAGTCACAGATAGTGAGAGCAATGGTTGAGAGGTTATTCAAGCTCAAACATGCAAACTTTGAAATTCTGTCTGCGTCAATTTTGTATGATTAAACTAACTTTGTTATTATTCATAATTTTGAAAACGACCCTCGAATCGTATACCCCCTTATTTTATGCCCTCTACCCACAGGAACTCCTATAATGTCTTTTGGACATCATATGAACACCATGTGAGTTGGTTTAGTGCTTATAGAGTTAGATTCTGGAGCGGTAGGTCCTGGGTTTGAATCCTCGTACGCGCAATATAGAATAGGCTCGCGACCATGGAGGGAGGGGGGCGGCCGTGTTGTGATACCTCAACTCTACTTTCGAGCCTAAGCCATGGAGGGGTATGGGGGGTGTCATAATGCGGTCGCAAATCTGTCCTCCAGGTAGTCCACGGAACATGCCTCCAGGGGGGTGGGAGGGAGTATTCCAGTGAAGGTACCTACGTGCAACAAGTCAACAAAACCGACCTGGTGTCAAAGGGGGAAACCGTTTACTATGTATTGACTAGCATGTGCAAATACCTTCAACAAGATGTGGAACGGTGTGGCTACCATGCACAATGACCAACCAGATTAGGCATGTGCCACTGACCATGAACAAAGAATTCCACTTCATGTGGTCAACATCGACAACTCACAACATGAGTCACTGATAGTCAGAGGGGGGGGGGAAATGATTTGGGAGCACTAACTATCAACTAGAAAGCACAAAGACCTTCGATACGTAGTGACACGGCGTGGTAACCATGTACGGTGACAAACCAAAGTAGGCATATTTCACTAACCATGACCAAACGGATTTCACATTGTGTGGTCAACGTAGAAAACTCATAACACGAGATAAATATGGTAAGTGGAGAAAACCATGGGTTGGGAACACTAGTTATCAACTAGCAAGTAGAAAATAATTTCAACAAGCAGTGGCACGGTGTGGAGAGCGTGCACAATGACCAACCAAAGGATTTACACGCCACTGACTATGACCGAAAAATTCCACTATGTATGTTCAACATTGGAAACTCATAACACGAGTCACAAATGGTCAGAGGGAGAGACAATGGTTTGGGAACCCTATGTATCGACTAGAAAGGACAAACAACTCCAATACGCAGTGGCAGGGTTTTGGCTACTATGCACACCAAACAACCAAACTAGGCATATGTCACTGACCATGACCAAAGAATTTCAATATGGGTGGTCAACATTCACCAACCATAACACGAGTCACAAATGGTCAGTGGGGGAAACAATGGTCTGGGAATATCAGTTTTCAACAAGCAAGTGCAGCGGCATTCAATCAGTCTAAGCACTATGTGGCTACCATGGACAATGACCGACCAAAGTAGGCATACGTACTGACATTGACCAAAGAAGCTCGCTGTGTGTGGTCAACGTTGACAACTCATAATAGGAGTCACAAATGGTCAGGGGGGGGAGACAATGGTTTCGGAACACCATGTATGAACTAGCAAGAACAATGACCTTCAATACGTTGTGGCAAGGTGTGGATACCATGCACGATGACCAACCAAAGTAGGCATATGTCACTGACCATGACCAAATGATGTCACTAAGTGTGGTAAACTTTGACAACTCATAACACGAGTCACAAATGGTCAGAGTGGAAGACAATGGTTTGTGAATACTAGTTATGGAGTAGAAAGTACAAATACCTTCCGTATGTAGTGGCACAGTATGGCTACCATGCACAATGGTCGACCAAAGTAGGCATATGTCACTGACCATGACCAAATGATGTCACTAAGTGTGGTAAACTTTGACAACTCATAACACGAGTCACAAATGGTCAGAGTGGAAGACAATGGTTTGTGAATACTAGTTATGGAGTAGAAAGTACAAATACCTTCCGTATGTAGTGGCACAGTATGGCTACCATGCACAGTGACCCACCAAAGCATGCACATGTCACTGACCATGACGCGCGAATTTCACTTCATGTGGTCAACATTAACAACTCACAACACAAGTCACAGATTGTCAGAGGGGGGTAACAATGGTTTCGGAAAACTAGCTATCAACTAGAAAGCACAAAGACCTTCAATACGTAGTGACATGGCGTGGTAACCATGTACAATGACAAACCAAAGTAGTTATATGTCACTAACCATGACCAAACGAATTTCACAGTGTGTGGTCAACATTGAAAACTCATAAAACGAGTCACGAGTTTTCAGATGGGGAAACAATGGATTGGCAATACTAGTTATTAACTAGCAAGTACGAACAACTTCAACAAGTAGTGGCACGGTGTGGCTAGCGTGCACAGTGACCAACCAAAGGATGAATACGTCACTGACTATGAACGAAGAAGTCCACTATGTGTGGTCAACATTGACAACCCATAAAACGAGTCACCAATGGTCCGGGGGGGGGGACAATGGTTTAGGAACCCTGTGCATGGACGAGAAACGACAAATAAATTCAATACGTAGTTGCACGGTGTGGCTACTCTGCACACCAAACAACCAAACTAGGCATATGTCACTGACCATGACCAAAAAATTTCAATATGGGTGGTGAATGATCACCAACCATAACACGAGTCACAAACGGTCAGAGGGGGAAACAATGATCTGGGAATATCAGTTCTCAAGTCGCAAGTACAACGACCTTCAATCAGTAGTAGCACGGTGTGGCTACCATGCACAATGGCCGACCAAAGTAGGCATATGTACGTCCTTTAACCAAATAAATCCGCTGTGTTATGTCAACGTTGAAAGCTCATAATATGAGTCACAAATAGTCAGAGGGGGAAACAATTGTTTGGGAACACCAGGTATAACTAGCAAGCACAATGACCTTCAATACATTTTGGCACGGTGGGGATACCATCCACGATGACCAACCAAGGTGTGCATATGTCACTGACCATGACCAAAGAATGTCACCATGTGTGGTAAACTTTGACAACTCATAACAGGAGTCACAATTGGTTAGAGTGGGAGATAATGATTTCTAAATACTGGTTATCGACTAGCAAGTACAAATGCCTTCAAGATGTAGTGGCACCGTGTGGCTACAATGCACAGTGACCAACCAAAGTATGCATATGTCACTGACCATGACCAAATAATTTCACTTCATGTGGTCAATATTGACAACTCACAACATAAGTCACATATATTCAGAGGGGGTAACAATGGTTTGGGAACACTAGCTATCAACTAGAAAGCACAAAGACCTTCATTACGTAGTAACACGGCCTGGTAACCATGTACATTGACACACTAAAGTAGGCATATGCCGCTAACCATGACCAAAAGAATTTCACAGTGTGTGGTCAACGTTGAAAACCCATAACACGAGTCACATATGGTTAGAGGGGGAAACAAAGGGTTGGGAACAATAGTTATGAACTAGCAAGTACAGAGACCTTCAACAAGCAGTGGCACGGTGTGGCCAGCGTGCACAATTATTAACCAAAGGATGCATATGTCAGTGACTGTGACCGAAGAAGTCCACTATGTGTGGTCAACATTGATAACTCATATCACGAGTCACAAATGGTCAGAGGGAGAGACAATGGTTTGGGAACCCTATGTATCGACTAGAAAGGACAAAGAACTTCATTACGTAGTGGCACTGTGTGGCTAATATGCACACCAAACAACCAATATAGGCATATGTCACTGACCATTACTAGAGAATATCAATATGGGTGGTCAACGTTCACCGACCATAACACGAGTCACAAGCGGTCAGAGGGGGAAACAATGGTATGGGAATATCAGTTCTCAACTAGCAAGTACAACGACTTTCAGTTATTAGTAGCAAGGTGTGGCTACCATGCACAGAGACCCACCAAAGTAGGCATATGTATTGCCTTTGACCAAAGAAATCCGCTGTGTGTGATCAGCGTTGACAACTCATTATACGAGTCACAAATGGTTGGAGGGGGAAAACAATGGCTTGGGAACACCAAGCATCAAATAGCAAGCACAAGGAGCTTCCTTAAGTTGTGGCACGGTGTGGATACCATGCACGATGACTAACCAAAGTAGGCATATGTCACTGACCATGACCTGATAATGTCAGTAAGCGTGGTAAGCTTTGACAACTGATAACACGAGTCACAAATGGTCAGGGTGGAAGATAATTGTTTTTTAATACTGTTTATCAACTAGCAAGTACAAATACCTTCAACATGTAGTGGCACAGTGTGGCTACAATGCACAGTGACCAACCAAAGTATGCATATATCACTGACCATGACCAAAGAATTTCACTTCATGCGGTCATTGTTGACAACTCACAACACGATTCACAGATATTCAGAGGGGGTAATCATGGTTTGGGAACACTAGCTATCAACTATAAAGCACAAATACATTCAACACATAGTGACACACCGTGGTAGCCATGTACATTGACAAACCAAAATAGGCATATGTCACTAACCATTAGCAAACGAATTTCACAGTGTGTCGTCAACGTTGAAAACTCATAACACGAGTCACAAATGGTCAGAGGGGGAAACAATGGGTTGGGAACACTAGTTATCAACTAGCAAGTAGAAAGATTTTCAACAAGTAGTGGCACGGTGTGGCTAGCGTGCACACTGACCAACCAAATGATGCATACGTCACTGACTGTCACCAAAGATGTCCACTATGTATGTTCAACATTGACAACTCATAACACGGGTCACAAATCGTCAGAGGGAGAGACAATGGTTTGGGAACCCTATGTATTGACTAGAAAGGACAAAGAACTTCAATACATAGTGGCACGGTGTGGCTACTATTCACACCAAACAACCAAACTAGGCATATGTCAATGACCATGACCAAATAATTTCAATATGTGCGGTCAACATTCACCAACCATAACACATGTCACAAACGGTCAGAAGGGGAAACAATGGTCTGGGAATATCAGTTCTCAACTAGCAACTACAGCGGCCTTCAATCAGTATAAGTACAGTGTGGCTACCATGCACAATAACCGACCAAAGTAGGCATATGTACTGCCTTTGACCAAAGAAATCCGCTATGTGTGGTCAACGCTGACAACTCATAGTAGGAGTTACAAATGGTCAGAGGGGGAGACAATTGTTTGGGAACACCAGGTATCGACTAGCAAGCGCAAGGACCTTCAATAAGTTGTGACACGGTGTGGATACCATGCACGATGACCAACCAAAGTAGGCATCTGTCACTGAACATGATCAAATAATGTCACTACGTGTAGTACTTTGGCAACTCGTAACACGAGTCACAAATGGTCAGAGTGGAAGACAATGGTTTGTGAATACTAGTTATCGAGTACCAAGTACAAATACCTTCAATATGTAGTGGTACAGCGTGGCTACCATGCACAGTGACCAGCCAAAGTGTGCATATGTCACTGACCATGATGAAGGAATTTCACTTCATGAGTTCAACATTGACAACTCACAACACGAGTCACAGATAGTGATAGGGGGAATAAAATGGGTTGAAAACATTAGCTATCATGTAGAAAGCACAAAGACCTTCAATACACTGTTACACGGCGTGGTAACCATGTACAGTGAAAAACCAAAGAAGGCATATGTCACTAACCATGACCAAAAAGAATTCACAGTTTGTGGTCGACGTTGAAATCTCATAACACGAGTCACAAATGGTCAGATGGGGAAACAATGGGTTGGAAACACTAGTTATCACTTGGCAAGTACAAACAACCTCAACAAGTAGTGGCACGGTGTGGCTAGCGTGCACAGTGACCAACCAAAGGATGAACACGTCACTGACTATGAACAAAGAAGTCCACTATGTGTGGTCAACATTGACAACACATAACACGAGTAACAAATGGTCTAGGGGGGAGACAATGGTTTGGGAACCCTATGCATGAACTAGAAAAGGACAAATAAGTTCAATACCTAGTGGCACGGTGTGGCTACTATGCACACCAAACAACCAAACTAGGCATATGTCAAGGAGCATGACCAAAGAATTTCAAGATGGGTGGTCAACGTTCACCAACCATAACACGAGTCACAAACGGTCAGAGGGGGAAACAATGGTCTGGGAATATCAGTTCTGAACTCACAAGTACAACGAACTTCAATCAGTAGTAGCACGGTGTGGCTACCATGCACGATGACCGACCAAAGTAGGCATATGTACTTCCTTTAGCCAAATAAATCCGCTGTGTGTGGTGAACGTTGACAACTCATAGTACCAGTCACAAATAGTCAGAGGGGGAAACATTTCTTTGGGAACACTGGGGATCAACTAGCAAGCACAATGACCTTCAATCCGTTTTGGCATGGTGTGGATACCATGCACGATGACGAACCAAGGTGTGCATATGTATCTGACCATGACCAAAGAATATCACCATGTGTGGTAAACTTTGACAACTCATAACACGAGTCAAAAATGGTCAGAGAGGAAGATAATGGTTTTTAAATAATAGTTGTCGATGAGCAAGTACACATACCTTCAAGATTTAGTGGCACGATGTGGCTACAATGCACAGTGACCAACCAAAGTATGCATATGTCACGGACCATGACCAAATAATTCCACTTAATGTGGTCAATATTGACAACTCACAACACGAGTCACGGATATTTAGAGGGGGTAACAATGGTCTGGGAACACTAGCTATCAACTATAAAGCACAAAGACCTTCAGTACGTAGTGACACGGCTTGGTAACATGCACATTGACAAACCAAAGTAGGCATATGTCGGTAACCATGACCAAAATAATTTCACAATGTGTGGTCAACGTTGAAAACCCATAACACGAGTCACAAATGGTCAGAGGGGGAAACAATGGGTTGGGAACAATAGTTATCAACTAGAAAGTACAAAGACCTTCAACAAGCAGTGGCACGGTGTGGCCAGCGTGCACAGTGACCAACCAAAGGATGCACACGTCACTGACTATGACCGAATAAGTCCACTATGTGTGGTCAACATTGACAACTCATATCACGAGTCAAAAATGGTCCGAGGGAGAGACAATGGTTTGGGAAACCTATGGATCGACTAGAAAGGACAAACAACTTCGATACGTAGTGGCACGGTGTGGCTAATATGCACACCAGACAACCAAACTAGGCATATGTCACAGACCATGACCACAGAATTTCAATATGGGTGGTCAACGTTTACCGGCCATAACACGAGTCACAAACGGTCAGAGGGGGAAACAATGGTCTGGGAATATCAGTTCTCAACTAGCAAGTACATTGACCATGCACTATGACCGACCAAAGTAGGCATATGTACTGCCTTTGACCAAAGAAAGCCGCTGTGTGTGATCAGCGTTGACAACGCATAATACGAAACACAACTGGTCAGAGGGGGAAACAATGGTTTGGGAACACCAAGTATCAAATAGCAAGCACAAGGACCTTCATTAAGTTGTGGCACGGTGTGGATACCACGCACGACGACCAACCAAAGTAGGCATATGTCACTGACCATGACCAAATAATGTCACTAAGTTTGGTAAACTTTGACAACTCATAACACGAGTCACAAATGGTCAGGGTGGACGATAATTGTTTTTTAATACTAGTTATCGGCTAGCAAGTACAAATACCTTCAATATGTAGTGGCACAGTGTGGCTACAATGCACAGTGACCAAACAAAGTAGGCATATGTCACTGCCCATGACCAAAGAATTTCACTTCATGTGGTCAATGTTGACAACTCACAACACGTCACAGGTTTTTAGAGGGGGTAACAATGGCTTGGGAACACTATCGATCAAATAGAAAGCACAAAGACCTTCAATACATAGTGACACGGCGTGGTAACCATGTACAGTGACAAACCAAAGTAGGCATGTGTCACTAACCATGACCAAATGAATTTCACAGTGTGTCGTCAACTTTGAAATTGCATAACACAAGTCACAAGTGGTCAGAGGGGGAAACAATGGGTTGGGAACACTAGTTATCAACTAGCAAGTACAAAGATTTTTCTTATGTATTGGCACGGTGTAGCTACCGTGCACAATGACCTATCCAAATAGGCATACGTCATTGCTCATGACCAACGAAGTTTAGTGTGTGTGGTCAACACTCACATCTCACAATACAAGTCAAAAATGGGCAGTGGGAGAAACAATGGTTTGGGAATACTCGGTATCAACTAGCAAGTACAAAGACCTTTGATAAGTGCTAGCACGGTGTGGCTACCATGCACAATGACCAACCAAAGTATGCTTCTATCACTGAATATCATGAAAAGAGTTTCATTGTGTAGTCAACTTTCCTTATTACGGCTGGTCAATCGAAGCAATGGTTGAAAGGTTATTCAAGCTCGAATATGCGAACTTTGAAATTCTGTCTGCGTCAATTTTGTATGATTAAACTAATTTTGTTATTATTCAAACTTTTGAAATCTACCCTCGAATCTTACACCCCTTTATTTTATGCCATCTACCCACAGGAACTCCTATAATGTCTTTCGGACATCATATGAACACCATGTGAGTTGGCTTAGTACTTATAGATTTAGACTCTGGAGCGGTAGGTCCTGGGTTTTAATCCTCGTACGCGCAATATAGAATAGGCTCGCGACCAGGGAGGGAGGGCGGCGGCCGTGTTGTGATACCTCAACACTACTTTTGAGCCTAATCCATGGAGGGGTATGGGGGGGTGTCATAATGCAGTCGCAAATCTGTCCTCCAGGTAGTCCACGGAACATCCCTCTAGGGGGGTGGGAGGGAGTATTCCAGTGAAGGCACCTACATGCAACATATCAACAAAACCGACCTGGTGTCAAAGGGAGAAACCTTTTGCTATTTATTGACAAGCAAGTGCAAATACCTTCAACAAGAAGTGGAACGGTGTGGCTACCATGCACAATGACCAACCAGATTAGGCATGTGCCACCGACCATGAACAAAGAATTTCACTCCATATGGTCGACATTGACAACTCACAACACGAGTCACTGGTAGTCAGAGGGGGGTAAAAATGGTTTGGGAACACTAGCTATCAACTAGAAAGCACAAATACCTTCGATACGTAGTGACACGGCGTGGTAACCATGTACGGTGACAACCCAAAGTAGGCATGTTTCACTAACCATGACCAAACGGATTTCACAGTGTGTGGTCAACGTTGAAAACTCATAACACGAGATAAATATGGTAAGTGGGGAAAACCATGGGTTAGGAACACTAGTTATCAACTAGCAAGAAGAAAGATTTTTCAACAAGCAGTGGCACGTTGTGGCTAGCGTGCACAATGACCAACCAAAGGATGCATACGTCACTGACTACGACCGAAGAAGTCCACTATGTATGTTCAACATTGGAAACTCATAACACGAGTCACTAATGGTCAAAGGGAGAAACAATGGTTTGGGAACCCTATGTATCAACTAGAAAGGACAAATAACTTCAATACGTAGTGGCACGGTGTGGCTACTATGCACACCAAACAACCAAACTAGGCATATGTCACTGAGCATGACCAAAGAATTTCAATATGGGTGGTCAACATTCACCAACCATAACACGAGTCACAAACGGTCAGAGGGGGGAAACAATGGTCTGGGAATATCAGTTCTCAACTAGCAAGTACAGTGGCATTCAGTGAGTCTAAGCACTATGTGGCTACCATGGACAATGACCGACCAAAGTAGGCAAACGTACTGCCTTTGACCAAAGAAGTTCGCTATGTGTGGTCAACATTGACAACTCCTAATAGGAGTCACAAAGGGTCAGGGGGGGAGACAAAGGTTTCGGAACACCATGTATGAACTAGCAAGCACAATGACCTTCAATACGATGTGGCAAGGTGTTGATACCATGCACAATGACCAACCAAAGTAGGCATATGTCACTGACCATGACCAAAGAATGTCACCATGTGTGATAAACTTTGACAGCTCATAACACGAGTCACAGACGGTGAGAGTGGAAGACAATGGTTTATAAATACTAGTTATCGACTAGAAAGTATAAATACCTTCAATATGTAGTGGCACAGTGTGGCTACAATGCACAGTGACCAACGAAAGTATGCATATGTCACTGACCATGACCAAAGAAATTCACTTCATGTGGTCAATGTTGACAGCTCACAACATGAGTCACGGATATTCACAGGGGCTAACAACGGGTTGGGAATACTAGCTTTCAATTAGAAAGCACAAAGACCTTCGATACGTAGTGACACGGCGTGGTAACCATGTACAGGGACAAACCAAAGTAGGCATGTGTCACTAACCATGACCAAACGGATTTAACAGTGTGTGGTCAACATTGAAAACTCATAACACGAGTCACAAATGGTCAGTGGGGGAAACCATGGGTTGGGAACACTAGTTATCAACTAGCAGGTAGAAATATTTTCAACAAGCAGTGGCACGGTGTGGCTAGCGTACACAGTGACCAACCAAAGGATGCATACATCACTGACTATGACCGAAGAAGTCAACTATGTGTGGTCAACATTGACAACTCATAACACGAGGCACAAATGGTCAGAGGGAGAGACAATGGTTCGGGAACCCTATGTATCGACTAGAAAGGACAAATAACTTCAATGTGTAGTGGCACGGTGTGGCTAACATGCACACCAAACATCCAAACTAAGCATATGTCAGTGACCATGACCAGAGAATTTCAATATGGGTGGTCAATATTGACCAACCATAACACGAGTCAGAAACGGTCAGGAGAGGAAACAATGGTTTGGGAATATCATTTGTCAACTAGCAAGTACAACGACCTTCAGTCAGTAGTAGCACGGTGTGGCTACCATGCACAATGACCGACCAAAGTAGGTATATGTACTACCTTTGACGAAAGAAATCCGCTGTGTCTGGTCAACGTCAACAACTCATAATACGAGTCACAAATGGTTAGAGGGGGGAACAATGGTTTGGGAACACCAAGTACCAAATAGCAAGCACAAGGATCCAAAATACATTGTGGCACGGTGTGGATACCATGCATGATGACCAACCAAGGTATGCATATGTCACTGACCATGACCAAATAATGTCACTAAGTGTTGTAAACTTTGACAACTCATAACACGAGTCACAAATGGTCAGAGTGGAAGACAATGGTTCGTGAATACTATTTATGGAGTAGCAAGTACAAGTACCTTCAGTATGTAGTGGCACAACATGGCTACCATGCACAGTGACCAACCAAAGCATGCACATGTCACTGACCATGACGAACAAATTTCACTTCATGTTGTCAACATTGACAACTCACAACACAAGTCACAAATTGTTAGAGGGGGGTAACAATGGTTTGGGAACACCAACTATCAACTAGAAAGCACAAAGACCTTAAATACGTAGTGACACGGCGTGGTAACCACGTACAATGACAAACCAAAGTAGGCATATGTCACTGACCATGACCAAACAAATTTCACAGTGTGTGGTCAACATTGAAAACTCATTAAACGAGGCACAAGTTTTCAGATGGGGAAACAATGGATTGGCAATACTAGTTATTCACTAGGAAGTACGAACTACTTCAACAAGTAGTGGCACGGTGTGGCTACCGTGCACAGTGACCAACCAAAGGATGAATAAATCACTGACTATGGAAGAATAAGTCCACTATGTGTGGTCAACATTGACAACTCATAACACGAGTCACAAATGGTCCGGGGGGAGACAATGGTTTGGGAACCCTATGCATGGACAAGAAAGGACAAATAAATTCAATACGTAGTGGCACGGTGTGGCTACTCTGCACACCAAACAACCAAACTAGGCATATGTCACTCACCATGACCAAATAATTTCAATATGGGTGGTCAACAATATCCAACAATAACACGAGTCACAATCGGTCAGAGGGGGAAACAATGGTCTGGGAATATCAGTTCTCAACTCCCAAGTACAACGACCTTCAATCAGTAGTAGCACGGTGTGGCTACCATGCACGATGACCGATAAAAGTATGCATATGTACGTCCTTTAACCAAACAAATCCGCTGTGTTATGTCAACGTTGACAACTCATAATACGAGTCACAGTTAGTCAGAGGGGGAAACAACTATTTGGGAACACCAGGTATCAACTAGCAAGCACAATGACCTTCAATGCGTTTTGGCACGGTGGGGATACCATGCACGATGACAAACCAAGGTGTGCATGTCACTGACCATGACCAAAGAATGTCACCATGGGTGGTAAACTTTGACAACTCATATCACGAGTCACAATTGGTCAGAGTGGAAGATAATGGTTTCTAAATACTAGTTATCGACTAGCAAGTACAAATGCCTTCAAGATGTAGTGGCACCATGTGGCTACAATGCACAGTGACCAACCAAAGTATGCATATGTCACTGACCATGACCAAAGAATTTCACTTCATGTGGTCAATATTGACAACTCACAACACAAGTCACAGATATTCAGAGGTGGTAACAATGGTTTGGGAACACTAGCTATCGACTAGAAAGCACAAAGACCTTCACTACGTAGTGACACGGCCTGGTATCCATGTACATTGACAAACTAACGTAGGCATATGTCGATAACCATGACCAAAAGAATTTCACAATTTGTGCTCAACGTTGAAAACCCATAACACGAGTCACAAATGGTCAGAGGGGGAAACAATGGGTTGGGAACAATAGTTATCAACTAGCAAGTACAAAGACCTTCAACAAGCAGTGGCATGGTGTGGTCAGCGTGCACAATTACCAACTAAAGGATGCATACGTCACTGACTATGACCGAAGAAGTCCACTATGTGTGGTCAACATTGACAACTCATATCACGAGTCACAAATGGTCAGAGGGAGACACAATGGTTTGGGAACCCTATGTATCAACTATAAAGGACAAAGAACTTCAATGCGTAGTGGCACGGTGTGGCTAATATGCACACCAAACAACCAAACTAGGCATATGTCACTGACCATTACTAGAGAATTTCAATATGGGTGGTCAACGTTCACCGACCATAACACGAGTCACAAGCGGTCAGAGGGGGAAACAATGGTATGGGAATATCAGTTCTCAACTAGCAAGTACAACGACCTTCAGTCATTTGTAGCAAGGTGTGGCTACCATGCACAGTGACCGGCCAAAGTAGGCATATGTATTGCCTTTGACCAAAGAAATCCGCTGTGTGTGATCAGCGTTGACAACTCATAATACGAGTCACAAATGGTCAGAGGGGACAACAATGGTTTGGGAACACCAAGCATCAAATAGCAAGCACAAGGAGTTTCATTAAGTTGTGGCACGGTGTGGATTTCATGCACGACGAACAACCAAAGTAGGCATATGTCACTGACCATGACCTGATAATGTCACTAAGTGTGGTAAGCTTTGACAACTGATAACACGAGTCACAAATGGTCAGGGTGGAAGATAATGGTTTTTGAATACTAGTTATCAACTAGAAAGTACAAACACCTTCAATATGTAGTGGCACAGTGTGGCTACAATGCACAGTGACCAACCAAAGTATGCATATATCACTGACCATGACCAAAGAATTTCACTCATGTGGTCAATGTTGACAACTCAAAACACGATTCACATATATTCAGAGGGGGTAACAATGGTTTGGGAACACTAGCTATCAACTAGAAAGCACAAAGACCTTCAATACGTAGTGACACACCGTGGTAGCCATGTACATTGACAAACCAAAGTAGGCATATGTCACTAACCATGAGCAAACGAATTTCACAGTGTGTGGTCAACGTTGAAAACGCATAACACGAGCCACAAATGGTCAGAGGGGGAAACAATGGGTTCGGAAAACTAGTTATCAACTAGCAAGTAGAAAGATTTTCAACAAGTAGTGGCACGGTGTGGCTAGCGTGCACACTGACCAACCAAATGATGCATACGTCACTGACTATGACCGAAGAAGTCCACTATGTAAGATCAACGTTGACAACTCATAACACGAGTCACAAATGGTCAGAGGGAGAGACAATGGTTTGGGAACCCTGTGTATTGACTAGAAAGAACAAAGAACTTCAATACGTAGTGGCACGGTGTGGCTACTGTGCACACCAAACAACCAAACTAGGCATATGTCAATGCCCATGACCAAAGAATTTCAATATGGGTGGTCAATATTCACCAACCATAACACTGTTGTTCTTCTATGCCCCATGGCCACTGCTATGTCTTGACGGACAGGTTGGGCATGCACTGCTCCCTTGGAGTAAGTCCCCCAAACCTTGTTCGTGGTGCAAGTCCAAGCGAGACACAAGAAGTTTAGCGCAACGGATAGCATGTTGGACTTAGGAACAACAGGTCCTACGATCGAGTCTTGATGTGCGCAGAAGGTTTTTCACCTTTCCAGCACAGGGGAAGTTTCTTAGACATTTCTTCATGCATGAGGAGAGTGCGCCACTTGGTGGTCAGTGGATGCGCCAGTTGGCGGACTGGTAAGGTGGTGTGGAGTGACCACCCCAAAAGTGCCACTACCCACACACCTTAGAAGCCAGGCCTAGGACTATATGTTCCAGGCTCACTCCTCGTTCCAATTACACAACCTGGTCTTAGATGCTCCTCACAGAGTTGTCTAACTAAGGAACAGTATAAAGAAGACACTGGTTGGTCTAAGCCCCAGTAGTTAGTCTTTAACTAGCACCTCGCGCGAAAGTGACCACGTGTGAAGTGGACATAGTTGCTAGCAAGTGATTACCTATGAACTGCTCAATGTGGAACCGTGATCCTGAGGGTGATATCTTCTCCTAGCTGGAATGCTAGGAGCGGACGGCACGTGCTATTGTGTCGGCCCTGTTTTCTAGTCCGTTTACCTCAGGCCGGTTGACAAAGGATTATGGGCCCACACTGACCAGTTGTAAGGCACGCTTCGCTCAACTCTGGTACGCTCTCTCCAGGTGCGCACGCCGGCTCCATCAGCTCCATCAGCTCCATCAACTTCATCAACTTCAACGGCTTGTTCTGCACTCAGCACACAGGGACCAAGGACAAGTTCTGCCCTTGGAGGCACGACCCTTGTGTCCCAACCAGGACAAGCTATGCCCTTGGTGGCAAGACCCTGGGTGTGTTGGTGTAGATATCTTCTCTGTCTCCAGGTGAACATCGGCTGAAGGGGTAAGCAACGGATCTGCATCATAAAACTGGCAGCAGACATCGGCTAACATCAGCCTGCATCGGCCTCAACGCAACAGAGACGTGGGAAGCAGATAAGGGCAACAAAAATAGTTGACCCATCAGGAGGAGTGGGGACTACCGCAGGGCAGTCCTCAAACTCAACAGTGGCTACCACAGGGCAGACCACTGGAGCAAATGTAAGTGTTACGTCACTGCCGCAAGGTCTTGGACCCTTGGGGGGAGTCCCCATTTTCGAGGGCATTGACTTCCCCCTTTGGAGATGGCAGTTTGTCTTGAATATTTGCCCCTCTGCATGCCCAAGTGCGGCGCCGGAAGGCGCCGACGAGCCGCCAGAGGGAGGAAATTCCTCGTCGACCAATCAGGCGACTCGAGGATTTCTCGGATCCTAAAATGTAGGATTGCCCCTGAAATTTGATGAGTTGCTGAATCCGGTGGAAGTTGTCTCACCGGAATCGGACAAGTATCCAGGGAGATATGGGCTTTCAAAGTTGGGGTGTGCGTGGCGGTTCTGGGAGCCGGCCGCGGTTCGACTTCCGGTGAATAATCGACCGGAACGAGTAACGAGATGCCATCTGGGGATTTTGCTCCGGAAGGTCTGCCAAGGCGTCCGGTGGATGATCCGCCGGATTTCAGGAGTGCAGTTTGTTACTGAGGGACTTAGCCAAAATACTGGCTCGGAGTCCGAAACTCAGTAGTACAGTTTGTTACTCGGGGACTTGGTCAAAATTCTGACTGGAGGTCCGCGAACATGTTTTGACCCACATCAATCCCCATCGCCAAAGTCGATGATTAACTCATCCAAACAGACCCCAAAGGCGCGGGGGGGCGCCGCCACTACGCGTAGGGACATATGCGCCTCCGGAATGGCGTTTTGATGGGTCCTTGATGTGTGAAGGCGCCTCGGCGGGCGACGTGGTGCGCGCCGCCGAGTGAGCGGCTGGTTTGGGGTGCTGCGCTTCGACTGACGTAGCGNACCCACATCAATCCCCATCGCCAAAGTCGATGATTAACTCATCCAAACAGACCCCAAAGGCGCGGGGGGGCGCCGCCACTACGCGTAGGGACATATGCGCCTCCGGAATGGCGTTTTGATGGGTCCTTGATGTGTGAAGGCGCCTCGGCGGGCGACGTGGTGCGCGCCGCCGAGTGAGCGGCTGGTTTGGGGTGCTGCGCTTCGACTGACGTAGCGGGAGCTACAGTTGTCCAAATCGCGCACGGGTTGGTACATTGGAGAGCTCATGACTAGCCCTACAAATGTTTAGATCATGTCCATGTTCAAAAACCAATGCAAAATCGCGTTCTTCCCTTCGCACAAGTGACTGTCTCACAAAAGCCTTCAACTGCCACAAACATAGCGTGAGGCGACCAGAAAGCTCACGCTCAGACTCAGAACCCGCACAAAACATAGCCTTGAACATACAGTAGACCCGTCAAGCCACGTTGGAACTGCCTCCTCCCGGGGGCCCGTTTCTGACAAAGGGTTATGGGCCCACAACCCTGACCGGTCTACAATCGCTCACGACTTTCGCGGCGGACGGGATCGTCGTCGGGGACGACGTCGCCGTCAAACTCTGAGGTCCCGGAGTTGAAGACTGCGCAATGGTGCAGAAGGAGACGCAGGCCATCCAGAAGTATGCGGGCAGCCCTGGCTTTGGGCTATGGAGGTGGCACTTCGAGATCCACCTCGAGCATAAGGGTGTGCTGCAGGTCATGTTGGGAACCGAAGTCCTCGACAAAGCGACAGCGACGGAAGCGCAGAAGGAGGCCTTCGCAAAGAAGAACATGGAGGCGCTCATGCTGCTGGTGTGCGGGACGGCTGAGTCGCAGTGGGACTACTTCCAAGGCTGCAAGTTGGCAGCCGAGGCTTGGCAAAAGCTTTGCACCATCCATCAATCCAAGTCGCTGGCGAACAAAATCTTTGCCATGAAGCGACTCCTGACGGTGAGAGTTGAGGAGGGAGATGATGTCATCACTGCCATGCAGCATATCGAGTCGCTCGCCTCACAGTGCAATGACGTGGGGTGGAAGATCGACACGCAGCTGCAGGCGATGGCCCTCCTCGTGGCCCTTCCTGACAGTTGGAGCCCTATCATTACAGTCTTGGGAGGATGGGCAAAGGACGAGCTCACCTATGGCGCGGTCGCAGAGTACATCCGCAACGAGGCGCAGCGACGGAGCTGCGGGGAGTCCTCGTCTTCCTCATCGGCCCTCGTCAGCAAAACGCGTGGTGGCGGAAGTGGGGGCAAGGGAGGTGGCGGACATGGCGGTGGCAAGAAGGGCGCCAAGAAGGGTGCGTGCCGCAACTGCGGCAAGGAGGGCCACTAGGCCTGTGAGTGCACCGAGGAGGCAAAGGCCGGCGGCAAGGACGCCAAAGGCAAGAGTGCGCTCCTCAACGACACTCATAACCACTACCTCAAGAAGGCTAACCGGCGATGCCTTGACTCCGGAGCCAAGGAGCACACCCAGGTCGAGAAGGTCGGGTTCATCAACTACACCAAGTCCAGCAAGTCCATGGTGGTCGCGAACGACAAGGTCGAGCCGGCAGCTGGCCAAGGAGACGTGGACGTGGAGGTAGTGGTTGGTGGGAAACGGGTACAGTGCGTGATCAAGAACGTGCAGCACGTACCTGGCTTGGCTGACATCCTAAGTGTCAGCCGCCTGACTGACAAGGGGTACGAGGTGCTCTTCAGGAGAAGAGGGGCAGTCGTGCGGAAGGACGGTGGCGGCGCGACCGTGCTGGAGGCTAAGCGCGAGGGAGGCCTCTACATCGTGGAGACCAAGATGATCCCCGCGGCGACAGATTCAGCAGATGCGCAGGAACGCACCGTCAACCTGGCCAAAGGAGGGGGAGCTGATCTAGAGCTCTGGCACCGACGACTGGGGCATTCCTCACCCGCAGTCGTGAAGGAGATGGCGAAGCGCGAGCTGGTACGCGGCCTCGTCATCGACAGTGCAGAAGAGGCGACAGATGGAGCAGTGCACAAAAAGTGCGAGCCTTGCATTTTGGGCAAGGCACAGCGCAAACCGTTTATCGAGAACGTGAATCACGCCTCGGACCTGCTAGAGGTCGTGCACAACGACGTGTGCGGACCATTGAAGACGGCGTCAAAGAGCGGCGCGCATTTCTTCGTCACCTTCATTGATGACTACAGCAGAAAACTCTTCGTGTACTTCATGAAGCGGAAAGGCGAGGTCCTGGACCGGCTGAAGGAGTATGTCGTCGCGGTGGAGAGGCAGACTGGCCGGAAGGTCAAAGGACTACGCAGTGACAACGGCGGAGAGTATGTGGGATGTAGCGGGTGGATGAAGCAGCAGGGCATACAATGGCAACAAACTACACCGTATTTGCCTCAGTCAAATGGCGTGGCGGAGCGGGCGAACCAGACGCTGCTGAACATGGTACGGACCATGTTGGTGGATGCAGAATTGCCGCGGAGCTTCTGGACAAAGAATGTGCGTATGGCGAGCTACACCATCAACCTCACTCCTACAGCAATACTGAAGGGGAGGAGCGGCTGGAAGACGCCACAGGAGGTTTGGAGCGGGCGCAAGCCAAGTGTGGCACACCTGAAAGTGTTCGGGTGCAAGGCGCATGCGATGGTGCAGGCTGCGCAGAGGCGCGACAGCAAGCTGGAGCCGCGGGCAAATTCGTATCTCTTCCTTGGCTATGAGAGCGCGCATAAGGCATACAGGCTCTACGACATGCGCAAGGGGGAGATAATCCGCAGCCGAGACGTCGAGTTCGACGAGCAGCAGAGTTACGTCAGCAGCAACGAAGTGGGCGTGGTGGACTCTCCAAAGACGGGGGAGTGGTTCCAGCTCCTTGACTACGAGAACGAGCCAGCGGACGCCGAAGTTGTGGATGCGGCATCAGAGCACGACGGTGCACCAGCGGTGGCAGCCGAAGCGGAGGACTCTGGTGATGATCAAGCTGACAAGGAGATCCACCGGAAGGATCCGGCGGACGAGGCACCAAGGGTGCCAAGGCGCGCACTCCCGGCAGAGTGTGCAACAGGCGTTGGTGGAAAATCAACTGGACGCGCCGTCCGTCCGGGCGATGTTTTGCCGGAACGGGATAGATGCTCGGGGAGCCGTCTGGTTGATGATTCACCGGAGCGTGCTGAGTCGGAGGGATCGCAGCAGAGCGACGATGCGCCACCAAAACTACCACGCCGCAGCGGGAGGCTGCGAAAAGCAAGTAAGCGCTTCGACGCAAGCACCGGTCGATGGATTGGCATGACGCGGTGCATGCTGGCTGCATCAACGGAGCCGACTACCGTGCAAGAGGCACTTGCGCGGCCCAAAGGGGGTCAATGGGACGCAGCCATCAAATCTGAGCTGGCGTCCATCACGGAAAATGATACGTGGGAGCTGGTTGACACGCCGAAATATGCCAAGGTCATCGGCTCAAAGTCGGTCTTCAAGACCAAGTTCACAAAGAAAGGTGTGGTTGACAAGTGCAAGGCGCGGCTGGTGGCGAAAGGGTACGCACAGCGTAAAGGGGAGCACTACGATGAGACGTTTGCTCTCGTCGCCAAGTTCACAAGCATCCGGGCGATCCTTGCGGTGGCGGCCGCGAAGGACATGGAGCTCCACCAAATGGACGTAAAGACGGCCTTCCTCAACGGCATCATAGACAAAGAGATCTACATGGAGGTGCCGGAGGGGGTGGAGGCACCGGAGGGCAAAGTCTGTAAGCTGCGGAAGTCCTTGTACGGGCTAAAACAGTCGCCCAGATGCTGGTACCAACAGATGGACAGCTTCATGGCACAACTCGGCTTCAAGCGCTGTGAGGCGGATCACAGCGTGTACGTGCGGTACGACAAACAGCTCCATCAGATCGTTGCACTCTACGTGGACGACCTGATTGTGTGCTCGACGGATTTGCCGAGCCTACAGCGGCTGAAAGAGGAGCTGAGCAGCAGATTCCAGATGTCGGACATGGGGGAGCTGGAGTACTGCCTCGGGGTGAGCATTCCGCGGAACCGGAGGGCGCGCACGCTTGAGCTGGGACAGGCCAAATACGTGGCCGAGGTGCTGAAGCGGTACGGCATGGAGGACTGCAAACCAGTTGGCAGTCCGGTCTCCACGACCTGTGAACTGAGTGCGGCAATGGCACCGCAGACAAAAGAAGAGCGGGAGGATATGGCAGGGGTGCCCTACCAATCGGCGGTGGGCAGCCTCATGTACACCATGGTGGCGACTCGACCAGACCTGGCCTACAGGGTGGGCCAAGTGAGCAGCTACGTGGCCGATCCAGGACCACTACACTGGCAGGCGGTCAAGCGCATCCTCCGCTACCTGCAAGCGACGCGGCATGCGTGCTTGAGGTTGGACGGCAAGGGGCGGGCGAACCCTTTGCGTCTGGTCTGCTATACGGATGCAGACTACGATGGTGATGTGGACAAGCGGAAGTCCACATCCGGCTACGTGTTCTTCCTTGCTGGTGCAGCGGTCTCGTGGTGCAACAGAAAGCAAGACTGCGTGGCCACTTCCACAATGGAAGCAGAGTACATCGCGCTGGCTGAGGCGGTCAAGGAGGCGGTGTGGCTCCGTAGGTTGCTGGGGGAGCTGGGAGTGCCGCAGTAGGAGCCTACGGTGGTGCAAGAAGACAACACCGGCTCAATCTCGCTGACCAACAACCCGACGCAGCACAGGAGGACGAAGCACATTGACGTGCGTTATCATTACGCACGGGACATGGTTGAAAAGGGGCAGGTGGTGCTGCAACACTACAGCACGCANAAAGTTGGGGTGTGCGCGGCGGTTCTGGGAGCCGGCCGCGGTTCGACTTCCGGTGAATAATCGACCGGAACGAGTAACAAGATGCCATCTGGGGATTTTGCTCCGGAAGGTCTGCCGAGGCGTCCGGTGGATGATCCGCCGGATTTCAGGAGTGCAGTTTGTTACTGAGGGACTTAGCCAAAATCCTGGCTCGGAGTCCGAAACTCAGTAGTACAGTTTGTTATTCGGGGACTTGGTCAAAACTCTGACTGGAGGTCCGCGAACCGGTTTTGACCCACATCAATCCCCATCACCAAAGTTGATGATTAACTCATCGAAACAGACCCCAAAGGCGTGGGGGGGCGCCGCCACTACGCGTAGGGACATCTGCGCCTCCGGAATGGCGTTTTGATGGGTCCTTGATGTGTGAAGGCGCCTCGGCGGGCGACGTGGTGCGCGCCGCCGAGTGAGCGGCTGGTTTGGGGTGCTGCGCTTCGACTGACGTAGCGNAGGAGCCTACGGTGGTGCAAGAAGACAACACCGGCTCAATCTCGCTGACCAACAACCCGACGCAGCACAGGAGGACGAAGCACATTGACGTGCGTTATCATTACGCACGGGACATGGTTGAAAAGGGGCAGGTGGTGCTGCAACACTACAGCACGCACGACATGCTTGCGGATTGCTTGACCAAAGAGCAACCCGTGGACCGGCACGCATTGACCGTGGCCGGACTTGGGATGACCAGCTATGATGGGCTGGAGGGCGCACCGGAATATGAGAGAGAGCAGGCAGGAGCAGCGGGTATGGCAGGTGCAAGGGGGAGAATATTGAATATTTTCCCCTCTGCATGCCCAAGTGCGGCGCCGGGAGGCGCCGACGAGCCGCCAGAGAGAGGAAATTCCTCGTCGACCAATCAGGCGACTCGAGGATTGCTTGGATCCTAAAATGCAGGATTGCTCCTGAAAGTTGATGAGTTGCTGAATCCGGTGGAAGTTGTTTCACCGGAATCGGACAAGTATCAAGGGAGATATGGGCTTTCAAAGTTGGGGTGTGCGCGGCGGTTCTGGGAGCCGGCCGCGGTTCGACTTCCGGTGAATAATCGACCGGAACGAGTAACAAGATGCCATCTGGGGATTTTGCTCCGGAAGGTCTGCCGAGGCGTCCGATGGATGATCCGCCGGATTTCAGGAGTGCAGTTTGTTACTGAGGGACTTAGCCAAAATCCTGGCTCGGAGTCCGAAACTCAGTAGTACAGTTTGTTACTCGGGGACTTAGTCTAAATTCCGACTGGAGGTCCGCGAACAGGTTTCGACCCACATCAATCCCCATCACCAAACTCGATGATTAACTCATCGAAAAACACCCCAAAGGCGTAAGGGGCGCCGCCACTACGCGTAGGGACATCTGCGCCTCCGGAATGGTGTTTTGATGGGTCCTTGATGTGTGAGGGCGCCTCGGCGGGCGACGTGGTGCGCGCCGCCGA
>SZWC01000235.1:241255-255116 GCA_023375785.1 Penium margaritaceum | reverse complement strand
GGGGGGGGGGGGGGGGGGGGGGGGGGGGCGGCCGTGTTGTGATACCTCAACTCTACCTTCGATCCCAAGCCATCGAGGGGTGGGGGGGTCATAATGCGGTCGCAACACTGGCCTCGAGGTCATCCACGGAACATCCCTCTAGGGGGGAGGGTGGGGGGGAGTATTCCAGTGAAGGCACCTACGTGCAACAAATGAACAAAACTGACCTGGTGTCAAAGGGAGAAAGCTTTTGCTATTTATTGACTAGCAAGTGCAAAGACCTTCAACAAGAAGTGGAACGGTGTGGCTACCATGCACAATGACCAGCCAGACTAGGCATGTGCCACTGACCATAAACAAAGAATTTCACTTCATGTGATCAACATTGACAACTCACAACACGAGTTACTGATAGTCAAAGGGGGGTAACAATGGTTTCGGAACACTAGCTATCAACTTGAAAGCACAAAGTCCTTCGATACGTAGTGACACGGCATGGTAACCATGTACAGTGACAAACCACAGTAGGCATATGTCACTAACCATGACCAAACGGATTTCACAGTGTGTGGTCAACGTTGAAAACTCATAACACGAGATAAATATGGTAAGTTGGGGAAACCATGGGTTGGGAACACTAGTTATCAACTAGCAAGTAGAACGATTTTCAACAAGTAGTGGCACAGTGTGGCTAGCGTGCACAGTGAGCAACCAAAGGATGCATACGTCACTGACTATCACCGAGCAAGTCCACTATGTATGTTCAACATTGACAACTCATAACACGAGTCACAAATGGTCAGAGGGAGATACAATGGTTTGGGAACCCTATGTATCAACTAGAAAAGACAAAGAACTTCAATACGTAGTGGCTCGGTGTGGCTACTATGCACACCAAACAACCAAACTAGGCATATGTCACTGACCATGAACAAAGAATTTCAATGTGGGTGGTCAACATTCACCAACCATGACACGAGTCACAAACGGTCAGAGGGGGGAAACAATGGTATGGGAATATCAGTTCTCAACTAGCAAGTACAGCGGCCTTCAATCAGTCTAAGCACGGTGTGGCTACCATGGACAATGACCAACCAAAATGGGCATACGTAGTGCCTTTTACCAAAGAATTTCGCTGTGTGTGGTCAACGTTGACAACTCATAATAGGAGTCACAAATGGTCAGAGGGGAGACAATGGTTTCAGAACACCGGGTATTAACTAGCAAGCACAACGACCTTCAATGCGTTGTGGCACGGTGTGGATACCATGCACGATGATGAACCGAAGTAGGCATATGTCACTGACCATGACCAAATAATGTCACTAAGTGTGGTAAACTTCGACAACTCATAGCACAAGTCACAAATGGTAAGTGTGGAAGACAATGGTTTGTGAATACTAGTCATTGAGTAGCAAGTACAATTACCTTCAGTATGCAGTGGAACAGCCTGGTTACCATGCACAGTGACCAACGAAAGTATGCATATGTCACTGACCATGACCAACGAATTTCACTTCATGTGGTCAACATTGACAACTCACAACACAAGTCACAGATAGACAGAGGGGGATAACAATGGTTTGGGAACACTAGATATCAACTAGACAGCACAAAGACCTTCAATACGCAGTGACACNGTACAATTACCTTCAGTATGCAGTGGAACAGCCTGGTTACCATGCACAGTGACCAACGAAAGTATGCATATGTCACTGGCCATGACCAACGAATTTCACTTCATGTGGTCAACATTGACAACTCACAACACAAGTCACAGATAGACAGAGGGGGATAACAATGGTTTGGGAACACTAGATATCAACTAGACAGCACAAAGACCTTCAATACGCAGTGACACAGCGTGGTAGCCATGTACAGTGAAAAAACAAAGTAGGCATATGTCACTAACCATGACCAAACGAATTTCACAGTTTGTGGTCGACGTTGAAATCTCATAACACGAGTCACAAATGGTCAGATGGGGAAACAGTGGGTTGGGAACACTAATTATCACTTAGCAAGTACAAACAACTTCAACAAGTAGTGGCACGGTGTGGCTAGCGTGTACAGTGACCATCCAAAGGATGAATACGTCACTGACTATGAACGAAGAAGTCCACTATGTGTGGCCAACATTGACAACTCATAACAAGAGTCACAAATGGTCAGGGGAAGAGACAATGGTTTGGGAACCCTATGCATGGACTAGAAAGGACAAATAACTTCAATATGTAGTGGCACGGTGTGGCTACTATGCACACCAAACAACCAAACTAGGCTTATGTCACTGACCATGACCAAAGAACTTCAATATGGGTGGTCAGCGTTCACCAACCATAACACGAATCACAAATGTTCAGAGGGGGAAACAATGGCATGGGAATATCAGTTCTCAACTAGCAAGTACAACAGCCTTCAATCAGTAGTAGTACGGTGTGGCTGCCATGCACAATGACCGACCAAAGTAGGCATATGTACTGCCTTTAACCAAAGAAATCTGCTGTGTGTGGTCAACGTTGACAACTCATAATACGAGTCACAAATAGTCACAGGGGGGAACAATAGTTTGGGAACACCAGGTATCAACTAGCAAGCACAATGACCTTCAATACGTTGTGGCACGGTGTGGATACCATGCACGATGACCAACCATGGTATGCATATGTCATTGACCATGGCCAAAGAATGTCACCATGTGTGGTAAACTTTGACAACTCAAAACACGAGTCGCAAATGGTCAGAATGGAAGATAATGGTTCCTAAATACTAGTTATCGATTAGCAAGTACAAATACCTTCAAGATGAAGTCGCACATTGTGGCTACAATGCACAGTGACCAACCAAAGTATGCATATGTCACTGACCATGACCAAATAATTTCATTTCATGTGGTCAGTATTGACAACTCACAACACGAATCAGGGATATTCAGAGGAAGTAACAATGGTTTGCGAACACTAGCGATCAACTAAAAGCACAAAGACCTTCAATACATAGCGACACGGCATGGTAACCATTTAAAGTGACAAACCAAAGTAGGCATATGTCGGCAACCATGACCAAAATAACTTAACAGTGTGTGGTCAACATTAAAAACTCATAGCACGAGTCGCAAACGGTCAGGGGGAAAGAATGGGCTGGGAACAATAGTTATCAACTAGCAAGTACAAAGACCTTCAACAAGCAGTGGCACGGTGTGGCTAGCATGCACAGGGACCAACCAAAGGATGCATACATCACTGACTATGACGGAAGACGTCCACTATGTGTGGTCAACATAGACAACTCATATCACGAGACAAAGATGGTCAGAGGGAGAAAAAATGGTTTGGGAACCCTATGCATCGACTATAAAGGACAAAGAACTTCAATACGTAGTGGTACGGTGTGGCTAATATGCACACCAAACAGCCAAACTTGGCATATGTCACTGACCATGACCAGAGAATTTCAATATCGGTGGTCAACGTTCACCGACCATAACACGAGTCACAAACGGTCAGAAGGGGAAACAATGGTCTGGGAATATCAGTGCTCGACTAGGAAGTACAATGACCTTCAATCAGTAGTAGCAAGGTGTGGCTACCATGCACAATGGCCGGCCAAAGTAGGCATATGTACTGCCTTTGACCAAAGAAATCCGCAGTGTGTGACCAGCGCTGACAACTCATAATACGAGTCACAAATGGCCAGAGGGTGAAACAATGGTTTGGGAACACCAAGCATCAAATAGCAAGCACAAGGAGCTTCATTAAGTTGTGGCACGGTGTGGATACCATGCACGATGACCAACCAAATAAGGCATATGTCACTGACCATGACAAATAATGTCACTAAGTGTGATAAGCGTTGACAACTGATAACACGAGTCGCAAATGGTCAGGGTGGAAGTTAATGGTTTTTTAATACTATTTATCAACTAGCAAGTACAAATACCTCCAATATGTAGTGGCACAGTGTGGCTACAATGCACAGTGACCAACCAAAGTATGCATATATCACTGACCATGACCAAAGAATTTCACTTCATGTGGTCAATGTTGACAACTCACAACACGAGTCAGAGATATTCAGAGGGGGTAACAATGGTTTGGGAACACTAGCTATCAACTAGAAAGCACAAAGACCTTCAATACGTAGTGACACACTGTGGTAGCCATGTACTGTGACACACCAAAGTAGGCATATGTCAGTAACCATGACCAAACGAATTTCACAGTGTGTGGTCAACATTAAAAACGCATAACACGAGTCACAAATGGTGAGAGGTGGGAACAATGGGTTGGGAACACTAGTTATCAACTAGCAAGTAGAAATATTTTCAACACGTAGTGGCACGGTGTGGCTAGCGTGCACACTGACCAACCAAAGGATGCATACGTCACTGACTATGACCGAAGAAGTCCACTATGTATGTTCAACATTGACAACTCATAACACGAGTCACAGATGGTCCGAGGGAGAGACAATGGTTTGGGAAACCTCTGTATCAACTACAAAGGACAAAGAACTCCAATACTTAGTGGCAAGGTGTGGCTACTGTGCACACCAAACAACCAAACTAGGCATATGTCATTGACCATGACCAAAGAATTTCAATATGGGTGGTCAACATTCACCAACCATAACACAAGTCGCAAACAGTCAGAGGGGGAAACAATGGTCTGAGAATATCAGTTCTCAACTAGCAAGTACATCGGGCTTCAATCAGTATATGCACAGTGGGGCTACCATGCACAATGACCGACCAAAGTAGGCATATGTACTGCCTTTGACCAGAGAAATCCGCTGTGTTTGGTCAACGCCTACAACTCATAATAGGAGTCACAAATGGTCAGAGGGGGAGAAAATGGTTTAGGAACACCGGGTATCAACTAGCAAGCACAAGGACCTGCGATAAGTTGTGGCACAGTGTGGATACCATGCACGATGACCAACCAAAAAAGGCATATGTCACTGACCATGACCAAATAATGTCACTAAGTGTAGTACTTTGATAACTCGTAACACGGGTCACAAATGGTCAGAGTGGAAGAAAATGGTTTGTGAATACTATTTATCAAGTAGCAAGTACAAATACCTTCAAAATGTAGTGGCACAGCGTGGCTACCATGCACAGTGACCAACCAAAGTATGCATATGTCACTGATAATGACCAACGAATTTCACTTCATGTGGTCAGAGTTTACAACTCACAACACGAATCACATATTGCCAAAGGGGGGTAAACATGGTTTGGGAACACTAGCTATTAACTAGAAAGCACAAATACCTTAAATACCTAGTGACACGGCGTGGTAACCATGTACAGTGACAAACCAAAGTAGGAATATGTCACTAACCATGACCAAACGAATTTCACAGTGTTTGGTCAACGTTGAAAACCTATAACACGAGTCACAAATGGTCAGAGGAGGAAACAATGGGTTCCGAACACTAGTTATGAAGTAGCAAGTACGGAGAACTTCAACAAGTACTAGCACGGTGTGGCTAGCATGCACAGTGACCAGCCAAAGGATGAATACGTCACCGACTATGACCGAAAAAGTCCACTATGTGTGGTCATCATTGACAACTCATAACACGAGTCACAAATGGTCAGAGGGAGAGACAATGGTTTGGGAATCTGATGCATGGAATAGAAAGGACAAATAACTTCAATACGTAGTGGCACGGTGTGGCTACTATGCACACCAAACAACCAAACTAGGCATATGTCACTGACCATGACCAAAGAATTTCAATATGGTGGTCAACGTTCACCAACCATAACACGAGTCAAAAATGGTCACAGGGGGAAACAATGGTCCGGGAATATCAGTTCTCGACTAGCAAGTACAACGACCCTCGATCAGTAGTAGCATAGTGTGGCTACCATGCAGGATGACCGATCAAAGTAGGCATATGCACTGCCTTTGACGAAAGAAATCGGATGTGTGTGGTCAACGTTGACAACTCATAATACAAATCACAAATAGTCAAAGAGGGAAACAATTATTTGGGAACACCTGGTATCAACTAGCAAGCACAAGGACCTTCAATACGTTGTGGCACGGTGTGAATACCGTGCATGATGACCAACCAAAGTAGGCATATGTCACTGACCATGACCAAATAATTTCACTAAGTGTGGTAAGCTTTGACAACTCATAACACAACTCACAAATGGTCAGGGTGGAAGATATTGGTTTTTGAATACTAGTTATTGACTAGCAAGTACAAATACCTTCAATATGTAGTGGCATAGTGTGGCCACATTGTACAGTGACCAACCAATGTATGCATATGTCAATGACCATGACCAAATAATGTCACTTCATCTGGTCAATGTTGACAACTCACAACACGAGTCACGGATATTCCGAGTGGATAACAATGGTTTGGGAACACTAGCTATCAACTAGAAAGCACAAAGACATTCAATACGTAGTGACACGGCGTGGTAACCATGTACAGTGACAAACCAAAGTAGGCATATGTCACTAACCATGACCAAACAAATTTCAGAGTGTGTGGTCAACGTTGAAAATGCATAACACGAGTCACAAATGGTCAGAGGGGGAAACAATGGGTTGGGAACACTAGTTATCAACTAGCAAGTACAAAGACCTTCAACAAGCAGTGGCACGGTGTGGCTAGCGTGCACAGTGACCAACCAAAGGATACATACGTCACTGACTATGACCGAAGAAGTCCACCCTGTGTGGTCAACATTGACAACTCATAACAGGAGTCACAAATGGTCAGAGGGAGATATAATAATTTGGAAACCCTATGTATCGACTAGAAAGGACGAAGAACTTCAATACACCGTGGCACGGTGTGGCTAATATGCACACCACAAAACCAAACTAGGCATATGTCACTGACCATGACCAGAGAATTTCAATATGGGTGGTCAACATTCACCAACCATAACACGAGTCGCAACAGTCAGAGCGGGAAACAATGGTCTGGGAATATCAGTTCTCAACTAGCAAGTACAACGACCTTCAATCAGTAGTAGCAGGGTGTGGTGACCAAAGTAGGCATATTTACTGCCTTTGACTAAAGAAATCTGCTGTTTGTGATCAGCGTTGACAACTCAAAACAAGAGTCGTAAATGGTGAGGGGGGGGGAGAAACAATGGTTTCGGAACACCAAGTATCAAATATCAAGCACAGGGAGCTTCCTTTAGTTGTGGCATGGTGTGGATACCATGCCCGATGACCAACCAAGGTAGGCATATGTCACTGACCATGACCAAAGAATGTCACTAAGCGTGGAAAACTTTGACAACTCATAACACGAGTCACAAATGGTCAGGGTGGAAGATAATGGTTTGTGAATACTCGTTATCGACTAGCAAGTACAAACAACTTCAATATGTAGTGGTACAATGTGGCTTCAACGCACAGTGACCAACCAAATTATGCATATGTCACTGACCATGAACAAAGAATTTCACTCCATGTGGTCAACATTTACAACTCACAGCACGAGTCACATATAATTAGAGGGGGGTAACAATTGTTTGGGCACACTAGCTATCAAATAGAGAGCACAAAGACCTTTGACACGTAGTGACACGGCGTAGTAACTATGTACAGTGACAGACCAAAGTAGGCATATGTCACTAACCATGACTTAACGGATTTCACAGTGTATGGTCAACATTGAAAACTCATAACACGAGATGATTATGGTAAGTGGGGGAAATCATGGGTTGGGAAAACTAGTTATTAACTAGCAAGTAGAAAGAATTTCAACAATTCATGGCACGGTGTGGCTAGCGCGCACAGTAACCAACCAAAGGATGCACACGTCACTGACTATGACAGAAGAAGTCCACTATGTATGTTCAACATTGAGTCACAAATGGTCAGAGGGAGAGACAATGGTTTGGGAACCCTATGTATTGACTAGAAAGGACAGAGAACTTGAATACGTAGTGGCACGATGTGGCTACTATGCACACCAAACAACCAAACTAGGCATACGTCACTGACCATGACAAAAAAAAATCAATATGGGTCGTCAACATTCATCAACCATAACACGAGTCACAAAGGGTCAAAGGGGGAAACAATGGTCTGGGAATATCAGTTATCAACTAGCAAGTACAGAGGCCTTCAATCAGTCTAAGCACGGTGTGGCTACCATGGACAATGACCAACCAAAGTAGGCATACGTACTACCTTTTGACCAAAGAAATCCGCTGTGTGTGGTCAACTTTGACAACTCATAATAGGAGTCACAAATGGTCAGATGGGGAAACAATGGTTTCAGAACACCAGGTATTAACTAGCAAGCACAATGACCTTCAAAACGTTGTGGCACGGTGTGGATAACATGCACGATGACCAACCAAAGTAGGCAGATGTCACTGACCATGACCAAAGAATGTCACCATGTGTGGTAATCTTTGACAACTCATAACATGAGTCACAGATGGTCAGAGTGGAAGAGAATGGTTTGTGAGTACTAGTTATCGACTAGCAAGTACAAATACCTTCTATATGTAGTGGCACATTGTGGCTACCATGCAGAGTGACCAACCAAAGTATGCATATGTCACTGACCATGACCAACGAATTTCACTACATGTAGTCAACGCTGACAACTCACAACACGAGTCACATATAGTCAGAGGGGGTAACAATGGTTTGGGAACACTAGCTTTAAACTAGAAAGCACAAAGACCTTCAATACAAAGTGACACGGCGTGGTAATCATGTACAGTGACAAACCAAAGTAGTCATATGTCACCGACCATGACCAATAGAATTTCACAGTGTGTGGTCAACGTTAAAAACTCATAACACGAGTCACAAATGGTCAAAGGGGGAAACAATGGGTTGGGAACATTAGTTATCAACTAGCAAGTACAAAGACCTTCAACAAGCAGTGGCACGGTGTGGCTGGCGTGCACAGTGACCAAACAAAGGATGCATACGTCACTGACTATGAACGAAGAAGTCCACTATGTGTGGTCAACATTAGCAACTCATAACACGGGTCACAAATGGTCAGAGGGAGAGACAATGGTTTGGGAATCCTATGTATCGACTAGAAAGGACAAAGAACGTCAATATGTAGTGGCACAGTGTGGCTACTATGCACACCAGACAACCAAACTAGGCATATGTCACTGACCATGACCAAAGAATTTCAATATGGGTGGTCAATGTTCACCAACCATAACACGAGTGACAAACGGTCACAGGGGGAAACAATGGTCTGGGAATATGAGTTCTCAACTAGCAAGTACAACGACCTTCAATCAGTAGTAGCACGTTGTGGCTACCATGCACAATGACTGACCAAAGTAGGCATAAGTGCTGCCTTTGACGAAAGGAATCCGCTGTGTGTGGTCAACGTTGACAACTCATACTACGAGTCAAAAATGGTCAGAGGGAGAAACAATGGTTTGGGAACACCAGGTATCAACTAGCAAGCACAAGGACATTCAATAAGCTGTAGCACGATGTCGATACCATGCACAATGACCAACCAAGGTATGCATATGTCATTGACCATGACCAAAACATGTCACTATGTGTGGTCAACTTTGACAACTCATAACACAAGTCACAAATTGTCATAATGGAAGATAATGTTTTGTGAATACTAGTTATCGACTAGCAAGTACAAATACCTTCAATATGTAGTGGCACAGTGTGGCTACAATGCAAAGTGACCAACCAAAGTATGCATATGTCACTGACCATGACCAAAGAATCTCACTTCATGTGGTCAATGGTGACCACTCACAACACAACTCACGGATAGTCAGAGGGGGTAAGAATGGTGTGCGAAGACTAGCTATGAACTAGAAAGCACAAAGAGATTCAATACGTAGTGACATGGCGTGGTAACCATGTACAGTGACAAACCAAAGCAGGCATATGTCACCAACCATGACCACAAGAATTTCACAGTGTGTGGTCAAAGTTGAAAACTCACAACACAAGTCACAAATGGTCATAGGGGCAAACAATGGGTTGGGAGCACTAGTTATCAACTAGCATGTATAAAGGCCTTCAACAAGCAGTGGCATGGTTTGGCTAGCGTGCACAGTGACCAACCAAAGGATGCATACGTCACTAACTCTGACCGAAGAAGTCCACTATGTGTGGTCAACATTGACAACACATAACACGAGTCACAAATGGTCAGAGGGAGCGACAATGGTTTGGGAACCCTATGTATTGACTAAAAAGGACAAATAACTTAAATACATAGTGGCACGGTGTGGCTACTGTGCACACCAAACAACCAAACTAGGCATCTGTCACTGACCATGACCAAAGAACTTCAATATGGGTGGTCAACGTTCACCAACCATAACACGAGTCACAAATGGCCAGAGGGGGGAACAATGGTCTGGGAATATCATTTCGTAACTAGCAAGTACAACGACCTTCAATCAGCAATAGCACTGTGTGGCTACCATGCACAACGACCGACCAAAGTAGGCATATGTACTACCTTTGACCAAAGAAATCCGATATGTGTGGTCAACGTTGACAACTCATAATACGAGTCACAAATGGTTAGAGGGGGAAACAATGGTTTGGGAACACCAGGTATCAACTAGCAAGCAGAAGAACCTTCAATGAGTTGTGGAAAGGTGTGGATACCACACACGATGACCAACCAAAGCAGGCATACGTCACTGACCATGACCAAAGAATGTCACTATGTGTGGTAAACTTTGACGACTACTAACACGAGTCACAAATGGTCTGAATGGAAGATTATGGCCTTTGAATACTAGTTATCAACTAGGAAGTACAAATACCTTCAATATGCAGTCGCACAGTGTGGCTACCATGCACAGTGACCAACCAAAGTATGCATATGTCACTGACCATGACGAACGAGTTTCACTTCATGTTGTCAACGCTGACAACTCACAATACGAGTCACAGATAGTCAGAGGGGGTAACAATGGGTTGGGAACACTAGATATAAACTAGAAAGCACAAAGGCCTTCAAGACATAGTGACACGGCGTGGTAACCATGTACAGTGACAAACGAAAGTAGGCATATGTCACTAACCATGACCAAAAGAATTTCACAGTGTGTGATGAACGTTGAAAACTCATAACACGAGTCGCAAATGGTCAGAGGGGGAAACAGTGGGTTGGGAACACTAGTTATTAAATTGCAAGTACAAATACCTTCAACAAGTATTGGCACGGTGTGGCTAGCATACACTGTGACCAACCAAAGGATGCATACGTCACTGAATATGACCGAAGAAGTCCAGTATGTGTGGTCAACATTGACAACTCATAACACAAGTCACAAATGGTCAGAGGGAGATAAAATGGTTTGGGAACCCTATGTATAAACTAGAAAGGACAAAGAACTTCAATACGTAGTGGCACGGTGTGGCTACTGTGCACACCAAACTACCAAACTAGGCATATGTCGCTGACCATGACCAAAGAATTTCAAGATGGGTGGTCAACGTTCACTAACCATAACACGAGTCACAAAAAGTCTGAGGGGAAAACAATGGTCTGGGAATATGAGTTATCAACTAAGAAGTACAACGACCTTAAATCACTAGTAACACGGTGTGGCTACCATGGACAATGACTGACCAAAGTAGGCATATGTATCCGCTGTGTGTAGTCAACGTTGACAACTCATAATATAAGTCACAAATGGTCCGAGGGGGAAAAAATGGTTTGGGAATACCAGGTATCAACTAGCAAGCACAAGGACCTTCAATATGTTGTGGCATGGTGTGGATAGTATGCACGATGACCAACCAAAGTAGGCACATGTCACTGACCATGACCAAATAATGTCACTATGTATGGTAAACTTTGACAACTCATAACACGAGTCAAAAATGGTCGGAGTGGAAGATGATGATTTGTGAATACTATTTATCGACTAGGAAGTACAGATACCTTCAATATGTCGTTGCACACTGTGGCTACCATGCACAGTGAATAATCAAAGCATGCATATGTCACTGACCATGACCAAAGAATTTCACTTCATTTGGTCAATGTTGACAACTCACAACACGAGTCACGGATATTCAGAGGGGGGTACCAATGGTTTGGGAAGACTATATATCAACTATGAAGCACAAAGACCTTCAATACAAAGTGACAAAGCGTGGTCACCATGCACAGAGAAAAACCAAACTAGGCACATGTCACTGACCATGACCGAAGAATTTCAAAATGGGTAGTCAACGTTGAAAACCCATAACACGAGTCACAATTGGTCAGTGGGGGAAACAATGGGTTGGGAGTATTAGTGATCAACTAGCAAGTATAAAGACCTTCAACAAGTAGTGGCACAGTGTGGCTAGCGTGCACAGTGACCAACCAAAGGATGCATACGTCACTGACTATGACCGAAGAAGTCCACTATGTGTGGTCAACATTGACAACTCATAACACGAGTCACAATTGGTCAGTGGGGGAAACAATGGGTTGGGAGTATTAGTGATCAACTAGCAAGTATAAAGACCTTCAACAAGTAGTGGCACAGTGTGGCTAGCGTGCACAGTGACCAACCAAAGGATGCATACGTCACTGACTATGACCGAAGAAGTCCACTATGTGTGGTCAACATTGACAACTCATAACACGAGTCACAGATGGTCAAAGGGAGAGACAATGGTCTGGGAACCCTATGTATTGACTAGAAAGCAGAAAGAACTTCAAAAAGTAATGGCACGGTGTGGCTACTATGCACACCAAACAACCAAACTATGCATATGTCACTGACCATGTCCAAAGAATTTCAACATGGGTGGTCAACGTTCACCAACCATAACACGAGTCACAAACGGTCTGAGGGGGAAAACAATGGTCTAGGAATATCAGTTATGAACTAGCAAGTTCAACAACCTTCAATCAGTAGTAGCACGGTGTGGCTACCATGCACGATGACCGCCCAAAGTAGGCATATGTACTCCCTCTGACCAAATAAATCCGCTGTGTGTGGTCAACGTTGACAACTCATAATACGAGTCACAATTGGTCAGAGGGGAAAACAATGGTTTGGGAACACTAGGTATCAACAAGCAAGTACAAGACCTTCAATAGGCTGTGGCACGGTGTGGATACCATGAACGATGACCATCCAAAGTAGGCATATGTCACTGACCATGACCAAAGAATGTCACTATGTGTGGTAAACTTTGACAACTCATAACACGAGTCACAAATGGTCAGACTGGAAGAGAATGGTTTGTAAATACTATTTATCGACTAGCAAGTACAAGTACCTTCAATATTGTTGAATTGTTTTGCCCCTTGTTCAGTGTTGTAGGACGGATCAGGAATGCTCTGCCCCTTGTGGAGGTATGACCCCTAGATCCGTTGTAGTGTGACTCAACTATGCTCTGTGTCTTGTGAGATACGACCTGTGAGTACACCACGTGGGTGAGTGGTTACCTTGGCCATCTTGTTGATTTGGCCAAGTGAGAGGTCATGAGGTCGATCCTGGCCCCATGCATATCTTGTTTGCTGTGGAAGCTTCCAAGAAAGAAAGTCCGTAGCTTCTTGGACGCTACATGGTTGGTCTGTCACCTTGACACTAGGATGCTTATGTGTCAAGCCCACAGTGCAAGTCTATTGGTGACGTGGCTGGTTNGTGAGCTTTTTTTGGTTTCGCGGCTTCTCTGCCGGAGGTGGTTAGCTCAGTAGCTAACAAAGGGTTATGGGCCCACTCCTCTGGTTAGAGAAGTTTCACGCACGCAACCGCCAAAGTCACAAGCAGTGAGAGCGCCTTCGCTCTCACCCATCCTCTTTGTTTGCAGGTCAATCATCAGCCAGAGGGGAATGCAACTTATCTGCACCTTTCTGCCTTGGGAGCTGACATCAGCCTACATCAGCCTACATCAGCCTACATCTGCTT
>SZWC01000235.1:227487-240443 GCA_023375785.1 Penium margaritaceum | reverse complement strand
GAGTGTGCCTCCAACAAAGGGAGGGCGATACTCAGGCCAGGAGCTTACGGCCTTGACTCGGGTACAAACGAGCACACCACCTATGAGAAGAGAGACTTCATCTCTCTTGCTCCATGCAACAAAAACTTCAGAGTCGCCAACGGCAAGGTTGAGGCAGCTGAGGGGATTGGTGACAAGCTGGTCACAGTGGGTGTCAACGGTGCGGACTCCGACCTCAAGCTAGAGGGGGTAGTCTACTTGCCCTCCTTCACAGCCAACCTGCTCTCTGTCTCTAAGATAACTGACCATGGCATGACAGTTGTTTTTACAGAGAAGGAAGCAGTGATAGTCCCTACCAAGGACATCAGCATTTCCTACCCTGCCAAGAAGGTTGTTGCACAGGTCCCTCGCGTTGATGGACTCTACGTCTTGCAAACCAAGACAACATCAACGGCTGAATCTTTGGCCGGGAGTGACGATGAGGAGAGCAACGATGCAGACTCTGATGACGAAGGACATGTTGGAGCAGCGGAAGCAGTGGCACCGGAAGATTCGGCAACAAAACCAGACGCAAATGCAGCCACCGAGGCTGTTCATTCTAGCCAGTGCACATCGTCAGAGAACCTGTGGCACAGGCGCTTTGGGCACGTGGCTCATCGCACATTGGTACTCATGGATAAGCAGGAGCTAGTGCGTGGGATGGAGCTAGGTGATGAGGCGGAGGGAGCTGGGATCTTGTGTGAGCCATGCCTTCAAGGCAAGGCCAAGAAGAAACCTTTCAAGCGTAATGGTACGCGTGCTCTCTCACCCCTTGACCTCATCCACTCTGACGTGTGTGGTCCCTTTCGCATACCGTCCAATGGAGGTAGTAGATATTTCCCCACATGCATCGACGACAACAGCCGCAAGGTGTGGACATACTTTCTCAAATAGAAAAGTGAGGTGAAGGAGAATCTGCAAGCCTTTGTCGCTATGGTCGAGCAACGGAGTGGAAGGAAGGTGAAGGCATTCAGGACGGACAATGGGGGGGAGTACGAAGCTTGCAGGGAGTGGCTCAAGGCACAGGGCATTGAACACCAGAAAACTACTCCCTACTCACCTCAAAGCAACGGCGTAGCAGAGAGGATGAATCAGACCCTCCTTGGCATGACAAGGTGCATGCTCTTTGACGCCAAGCTGCCTCCTAGGTTCTGGACTGAAGCAGCACGCACGGCTACGTATCTTGTGAACCTCACACCTGTAGCAGCTCTGCGAAGGAGGGGCAAGAAGAAGCAGACACAGAAGCTGAAGACACCTCAAGAAGCATGGTCGGGCAAGAAGCCGGACGCCTCCCATCTCAAGGTGTTCAGTTGCACCGGCTTTGCCAAGGTCCAGGCGGGTGAGGGTCCTGGAAAGCTCGATGCAAGAGCACAAAAGTGTATTTTCATCGGCTATGACACCGCCCACAGAGCTTATAGAATGTGGGACCTAGGAGCTAAGAAGGTCATCCGCAGCAAAGACGTGGATTTCAACGAACGTTCAGTGAGTAAGGGAGAGCTTCTTGAGCTTGAGAACACTCGAAAACAGGGAGAGTGGCTCACTCTTCTTGAGGAGGGAGACGAAGCACCAGCACAATGGCATGGGCTAGGTACTACAACAGGGAGAGAAGCTGATGAAGATGACTCAGAGGGATCAGCCTCCAAGTCCGACGTATCTGATCCTCCAGACCATGAGGAGGATACATCTCCCCCCATCGCCGACAAAACAAACCTCCAGCCTCTACATCAACAGCAACAGCAAGAAGGTCCAAGGATCACTTCACGTCTGAAAGTTCCTCGGCAGCATTACGATGCAGATAGGGGTGAATGGACAGGCTTCAACTATTCGTTCATGGTTCAAGAGGAGCCAATGTCTGTTGCAGAGGCACTCGCGCGGCCTGACAAAGCTGAGTGGGACGAAGTAATTCGCAGTGAACTCAGCTCCGTCGAGGAGAATGGGACATGGGTACTGGTGGACAGACCTGCCGGCGCTCATGTTGTGGGTTCCAAGTGGGTGCTGAAAGTAAAAAGGAAACACGATGGTAAGATAGACAAGTACAAGGAACGGGTGGTAGCAAAGGGGTTCTCTCAACGGCCTGGCGCAGAGTACGATGAGACCTTTGCTCCCGTTGTGACGTTTGCCTCCATCCTGTCAATGCTCGCCATTGCTACTGCCAAGAACATGGAGGTCCACCAGATGGATGTCAAGACAGCCTTCCTTTACGGCAAACTTGACAAGGAGGTGCTGATGGAGGTTCCAGAGGGAGTTGATGCGCCCGAGGGCAAGGTGTGCAGGCTGGTGAAGGCGCTCTATGGGCTAAAACAAGCGCCAAGACTTTGGTACCAAGAGATGGATACATTCATGGCCAAGGAGTCCTTCATGCACTGCGATAACGACCCTAGCATGTATGTGTATGAGAGCGACAAAGGGACTATGTTGGTCGCCTTGTACGTTGATGACCTGATTTTGTGCTCTTCTTCAACGCAGCTGCTGGACGATCCCAAGGGGCAGCTGAGTAGCAGGTTCAAGATGAAGGCCATGGGTCCTCTTAACTTCTACCTTGGCATTGCCATCAAGCGTGACAGAGCCGCAGGTACCATCAGCCAGAACCAGACAAAGTACATCGACTCCATCCTCAAACGATACGACATGGCAGATTGCAAGCCTGCCAGCACACCCATGAGCTCAGAGTGTAAGCTCTCCACCTCCATGTCCCCATCAAACAAAGCGGAGAAAACTGACATGCTGGGCATCCCATATCAGTCTGCCGTGGGCAGTCTGATGTATGCCATGGTCGCCACCCGGCCATATATAGCCCATGCTGTTGGGCAGGTGAACCGGTTTGTGGCCAATCCTGGCAAGCTGTGAAGGGCATCGTGCGCTACCTTAAGGGGACGCGACATGTGGGACTCCAGTTTGGAGGCATCGCTGGATCCGCGTCACTCCGTCTCATGTGCTACACCGACGCTGACTGGGGAGGCAATATCGACGACAGAAAATCCACCTCCGGCTTTGTGTGTATGCTAAATGGAGGTGCTGTCAGTTGGGCGAGTAGCAAGCAGGAGTGTGTCTCTCTGTCAACAGCTGAAGCTGAGTACATTGCATTGGCTGAGGTGTGTAAAGAGGTGTAGTGGCTTCAAAGCTTGCTCTCTGAGATGAAGGCACCACAGGCAACGGCAACAATCATCAAGATTGACATGTCCAAGAACCCAGTTCTGTCCAGGCGCACAAAGTACATCGAGATCCTCTACCACTATGCTCGGGACTTGGTCTACAAGGAAACAGTGGAGCTGGAGTATGTCGGCACCAAGCTGAACCGGGCCGACATGCTTACAAAGCCACTGGACAAGGATCTCCACCAGGCGGGCAGGCAAGGAGTCGGCATGGTCAATGCAAGTGATGACGAATGATGATGGTCACTGACGCAAGGTGCAAGGGAGAGATTTGTTGAATGTTTTTGCCCCTTGTTCAGTGTTGTAGGACGGATCAGGAATGCTCTNCCCCTTGTGGAGGTATGACCCCTAGATCCGTTGTAGTGTGACTCAACTATGCTCTGTCTCTTGTGAGATATGACCTGTGAGTACACCATGTGGGTGAGTGGTTACCTTGGCCATTTTGTTGATTTGGCCAAGTGAGAGGTCATGAGGTCGATCTTGGCCCCATGCATATCTTGTTTGTTGTGGAAGCTTCCAAGAAAGAAAGTCCGTAGCTTCTTGGACGCTACATGGTTGGTCTGTCACCTTGACTCTAGGATGCTTATGTGTCAAGCCCACAGTGCAAGTCTATTGGTGACGTGGCTGGTTCAGGCCACTTACCAGGAATGTGCTTTTGAGTTATAGGACAGGACAGACAGCTATAAAAGGACTTGTCTTGCATGCTGATCAATCAACCCTTGCTTGATGCTCTCTTGCATATTGACGACTTGAGCTCTTCTTGAGATGTAATGCTAAGGCGTTAGTACTCTTGAAGGTGAAGTGTATGCCTGATTATGTTTGGGGTGCACGACACATACCTACAAAGGAAGAAGGTGTAAAAACCTTTGTGAGATTTTTTTGGTTTCGCGGCTTCTCTGCCGGAGGTGGTTAGCTCAGTAGCTAACAAATATGTAGTGGCACAGTGTGGCTACAATGCACAGTGACCAACCAAAGTATGCATGTCACTGACCATGAGCAAAGAATCTGACTTCATGTGGTCAATGTTGACAACTCACAATACGAGTCATAGATAGTCAGAGGGGGTAAAAATGGTTTGGAAAGACTAGCTATCAACTAGAAAGCTCAAAGACCTTCAATACATAGTGACACGGCGTGATAACCATGTACAGTGACAAACCAAAGTAGGCATATGTCACTAACCATGACCAAACAAATTTCACAGTGTTTCGTCAACGTTGACAACTCATAACACGAGTCACAAATGGTCAGAGGGGGAAAAATGGACTGGGAACACTAGTTATCAACTAGCAAGTACAAAGACCTTCAACAAGTAGTGGCACGGTGTGGCTAGCGTGCACAGTGACCAACCAAAGGATGCATACATCACTGACTATGACCGAAGGAGTCCACTAAGTGTGGTCAACATTGACAACTCATAACACGAGTCACAAATGGTTAGAGGGAGAGACAATGGTTTGGGCACCCTATGTATCGACTAGAAAGGACAAAGAAATTCAATACTTAATGGCACGGTGTGGCTACTATGCACACCAAACAACCAAACTAGGCATATGTCACTGACCATGATCAAAGAATTTCAATATGGGTGGTCAACGTTTACCAACCATAACACGAGTCACAAACGGTCAGAGGGGGAAACAATTGTATGGGAACATCAGTTCTCAAGTAGCAAGTACAACGACCTTCAATCAGTACTAGCACGGTGTGGCTACCATGCACAATGACCGACCAAAGTAGGCATATGTACTTTCTTTTACCAAAGAAATCCGCTGTTTGTGGTCGACGTTGACAACTCATAGTACGAGTCACAATTGGTCAGAGGGAGAAACAATGGTTTGGGAACACCAGGTATCAACTAGCAAGCACAAGACCTTTAATACGTTCTGGCATGGTGTGGATACCATGAACAATGACCAACCAAAGTATGCATATGTCACTGACCATGACCAAATAATGTCACTATGTGTGGTAAACTTTGACAACTCATAACACGAGTCACAAATGGTCAGAGTGGAGGATAATGGGTTGTGAATACTAGTGATTGACTAGCAAGTACAAATACCTTCAATATGTAGTGGCACATTGTGGCTACAATGCACAGTGACCAACGAAAAAGGGAATATGTCACTGACCATGACCAAAGAATTTCACTTCATGTGGTCAATATTGACAACTCACCACACGACTCAAGGATAGTCAGAGGGGGGTAACAATGGTTTGGGAAGACAAGATATCAACTAGAAAGCACAAGAACTTCACTACGTAGTGACACGGCGTGGTAACCATGTACGGTGACAAACCAAAATAAGCACATGTCACTAACCATGACCAAACGAATTTCATAGTGTGTGGTCACATTGAAAACTCATAACACATTTCACAAATGGTCAGAGGGGGAAACTATGGGTTGGGAACACTAATCATCAAATAGCAAGTATAAAGACCTTCAAAAAGTAGTGGCACGGTGTGGCTAGTGTGCACAGTGACCAACCAAAGGATGCATACGTCACTGACTATGACCGAATAAGTCCATTATGTGTGGTCAACATTGACAACTCATAACACGAGTCACAAATGGTCAGAGGGAGAGAAAATGATTAAGGAACCCTATGTATCCACTAGAAAGGACAATGAACTTCAATACGCAGTGGCACGGTGTGGCTACTATGCACACCAAACAACCAAAATAGGCATATGTCACTGACCATGAACAAAGAATTTCAATATGGGTGGTCAACGTTCACAGACCATAACACGAGTCACAAACGGTCAGAGGGGGAAACAATGGTCTGGGAATATCAGATCTCAAATAGCAAGTGCAACAACCTTCAATCAGTAGTTTACGGTGTGGCTACAATGCACAACGACCGACCATAGTACGCATATGTTCTGCCTTTGACCAAAGAAATCTGATGTGTGTGGTCAACGTTGACAACTCATAATATGAGTCACCAATGGTCTGGGGGAAAACAATTGTTAGGGAACACCCGGTATCAGCTAGCAAGCACAAGGACTTTCAGGACCTTGTGGCACGGTGTGGATACCATGCACGATGACCAAACAAAGAAGGCATATGTCACTGACCATGACCAACGAATGTCACTATGTTTGGTAAACTTTTACAGCTCATTACACAAGTCACAATTTGTCTTAGTGGAAGATCATGGTTTGTGAATACTAGTTATGGACTAGCAAGTACAAATACCTTCACTATGTAGTGGAAGAGTGTGGCTACAATGCACAGTGACCAACCAAAGTATGCATATATCACTAACCATGCCCAAAGAATTTCACTCCATGTGGTCAATGTTGACAACTCAGAACACGAGTCATAGATAGTCAGAGGGGGTAACAATGGTTTGGGAAGACTAGCTATCAACTAGAAAGCACAAAGACCTTCAATACGTAGTGACATGGCGTGGTAACCATGTACAGTGACCAAACAAATGAGGCATACGTCGATAACCATGACCAAAATAATTTCGCAGGGTGTGGTCAACGTTGAAAACTCATAAAATGAGTCACAAATGGTCAGTGGGGGAAACAATGGGCTGGGACCACTAGTTATCAACTAGAAAGTACAAAGACTTTCAACCAGTAGTGGCACGGTGTGGCTAGCGTGCGCAATGACGAAACAAAGTATGAATACGTCACTGACTATGACCAAAGAAGTCCACTATGTGTGGTAAACATTGACAACTCATAACACGAGTCATAAATGGTCAGAGGGAGAGAAAATGGTTTAGGAACCCTATGTATCGACTGGAAAGGACAAAGAACTTCAATACGTAGTAGCATGGTATGGCTACTATGCACACGAAACAACCAAACTAGGCATATGTCACTGACCATGACCAAAGAATTTCAATATGGGTGATCAAAGTTCACCAACCATAATACGAGTCAAAAACGGACAGAGGGGGAAACAATGGTCTAAGAATATCAGTTCTCAACTAGCAAGTACAACGACCTTCAATACGTAGTGACACATCGTGGTAACGATGTACAAAAAGCAACCAAAGTATGCATATGTCACCGACCATGACCAAAAGAATTTCACAGTGTGTGGTGAACGTTGAAAACTCACAACACGAGTCACAAATGGTGAGAGGGGGAAACAATGGGTTGGGAACACTAGTTATCAACTAGCAAGCACAAATAACTTCAACGAGTAGTGGCACGGTGTGGCTAGCATGCTGAGTGACCAATCAAAGGATGCATACGTCACTTACTATGACCGAGGAAGTCCACTATGTGTGGTCAACATTGACAACTCATAACACGAGTCACAAATGGTCAGAGGGAGAGACAATGGTTTGGGAACCATATGTGTCGCCTAGAAATGACAAAAAACTTCAATACTTAGTGGCACGGTGTGGCTACTATGCACACCAAACAACCAAGCTAGGCATATGTCACTGACCATGACCAAAGAATTTCAATATGGTTGGTCAACATTTACCAACCATAACACGAGTCACAAATAGTCAGGGGGGGGGGGAAACAATGGTTTGGGAATATCAGTTCTCAAGTAGCAACTACAACGACCTTCAATCACTAGTAGCATTATGTGGCTACCATGCACAACGACTGACCAAATTAGGCATATGTACTGTCCTTGACCAAAGAAATCCGCTGTGTGTGGTCAACGCTGACAACTCATAATACGGGTCACAAGTTGTCAGGGGGATAAACAATGGTTTGGGTACACCAGGTATCAGCTAGCAAGCACAATTACCTTCAATAAGTTGTGGCACGGTGTGGATGCTATGCACGATGACCAACCAAAGTAGGCATATGTCACTGACCATGACCAAAGAATGTCACTATGTGTGGTAAACGTTGACAATTCATAACACGAGTCACAAGTGGTCACAGTGGAAGAAATGGTTTGTTAACACTAGTTAACGACTAGCAAGTACAAATACATTGAACATGTAGTGACACAGTGTGGCTACCATGCACAGTGACCAACCAAAGTATGCATATGTCACTGACCATGACCAAAGAGTTTCACTTCATGTGGTCAACGTTGACAACTCACAACACGAGTCACAGATAGTCAGAGGGGGGTAACAATGGTTTGGGAATACTAGCTATCAACTAGAAAGCACAAAGACCTTCAATACGTAGTGACAAAGCGTGGTAACCATGTACAGTGACAAACCAAAGTAGGCATATGTCACTACCCATGACCAAAAGAATATCACAATGTGTGGTCAATGTTGAAAACAGATAACACGAATCACAAATGGTCAGAGGGGGAAACAATGGGTTGGGCACACCAATTATCAACTAGCAAATACAAAGACCTTCAACAAGTAGTGGCACGGTGTGGCTAGCCCGCATAGTGACAAACAAAAGGATGCATACGTCACTGACTATGACCGAAGAAAACCACTATGTTTGGTCAACACTGACAACTCATAACACGAGTCACAAATGGTCAGAGGGAGGGACAACGGTTTGGGAAACCTTTGTATTGACTAGAAAGGACAAAATGTCAGAGAAATTCGTGTTGGTCCCAAGGCTGACCCACTACAAAGAGGTTATACTGAAGTACCCTCCAAAGATTTGCTCAGCTCTCGCACCACAAAAGAAAGAAAATACTCGAGAGCAGTCAGGCTCACCTCCGGCATACGCCAATTGACGCCCGAACGACCAAAAGACACCAAGCGGACTGCCGAGCACGAACCAATATGCCGAAGCCCGAAAGCAAAGATCAACGGTCACAACTCACGAACCAACACCGACCACGTACCGGCCAATATCGTCAGAGAATGCCAACGTGCGAAACCAACACCAAAGAGCAGGGGGCCCGGTACCCGCTACAAGACAACGACACTTCACCACGTAAAACTGAGGGAATGCCCGCATGGCTCACTCATCCTGACGTGGTGTACCCATCGCGCCATGGAACACCAGACTACAGCAGCAGCCGTCGCAGCGCAGCGCCAACGGCGCCGCATATCACCTCTTCCTCCATTGGACCACAACTCGGACTAGAGTAACTCGTAGATAGTGTACTTAACCACTTAGACCTAGGTGTTGTATTTTCCTCTTGTTCAACATTGATCAATCTTCCTTTCCACCGTCTCCGCCCGCCCAGGGGCTGTGGCGCTCCCGTTCCGATTACTCTGTTTCAGTGCCCGCCGCAAGGCTGTGGAACCTCCCTCTGTACATCTTCCGTTCTGCCCGCCTTTCAGCTGTGGCACGTCATTCATTTCGTCACCTCGTGTCCTTTCCACCTGCCCACCTACTGGCTGAGACATGTCCTCAAGCATTCTTATAGCAGCCACTCCGTCGCTCCGCTTCGTTGCGTCCGCATCGCCTTGCCGTGGCGCCACAGTACCTCAGCGCCCGTGCCAGTGGCACTGCGCCCACCTTCCTTCAAGCGTTACTTCAGTACTCGTGTCTTCCATCCACTGATCCACTTCACCGCTTCGCTTCAGTACTCGTGTCTTCCAGACAACCAAACTAGGCATATGTCACTGACCATGACCAAAGAATTTCAATATGGGTGGTCAATGTTCACCAACCATAAAATGAGTGACAAACGGTCACAGGGGGAAACAATGGTCTGGGAATATGAGTTCTCAACTAGCAAGTACAACGACCTTCAATCAGTAGTAGCACGTTGTGGCTACCATGCACAATGACCGACTAAAGTAGGCATATGTGTTGCCTTTGACCAAAGGAATCCGCTGTGTGTGGTCAACGTTGACAACTCATACTACGAGTGAAAAATGGTCAGAGGGAGAAACAATGGTTTGGGAACACCAGGTATCAACTAGCAAGCACAAGGACCTTCAAAAAGTTGTAGCACGGTGTGGATACCATGCACGATGACCAACCAAAGTAGGCATATGTCACTGACCATGACCAAAGCATGTCACTATGTGTGGTCAACTTTGACAACTCATAACACGAGTCACAAATGGTCATAGTGGAAGATAATGTTTTGTGAATACTAGTTATCGACTAGCAAGTACAAATACCTTCAATATGTAGTGGCACAGTGTGGCTAAAATGCACAGTGACCAACCAAAGTATGCATATGTCACTGACCATGACCAAAGAATTTCACTTCATGTGGTCAATGTTGACAACTCACAACACAACTCACGGATAGTCAGAGGGGGTAACAATGGTGTGCGAAGACTAGCTATGAACTAGAAAGCACAAAGAGATTCAACACATAGTGACATGGCGTGGTAACCATGTACAGTGACAAACCAAAGCAGGCATATGTCACCAACCATGACCACAAGAATTTCACAGTGTGTGGTCAAAGTTGAAAACTCATAACACGAGTCACAAATGGTCAGAGGGGGAAACAATGGGTTGGGAGCACTAGTTATCAACTAGCATGTATAAAGACCTTCAACAAGTAGTGGCATGGTTTGGCTAGCGTGCACAATGACCAACCAAATGATGCATACATCACTGACTCTGACCGAAGAAGTCCACTATGTGTGGTCAACATTGACAACACATAACACGAGTCACAAATGGTCAGAGGGAGCAACAATGGTTCGGGAACCCTATGTATTGACTAAAAAGGACAAATAACTTCAATACATAGTGGCACGGTGTGGCTACTATGCACACCAAACAACCAAACTAGGCATATGTCACTGACCATGACCAAAGAACTTCAATATGGGTGGTCAACGTTCACCAACCATAACACGAGTCACAAATGGCCAGAGGGGGGAACAATGGTATGGGAATATCATTTCGTAACTAGCAAGTACATCGACCTTCAATCAGCAGTAGCACTGTGTGGCTACCATGGACAACGACCGACCAAAGTAGGCATATGTACTACCTTTGACCAAAGAAATCCGCTGTGTGTGGTCAACGTTGACAACTCATAATACGAGTCACAGATAGTTAGAGGGGGAAACAATGGTTTGGGAACACCAGGTATCAACTAGCAAGCAGAAGAACCTTCAATGAGTTGTGGAAAGGTGTGGATACCACACACGATGACCAACCAAAGCAGGCATACGTCACTGACCATGACCAAAGAATGTCACTATGTGTGGTAAACTTTGAAGACTACTAACACGAGTCACAAATGGTCTGAGTGGAAGATTATGGCCTTTGAATACTAGTTATCAACTAGGAAGTACAAATACCTTCAATATGCAGTCGCACAGTGTGGCTACCATTTACAGTGACCAACCAAAATATGCATATGTCACTGACCATGACGAACAAATTTCACTTTATGTGGTCAACGCTGACAAATCACAACACGAGTCACAGATATTCAGAGGGGGTAACAATGGTTTGGGAACACTAGATATAAACTAGAAAGCACAAAGGCCTTCAAGACACAGTAACACGGCGTGGTAACCATGTACAGTGACAAACGAAAGTAGGCATATGTCACTAACCATGACCAAAAGAATTTCACAGTGTGTGATCAACGTTGAAAACTCATAACACGAGTCGCAAATGGTCAGAGGGGGAAACAGTGGGTTGGGAACACTAGTTATTAAATAGCAAGTACAAATACCTTCAACAAGTATTGGCACGGTGTGGCTAGCATACACAGTGACCAACCAAAGGATGCATACGTCACTGAATATGACCGAAGAAGTCCAGTATGTGTGGTCAACATTGACAACTCATAACACAAGTCACAAATGGTCAGAGGGAGAGAAAATGGTTTGGGAACCCTATGTATAAACTAGAAAGGACAAAGAACTGCAATACGTAGTGGCACGGTGTGGCTACTGTGCACACCAAACTACCAAACTAGGCATATGTCGCTGACCATGACCAAAGAATTTCAAGATGGGTGGTCAACGTTCACTAACCATAACACGAGTCACAAACGGTCTGAGGGGAAAACAATGGTCTGGGAATATGAGTTATCAACTAGGAAGTACAACAACCTTAAATCACTAGTAACACGGTATGGCTACCATGGACAATGACTGACCAAAGTAGGCATATGTATCCGTTGTGTGTAGTCAACGTTGACAACTCATAATACAAGTCACAAATGGTCCGAGGGGGAAAGAATGGTTTGGTAATACCAGGTATCAACTAGCAAGCACAAGGACCTTCAATATGTTGTGGCACGGTGTGGATAGTATGCACGATGACCAACCAAAGTAGGCACATGTCACTGACCATGACCAAATAATGTCACTATGTATGGTAAACTTTGACAACTCATAACACGAGTCAAAAATGGTCGGAGTGGAAGATGATGGTTTGTGAATGCTAGTTATCGACTAGGAAGTACAGATACCTTCAATATGTCGTTGCACACTGTGGCTACCATGCACAGTGAATAATCAAAGTATGCATATGTCACTGACCATGACCAACGAATTTCACTTCATTTGGTCAATGTTGACAACTCACAACACGAGTCAAAAATATTCAGAGGGGGGTAACAATGGTTTGAAAAGACTATATATCAACTATGAAGCACAAAGAACTTCAATACAAAGTGACACAGCGTGGTCACCATGTACAGAGACAAACCAAACTAGGCACATGTCACTGAGCATGACCGAAGAATATCAAAATGGGTAGTCAACGTTGAAAACCCATAACACGAGTCACAATTGGTCAGTGGGGGAAACAATGGGTTGGGAATATTAGTGATCAACTAGCAAGTATAAAGACCTTCAACAAGCAGTGGCACAGTGTGGCTAGCGTGCACAGTGACCAACCAAAGGATGCATACGTCACTGACTATGACCGAAGAAGTCCACTATGTGTGGTCAACATTGACAACTCATAACACGAGTCACA
>SZWC01000235.1:161766-227445 GCA_023375785.1 Penium margaritaceum | reverse complement strand
CTTCAACAAGTAGTGGCACAGTGTGGCTAGCGTGCACAGTGACCAACCAAAGGATGCATACGTCACTGACTATGACCGAAGAAGTCCACTATGTGTGGTCAACATTGACAACTCATAACACGAGTCACAAATGGTCAAAGGGAGAGACAATGGTTTGGGAACCCTATGTATCGACGAGAAAGCAGAAAGAACTTCAAAAAGTAATGGCACGGTGTGGCTACTATGCACACCAAACAACCAAACTAGGCATATGTCACTGACCATGTCCAAAGAATTTCAACATGGGTGGTCAACGTTCACCAACCATAACACGAGTCACAAACGGTCTGAGGGGGGAAACAATGGTATAGGAATATGAGTTATGAACTAGCAAGTTCAACAACCTTCAATCAGTATTAGCACGGTGTGGCTACCATGCACGATGACCGCCCAAAGTAGGCATATGTACTCCCTCTGACCAAATAAATCCGTTGTGTGTGGTCAACGTTGACAACTCATAATACGAGTCACAATTGGTCAGAGGGGAAAACATTGGTTTGGGAACACCAGGTATCAACAAGCAAGTACAAGACCTTCAATAGGCTGTGGCACGGTGTGGATACCATGAACGATGACCATCCAAAGTAGGCATATGTCACTGACCATGACCAAAGAATTTCACTATGTGTGGTAAACTTTGACAACTCATAACATGAGTCACAAATGGTCAGACTGGAAGAGAATGGTTTGTAAATACTATTTATCGACTAGCAAGTACAAGTACCTTCAAAAATTTTGAATGTTTTTGCCCCTTGTTCAGTGTTGTAGGACGGATCAGGAATGCTCTGCCCCTTGTGGAGGTATGACCCCTAGATCCGTTGTAGTGTGACTCAACTATGCTCTGTCTCTTGTGAGATACGACCTGTGAGTACACCATGTGGGTGAGTGGTTACCTTGGCCATTTTGTTGATTTGGCCAAGTAAGAGGTCATGAGGTCAATCCTGGCCCCATGCATATCTTGTTTGCTGTGGAAGCTTCCATGAAAGAAAGTTCGTAGCTTCTTGGACGCTACATGGTTGGTCTGTCACCTTGACACTAGGATGCTTATGTGTCAAGCCCACAGTGCAAGTCTATTGGTGACGTGGCTGGTTCAGGCCACTTCTCAGGAATGTGCTTTTGAGTTCTAGGACTGGACAGACAGCTATAAAAGGACTTGTCTTGCATGCTGATCAATCAACCCTTGCTTGATGCTCTCTTGCGTATTGACGACTTGAGCTCTTCTTGAGATGTAATGCTAAGGCGTTAGTNTTAGCTCAGTAGCTAACAAAGGGTTATGGGCCCACTCCTCTGGTTAGAGAAGTTTCACGCACGCAACCGCCAAAGTCACAAGCAGTGAGAGCGCCTTTGCTCTCACCCATCCTCTCTGTTCGCAGGTCAATCATCAGCCGGAGGGGAATGCAACTTATCTGCACCTTTCTGCCTTGGAAACTGACATCAGCCTACATCAGCCTACATCAGCCTACATCTGCTTGCATCGGCCAACGTGAACAGGGCCAGCAGTTGCCTCTTCTCACCAACAGCCTACAACGGCCTCAAACACAGGTGCATCGGCATCAACAACAGGTGCAGCAGTTGTAGCAGTTGTAGGTGTAGGCATGGCAGGGATAGGGGAACCAGGGAATCATTCTCTCATCCTCGAGTTTGATGGAGAGGGGTTTTCTCTTTGGAAGTGGCAGTTTGAGATCATCATGGATGATAGAGACTTGCTAGGATATTTTGACGGAAGTATCCCAGCACCAAAGGAGGAGGGTGCTGACCTTGTGGCATGGGTCAAGCTCAACAAGAAGGCACTTGCCGTTCTTGTGTCCTCCATACAAGCCTCAGTCCTCTCACACATCAGCGGTTGTACAGTGGCAGCCGCGGCATATGCGAAACTGGGCAAGGTGTTTCAGTCATCCTCACTTGCCAACCGTCTCTTCATTCTACAAAACCTCAACAGTATGAGGCTTGGTGAAGGGGAGGATGTCTCTGCCTTTATGCAGAAGTTTGAGACTCTCTTGTAACAAGCCAACGGCATGGGGTGGGACCTGAAATCGGATATGCAGGCCATGATTTTTCTGATGACGCTGCCGGAGAGCTGGGGTCCCATGATCAGAGTGATTGGAGGTTGGACGGAAGAGCAAGTATCCTACACCACCGTCTCGGAGTATGTACGGAATGAAGCCATGCGTCGCAGTAGTAGTGAAGCAAACATGGTTGCCCTTGCCTCACGAAGCAGCGGTGCCTTTTGTAATACCTCCTCCTCTTGATACAAGGGAAACAACGGCACTGGTGGAAGGGGTCCAAAGTGTCAAGGAAACTGCCATAACTGTGGTAAGGCTGGACACTGGGCTCCGGAGTGCCGGGCACCCAAGAAGGAGGGAGGAGACGAGGATGAATGGCGAGGGGGACATGGTGGGAAGGATCCCACAAGCTTGATGGCCGAGTGTGCCTCCAACAAAGGGAGGGCGATACTCAGGCTAGGAGCTTACGGCCTTGACTCGGGTACAAACGAGCACACCACCTATGAGAAGAGAGACTTCATCTCTCTTGCTCCATGCAACAAAACTTCAGAGTCGCCAACGGCAAGGTTGAGGCAGCTGAGGGGATTGGTTACAAGCTGGTCACAGTGGGTGTCAACGGTGCGGACTCCGACCTCAACCTAGAGGGGGTAGTCTACTTGCCCTCCTTCACAGCCAACCTGCTCTCTGTCTCTAAGATAACTGACCATGGCATGACAGTTGTTTTTACAGAGAAGGAAGCAGTGATAGTCCCTACCAAGGACATCAGCATTTCTTACCCTGCCAAGAAGGTTGTTGCACAGGTCCCTCGCGTTGATGGACTCTACGTCTTGCAAACCAAGACAACATCAACGGCTGAATCTTTGGCAAGGAGTGACGATGAGGAGAGCAACGATGCAGACTCTGATGACGAAGGACATGTTGGAGCAGCGGAAGCAGTGGCACCGGAAGGTTCGGCAACAAAACCAGACGCAAATGCAGCCACCGAGGCTGTTCATTCTAGCCAGTGCACATCATGGGAGAACCTATGGCACAGGCGCTTTGGGAACGTGGCTCATCGCACATTGGTACTCATGGATAAGCAGGAGCTAGTGCGTGGGATGGAGCTAGGTGATGAGGCGGAGGGAGCTGGGATCTTGTGTGAGCCATGCCTTCAAGGCAAGGCCAAGAAGAAACCTTTCAAGCGTAATGGTACGCGTGCTCTCGCACACCTTGACCTCATCCACTCTGACGTGTGTGGTCCCTTTCGCATACCGTCCAATGGAGGTAGCAGATGTTTCCTCACATGCATCGACGACAACAGCCGCAAGGTCTGGATATGCTTTCTCAAATAGAAAAGTGAGGTGAAGTAGAATCTGCAAGCCTTTGTCGCTATGGTCGAGCAACAGAGTGGAAGGAAGGTGAAGGCATTCAGGACGGACAATGGGAGGGAATACGAAGCTTGCAGGGAGTGGCTCAAGGCAGAGGGCATTGAACACCAGAAAACTACTCCCTACTCACCTAAAAGCAACGGCGTAGCAGAGAGGATGAATCAGACCCTCCTTGGCATGACAAGGTGCATGCTCTTTGACGCCAAGCTACCTCCTAGGTTCTGGACTGAAGCAGCATGCACGGCTACGTATCTTGTGAACCTCACACCTGCAGCAGCTCTGCGAAGGAGAGGCAAGAAGAAGCAGACACAGAAGCTGAAGACACCTCAAGAAACATGGTCGGGCAAGAAGCCGGACGCCTCCCATCTCAAGGTGTTCGGTTGCACCGGCTTTGCCAAGGTCCAGGCGGGTGAGGGTCCTGGAAAGCTCGATGCAAGAGCACGAAGATGTATTTTCATCGGCTATGACACCGCCCACAGAGCTTATAGAATGTGGGACCTAGGAGCTAAGAAGGTCGTCCGCAGCAAAGACGTGGATTTCAACGAACGTTTAGTGAGTAAGGGAGAGCTTCTTGAACTTGAGACCACTCGAAAACAGGGAGAGTGGCTCACTCTTCTTGAGGAGGGAGACGAAGCACCGGCACAATGGCATGGGCTGGGTACAACAATAGGGAGAGAAGCTGATGAAGATGACTCGGAGGGATCAGCCTCCGAGTCCGACGTATCTGATCCTCCAGACCATTAGGAGGATACCTCTCCCCCCATCGACAATAAAACAAACCTCCAGCCTCTACATCAACAGCAACAGCAAGAAGGTCAAAGGAGCACTTCACGTCTGAAAGTTCCTCGGCAGCATTACGATGCAGATAGGGGTGAATGGACAGGCTTCAACTATTCGTTCATGGTTCAAGAGGAGCCAACGTCTGTTGTAGAGGCACTCGCGCGGCCTGACAAAGCTGAGTGGGATGAAGCAATTTGCAGTGAACTCAGCTCCATCGAGGAGAATGGGACATGGAACAGGTGGACAGACCTGCCGGCGCTCATGTTGTGGGTTCCAAGTGGGTGCTGAAAGTAAAAAGGAAACACGATGGTAAGATAGACAAGTACAAGGAACGGGTGGTAGCAAAGGGGTTCTCTCAACGGCCTGGCGCAGAGTACGATGAGACCTTTGCTCCCGTTGTGACGTTTGCCTCCATCCGGTCAATGCTCGCCATTGCTACTGCCAAGAACATGGAGGTCCACCAGATGGATGTCAAGACAGCTTTCCTTTATGGCAAACTTGACAAGGAGGTGCTGATGGAGGTTCCAGAGGGGGTTGATGCGCCCGAGGGCAAGGTGTGCAGGCTGGTGAAGGCGCTCCATGGGCTAAAACAAGCGCCAAGACTTTGGTACCAAGAGATGGATACATTCATGGCCAAGGAGTCCTTCATGCACTACGACAACGACCCTAGCATGTATGTGTATGAGAGTGACAAAGGGACTATGTTGGTCGCCTTGTACGTTGATGACCTGATTCTGTGCTCTTCTTCAACGCAGCTGCTGGACGATCTCAAGGGGCAGCTGAGTAGCAGGTTCAAGATGAAGGCCATGGGTCCTCTTAACTTCTACCTTGGCATTGCCATCAAGCGTGACAGAGCCGCAGGTACCATCAGCCTGAACCAGACAAAGTACATCGACTCCATCCTCAAACGATACGACATGGCAGATTGCAAGCCTGCCAGCACACCCATGAGCTCAGAGTGCAAGCTCTCTACCTCCATGTCTTCATCCAACAAAGCGGAGAAAACTGACATGCTGGGCATCCCATATCAGTCTGCAGTGGGCAATCTGATGCATGCCATGGTCGCCACCCGGCCAGATATAGCCCATGCCTTTGGGCAGGTGAGCCGGTTTGTGGCCAATCATGGTCCACTACACTGGCAGGCTGTGAAGCGCATCATGCGCTACCTTAAGGGGACGCGACACGTGGGACTCCAGTTTGGAGGCATCGCTGGATCCGCGTCACTCTGTCTCATGTGCTACACCGACGCTGACTGGGGAGGCAATATCGACGACAGAAAATCCACCTCCGGCTTTGTGTGTATGCTAAATGGAGGTGTTGTCAGTTGGGCGAGTCGCAAGCAGGAGTGTGTCTCTTTGTCAACAGCTGAAGTTGAGTACATTGCATTGGCTGAGGTGTGTAAAGAGGTGCAGTGGCTTTGAAGCTTGCTCTCTGAGATGGAGGCACCACAGGCAACGGCAACAATAATCAAGATTGACAACATGAGTGCGATTGACATGTCCAAGAACCCAGTTCTCGCCAGGCGCACAAAGCACATCGAGATCCGCTACCACTATGCTCGGGACTTGGTCTACAAGGAAACAGTGGAGATGGAGTATGTCAGCACCAAGCTGAACCGGGCCGACATGCTTACAAAGCCACTGGACAAGGATCTCCACCAGGCGGGCAGGCAAGGTGTCGGCATGGTCAACACAAGTGATGACGAATGATGATGGTCACTGACGCAAGGTGCAAGGGAGAGATTTGTTGAATGTTTTTGCCCCTTGTTCAGTGTTGTAGGATGGATCAGGAATGCTCTGTCCCTTGTGGATGTATGACCCCTATATCTGTTGTAGTGTGACTCAGCTATGCTCTGTCTCTTGTGAGATACGACCTGTGAGTACACCATGTGGGTGAGTGGTTACCTTGGCCATTTTGTTGATTTGGCCAAGTGAGAGGTCATGAGGTCGATCCTGGCCCCATGCATATCTTGTTTGCTGTGGAAGCTTCCAAGAAAGAAAGTCCGTAGCTTCTTGGAAGCTACATGGTTGGTCTGTCACCTTGACACTAGGATGCTTATGTGTCAAGCCCACAGTGCAAGTCTATTGGTGACGTGGCTGGTTCAGGCCACTTCCCAGGAATGTGCTTTTGAGTTATAGGACTGGACAGACAGCTATAAAACGACTTGTCTTGCATGCTGATCAATCAACCCTTGCTTGATGCTCCCTTGCATATTGACGACTTGAGCTCTTCTTGAGATGTAATGCTAAGGCGTTAGTACTCTTGAAGGTGAAGTGTATGCCTGATTAAGTTTGGGGTGCACGACACATACCTGCAAAGGAAGAAGGTGTAAAAACCTTTGTGAGCTTTTTTTGGTTTTGCGGCTTCTCTGCCGGAGGTGGTTAGCTCAGTAGCTAACAAATATGTAGTGGCACAGTGTGGCTACAATGCACAGTGACCAACCAAAGTATGCATGTCACTGACCATGACCAGAGAATCTGACTTCATGTGGTCAATGTTGACAACTCACAACACGAGTCATAGATAGTCAGAGGGGGTAAAAATGGTTTGGAAAGACTAGCTATCAACTAAAAAGCTCAAAGACCTTCAATACGTAGTGACACGGCGTGATAACCATGTACAGTGACAAACCAAAGTAGGCATATGTCACTAACCATGATCAAACAAATTTCACAGTGTGTCGTCAACGTTGACAACTCATAACACGAGTCACAAATGGTCAGAGGGGGAAAAATGGACTGGGAACACTAGTTATCAACTAGCAAGTACAAATACCTTCAACAAGTAGTGGCACGGTGTGGCTAGCGTACACATTGACCAACCAAAGGATGCATACATCACTGACTATGACCGAAGGAGTCCACTAAGTGTGGTCAACATTGACAACTCATAACACGAGTCACAAATGGTTAGAGGGAGAGACAATGGTTTGGGCACCCTGTGTATCAACTAGAAAGGACAAAGAACTTCAATACTTAGTGGCACGGTGTGGCTACTATGCACACCAAACAACCAAAATAGGCATATGTCACTGACCATGATCAAAGAATTTCAATATGGGTGGTCAACGTTCACCAACCATAACACGAGTCACAAACGGTCAGAGGGGGAAACAATTGTATGGGAACATCAGTTCTCAAGTAGCAAGTACAACGACCTTCGATCAGTACTAGCACGGTGTGACTACCATGCACAATGACCGACCAAAGTAGGCATATGTACTTTCTTTTACCAAAGAAATCCGCTGTTTGTGGTCGACGTTGACAACTCATAATACGATTCACAATTGGTCAGAGGGAGAAACAATGGTTTGGAAACACCAGGTATCAACTAGCAAGCACAAGACCTTGAATACGTTGTGGCACGGCGTGGATACCATGAACAATAACCAACCAAAGTAGGCATATGTCACTGACCATGACCAAATAATGTCACTATGTGTGGTAAACTTTGACAACTCATAACACGAGTCACAAATGGTCAGAGTGGAGGATAATGGGTTGTGAATACTAGTGATTGACTAGCAAGTACAAATACCTTCAATATGTAGTGGCAGAGCGTGGCTACAATGCACAGTGACCAACGAAAAAAATGAATATGTCACTGACCATGACCAAAGAATTTCACTTCATGTGGTCAATGTTGACAACTCACCACACGACTCAAGGATAGTCAGAGGGGGGTAACAATGGTTTGGGAAGACAAGCTATCAACTAGAAAGCACAAGAACTTCACTACGTAGTGACACGGCGTGGTAACCATGTACGGTGACAACCCAAAATAAGCATATGTCACTAACCATGACCAAACGAATTTCACAGTGTGTGGTCACATTGAAAATTCATAACACATTTCACAAATGGTCAGAGGGGGAAACAATGGGTTGGGAATACTAATTATCGACTAGCAAGTATAAAGACCTTCAACAAGTAGTGGCACGGTGTGGCTAGTGTGCACAGTGACCAACCAAAGGATGCATACGTCATTGACTATGATCGAATAAGTCCATTATGTGTGGTCAACATTGACAACTCATAACACGAGTCACAAATGGTCAGAGGGAGATTAAATGGTTTGGGAACCCTGTGTATCCACTAGAAAGGACAATGAACTTCAATACGCAGTGGCACGGTGTGGCTACTATGCACACCAAACAACCAAACTAGGCATATGTCACTGACCATGAACAAAGAATTTTAATATGGGTGGTCAACGTTCACAGACCATAACACGAGTCACAAACGGTCAGAGGGGGAAACAACGGTCTGGGAATATCAGATCTCAAATAGCAAGTGCAACAACCTTCAATCAGTAGTTTACGGTGTGGCTACAATGCACAACGACCGACCATAGTAGGCATACGTTCTGCCTTTGACCAAAGAAATCCGATGTGTGTGGTCAACGTTGACAACTCATAACACGAGTCACCAATGGTCAGAGGGGAAACAATGGTTAAGGAACACCCGTTATCAGGAAGCAAGCACAAGGACTTTCAGGACCTTGTGGCACGGTGTGGATACCATGCACGATGACCAAACAAAGAAGGCATATGTCACTGACCATGACCAACGAATGTCACTATGTGTGGTAAACTTTTACAGCTCATAACACAAGTCACAAATTGTCAGAGTGGAAGATCATGGTTTGTGAATACTAGTTATGGACTAGCAAGTACAAATACCTTCAATATGTAGTGGCAGAATGTGGCTACAATGCACAGTGACCAACCAAAGTATGCATATGTCACTGACCATGCCTAAAGAATTTCACTCCATGTGGTCAATGTTGACAACTCAGAACACGAGTCATAGATAGTCAGAGGGGGTAACAATGGTTTGGGAAGACTAGCTATCAACTAGAAAGCACAAAGACCTTCAATACGTAGTGACATGGCGTGGTAACCATGTACAGTGACCAAACGAATGAGGCATACGTCGATAACCATGACCAAAAGAATTTCGCAAGGTGTGGTCAACGTTGAAAACTCATAACACGAGTCACAAATGGTCAGTGGGGGAAACAATGGGCTGGGACCACTAGTTATCAACTAGAAAGTACAAAGATTTTCAACCAGTAGTGGCACGGTGTGGCTAGCGTGCGCAATGACGAACCAAAGTATGAATATGTCACTGACTATGACCGAAGAAGTCCACTATGTGTGGTCAACATTGACAACTCATAACACGAGTCACAAATGGTCACAGGGAGAGAAAATGGTTTAGGAACCCTATGTATCGACTAGAAAGGACAAATAACTTCAATACGTAGTAGCACGGTATGGCTACTATGCACACGAAACAACCAAACTAGGCATATGTCACTGACCATGACCAAATAATTTCAATATGGGTGATCAAAGTTCACCAACCATAATACGAGTCAAAAACGGACAGAGGGGGAAACAATGTTCTAAGAATATCAGCTATCAACTGGCAAGTACAACGACCTTCAATACGTAGTGACACATCGTGGTAACGATGTACAATTAGTAACCAAAGTAGGCATATGTCACCGACCATGACCAAAAGAATTTCACAGTGTGTGGTGAACGTTGAAAACTCACAACACGAGTCACAAATGGTGAGAAGGGGAAATAATGGGTTGGGAACACTAGTTATCAACTAGCAAGTACAATTTGTCAGAAATGAAGCCTTGACAAGAGTAGAAAAAATACTTAGGCTCGCTCTTAATAACGGTTCATGTCCACCGACTGAGCCACCCTGTCTAACGGTTCTCGAGTCAGATGACCATTCGGATCGTGAGCCAATCTATCCCCTAATAAAGTGACACCAGTCATCCACGTCCGGCTAGTGGAAAGAAGCCGTTGCCATGCTTGTTTGTCCTGTTCTGTCCTTTTATACCGAGGATGTTTATTCCCTCGAGTTAACCAGAACAGTTCTGCTCATCCTGTTCCCCCTTTGGTTCCGCGGCTTCGCCGCCGTGTCTTCGCTCTGCCCATTCTTCGCACTTTCTGTCTTCTCCAACTCTCAATGTTTCGCTCTGTCACTCTCGCTCCTTCGCTCAGCTCTCACTCTCCGTCAACACTCTCTCTCACATCAACCTGTCTACCTGTGCTACCTTGGATCTCAGCCTTCTTCAGCTCCCGCGACTAACTCCTCAAACCGCTCTCGCTCACGTCACTCTTCTGACGTACATCTGCATGTCCGGCTGCTTCTGCTTGCTTCTGCTACCGTTGTTCTCATGCTTGCATTCTTCTGACATGGTATCAAAGCATCAGGCAACATCACCTGGAGTTCCGTGACCACGTCATCGTTCTGCCGTCATCTTTGCATTCTTACATTCTCCTGCCGCTGCTACCGCCATCTCGCGCCTCGCCTCTTCTGGCTAACTACTGGTGACGAGTCGCCGACATCAGTTGCAAGCAACTCTCAAGCCGCAGCCTGTCATCAACTACCAAGAAGCTTCCTGCTGCCTCTCATCTGCCATCACCGCATTGCATCTACCTCCGCTGGCATCGCCTCCTGGTCATCCTGCTTCATCAGCCCTATCTGCTTCTTTGTCGCTGTCATCCTCCGTCCACCTGCGTCCTTTATCCTGAGTTGCCTTCTCGCATCGCCCTCCTTGCCTCGTCAGCAGCTCCAGCCAAAACTGCCGCTGTCAGGATATCGGACACCACCAGTCTTCCTGGCCCCATCTCCGAGCCAACTGGGGAACAAGCCGTCACTCTCCTGGCATCAGCAGCTCAATGTCCCTGCCCGCTGCCTGACTTCCTCTACCGCAACCAACCATTCTCAGCTGAAAGGATATCGGACACCACCAGTCTTCCTGCTCCCACTTCCGAGCCAACTGGGGAACAAGCCGTCACTCTCCTGAACGCTGAAGAAGATCAGTTGCGTTGCTCTGTCTCTCTACCGCATCGCCTCCACCTGCCGCGCCACGCCTCATCTCCGCTGCCTCTGCTTGTTTCACTCTCTGCCTCGCGTCATCTCCATCATCATCAGCCCTCGATCTCTGTTGTATGTCATCTCCATCATTCCTCCTCCTCCTCGCTTCAAGTCCTCTCAACTTCATCAGCCGCCCGTTCCGGCCTCATCTCCGCCTCTCCGTCTTCAGCATCATCCGCGCCGCCTCCACATTCGACTCTCCATCATCATCAGCCTCCTCCGCATCACCCCTCCATTCATCATCAGCATCAGCATCGTCAGCATCGCTTTATCGCGCACGTGGTTTCGCCCCTGCGCCCACTCATCAAATCAATCGCTTCCTCTACTTCCGCAATCACTTCATCTCGGCACAAGGATCCGCCCGGTCGCATCGCCTTTTTCCGCGACGACCTACGCCCACGCCATGACTTCGCAGTGCACGTGGTTTCGCCCCTGCGTCCACTCATTCATCAATCGCTTTTGCAGCTTCAGTTCTCAGCTTGGCACAAGGATCCGCCCGGTCGCATCGCCTTCTTCTGCGACGACCTTCGCCCACGCCATAACTTTGCAGCGCACGTGGTTTCTCCCCTGCGCCCACTCATCCATAAAAAACCGCTTCCTCCGCTTTCGCAAATCGATCTCAGCCCGGCACAAGGATCTGCCCGGTCGCATCGCCTGTTCCGCGACGACCTGCGCCCACGCCGAAACTTTCATCAGCGCACGCGGTCCGCCCCTGCGCCCACTTCATCATCCATCATTCCTCCGCCATCATCCGCCTCTATTATTCACTCGGCACACGGATCAGCCTGGTCGCATCGCCCATTCCGCGGCGACCCGCGACCACCCCAAAACATCCATCAGCGCACGCAGCTCGCCCCTGCGTCCACTCCACCATCAATCCTTCTTCCATCATCATTCGTTTCTCATCAGTCACTCAGCATAAGGATCCGCCCTGTCACATCGGCCACTTCCGCAACAAATTGCGCCTACTCATTTCATCAACTGTCCTCACTTTTCTCCTCCGTTCCTCCTGCAGTACAACAGTCCGTCCTGCCACATTACCATCACTTCACCTACAAAGACTGTTTGGACTCATCGTCCTCCTCCTCTCCTTCCCCTGTCATCAACTGTCAACACCTCTCCATGGAAGAAGAACGACACACCATTCTGCTATACAATGAAGTCGCCTCCCTTGCTGACAACATTTCTCCACTCTCCTTTGGACCAGATGGGAGTCACAATTTTAATCGATGGCGTCGCCAACTGAGGCGAGAAATCGCCACACTAGACATATACAACTACAATCTCCTTGATGTGCTACGAAATTTTGGAAACAGAGAAGCTCGCAGAACTGCACGCGGAAGAAGGGAGTACGGCATTGCCCAAGCCCAACTGCGAGGTCTTCTCTACAAAAGCACTTACGAAGAATTCCACCCCATCATTGCAGAACATCGTCATCAGGCTGTCTTCCGGACCATACAAGCTCTCAGTGACTACTGCTCAAGCAGAAGAGCTGAACCCCCTGACCCTCATCCGGCTGCCCTTGACCCTCCTCCCTACAGTGAGCTTCTGGAGGAACGACCATTCCAGCTGCAACCATTCATCAGAGACCACAGGAGAATGGAGGAAGAAGCAGAGCTTCGAGCCATCGAAGAACAGCCTCATCCCCCACAATCTCCCACATCCTCCAATGGGGTGGAATATTGGGAGTGCTACTATCACTAATCTCCCTCTACGAGCCTACCTCTTGTCAAGTTTCAAGGGGGGTGTCAGAAATGAAGCCTTGACAAGAGTAGAAAAAATACTTAAGCTCACTCTCAATAACGGTTCAAGTCCACCAACTGAGCCACCTTGACTAACGGTTCTCGAGTCAGATGACCGTTCGGACCGTCAGCCAAGTTATCCCCTAATAAAGTGACACCTGTCACCCACGTCCGGCTAGTGGAAAGAAGCCGTTGCCATGCTTGTTTGTACTGTTCTGTCCTTTTATACCGAGGATGTTCATTCCCTTGAGTTAACCAGAACAGTTCTGCTCATCCTGTTCCCCCTTTGGTTCCGCGGCTTCGCCACCGTGTCTTCGCTCTGTCCATTCTTTGCACTTTCTGTCTTCGCCAACTCTCAACGCTTCGCTCCGTCACTCTTGCTCCTTCGCTCAGCTCTCACTCTCCGTCAGCACTCTCTCTCACATCAACCTGTCTACCTGCGCTACCTTGGATCTCAGCCTTCTTCAGCTCCCGCGACTAACTCCTCGAACCGCCCTCGCTCACGTCAGTCTGCTGACGTACATCTGCATGTTCGGCTGCTTCTGCTTGCTTCAGCTACCGTTGTTCTCATGCTTGCATTCTTCTAACACAAATAACTTCAACAAGTAGTGGCACGGTGTGGCTAGCGTGCAGAGTGACCAATCAAACGATGCATACGTCACCGAATATGACCGAGGAAGTCCACTATGTGTGGTCAACATTGACAACTCATAACACAAGTCACAAATGGTCAGAGGGAGAGACAATGGTTTGGGAACCATATGTATCGCCTAGAAATGACAAAAAACTTCAATACTTAGTGGCACGCTGTGGCTTCTATGCACACCAAACAACCAAGCTAGGCATATTTCACTGACCATGACCAAAGAATTTCAGTATGGTTGGTCAACATTCACCAACCATAACACGAGTCACAAATGGTCAGGGGGGGGAAACAATGGTTTGGGAATATCAGTTCTCAAGTAGCAAGTACAACGACCTTCAATCACTAGTAGCATAATGTGGCTACCATGCACAACGACCGACCAAATTAGGCATATGTACTGTCCTTGACCAAAGAAATCCACTGTGTGTGGTCAACGCTGACAACTCATAATACGGGTCACAAGTTGTCAGGGGGGGAAACAATGGTTTGGGTACACCAGGTATCAACTAGCAAGCACAATGACCTTCAATAAGTTGTGGCACGGTGTGGATGCTATGCACGATGACCAACCAAAGTAGGCATATGTCACTGACCATGACCAAAGAATGCCACTATGTATGGTAAACGTTGACAATTCAAAACACGAGTCACAAGTGGTCAGAGTGGAATAAATGGTTTGTGAACACTAGATAGCGACTAGCAAGTACAAATACATTGAACATGTAGTGACACAGTGTGGCTACCATGCACAGTGACCAACCAAAGTATGCATATGTCACTGACCATGACCAAAGAATTTCACTTCATGTGGTTAACGTTGACAACTCACAACACGAGTCACAGATAGTCAGAGGGGGGTAACAATGGTTTAGGCATACTAGCTATCAACTAGAAAGCACAAAGACCTTCAATACGTAGTGACACATCGTGGTAACCATGTACAGTGACAAACCAAAGTAGGCATATGTCAATAACCATGACAAAAAGAATATCACAGTGTGTGGTCAACATTGAAAACGGATAACACGAATCACAAATGGTCAGAGGGGAAAACAATGGGTTGGGCACACTAATTATCAACTAGCAAATACAAATACCTTCAACAAGTAGTGGCACGGTGTGGCTAGCCCGCAGAGTGACAAACAAAAGGATGCATACGTCACTGACTATGACCGAAAAAAACCACTATGTTTGGTCAACACTGACAACTCATAACACGAGTCACAAATGGTCAGAGAGAGGGACAACAGTTTGGGAAACCTTTGTATTGACTAGAAAGGACAAAATGTCAGAGAAATTTGTGTTGGTCCCAAGGCTGACCCACTACAAAGAGGTTATACTGAAACACCCTCCAAATAATTGCTCAGCTCTCGCACCACAAAAGAAAGAAAATACTCGAGAGCAGTCAGGCTCACCTCCGGCATACGCCAATTGACGCCCGCACGACCAAGAGACACCAAGCCGACTGCCAAGCACCAACCAATCTGCCGAAGCCTGAAAGCAAAGATCAACGGTCACAACTCACGAACCAGCACCGACCACGTACTGGCCAATATCGTCGGAGAATGCCAACATGCGAATCCAACACCAAAGAGCAGGCATCCCGGTACCCGCTACAAGACAACGACACTTCACCACGTAAAACTGAGGGAATGCCCGCATGGCTCGCTCATCCTGACATGGTGTACCCATCGCGCCATGGAACAACAGACTACAGCAGCAGCCGTCGCAACGCGGCGCCAACGGCGCCGCACATCACCTCTGCCTCCATAGGACCAGAACTCGGACTAGAGTAACTCGTAGATAGTGTACTTAACCACTTAGACCTAGGTGTTGTATTTTCCTCTTGTTCAACATTGATCAATCTTCCTTTCCACCGCCTCCGCCCGCCTAGGGGCTGTGGCGCTCCCGTTCCGATTACTCTGTTTCAGTGCCCACCGCAAGGCTGTGGAACCTCCCTCTGTACATCTTCCGCTCTGCCCGCCTTTCAGCTGTGGCACGTCATTCATCTCGTCGCCTCGTTTCCTTTCCACCTGCCCGCCTACTGGCTGAGGCATGTGCTCAAGCATTCTCATAGCAGCCGCTCCATCGCTCCGCTCCGACGCGTCCGCATCGCCTTGCCGTGGCGCCACAATACCTCAGCGCCCGTGCCAGTGGCACTGCGCCCACCTTCCTTCAAGCGTTACTTCAGTACTCGTGTCTTCCATCAACTGATCCACTTCACCGCTTCGCTTCTGTCCGCACCTCTACGCTGCGGCCTTTGGGCTCGCGCCTTGGTGCTGAGGGTCCTCTCTACTTCAGTCACCTCTAAGCGCGCGTGCCTTCGGCACTATGCCCACTGCCCAGCTTCAATCAGCGCGTCCATCAGTTCATTATCTATTGTGTTGTCATGTCCTCAGTTGTCTTATCTTCGTGACATCAGCACGCTGTCAGCTTCCGCAACTTCGTCAACGCTCCTGCCTCAACCTCATCATTGCATCTAAAGCTTCCGCTTGTCATTGTAGTTTCCTGACATGGTATCAGAGCAGAGCAAAATATTCTGAGCAAAATCTCCTCCTTCATCCGTCTCCTACAGCTCCTGACGCCCGAACTGCCCCGCTGCGCCACACAGTTGACCAATAGCAGCTGCATCGCCATCACTCCTTCTCTCTTGCTACTGCAAGGTGGAGGACGCTGTGTATGGGCACAGCATCCAAAAGCCTTGGCAGCAGCAGGATCAGCTTCTCTTGCAGACTGGACTAGGCACCAAATCGCGCCATTGGTCATCCGCTAGCTACTCTCCCCGCAGCAGCACCAGCAGCATCAGCAACATAAGCATCCTTTGCAGCAATCATCCATCTGTCACATTCTGTCACTTCAACCTCTTCTCCGACTCTTTGTATCACCAGTCCCTCCTTCCTTCTACTATCACCGAAACCACCACGCCGGAGCGCACTTACGCTCGCAGCATCTTCTACAGTATCTAGCAGCAGCCATCATCTCCTCTCTTCATCAATCTACAGCAGAGGAACCAGCACCACCACCTAACTGTGTATGGGCATAGTCACGTGATGGTAATGTTCTCCACATGCAGTAGAAGCAGAAACGCAAGTAACAGCAGCAGTCGCCGATAAAATCAGTCAATCATCCAGCCAGCAGCACCAGCAACCATCGTCTAAGCAGTGATAACACCTTCAGCCGCCTGCTAACGTCATTTCGCAACTCAGTTGTGACAAGCCATCGGAAACTATGTATGGGCACAGCTCCGTGATGGCTTCATACACCAAAGACGTAGCAAACATCATCAGTTTTCTCCCCGCATCGCTCTATCACCATAGCCTCAAAGTAGTCATCTCAGCATCTTCTCCATCAACACAGTCTTTTGCTCTTCTTCCCAGCCGTAGACCTACTCATCACATGAATGGCACTCACAGCAGCAGCCTTTTAGTGCTACAAATTGTTTCTACCTCATCCCCTATCTCCATTTCCATCAAACTCGCAGCAGTAATATACCTTCAGCCTGCAACAAATCCTCGCAGTAGCGGAGATATGCCTCTCTCCTTCATCACTAAACCATCATGCTCCTCTACGCTCTTGGTTGCCTCACGGCTGCAACCTGGCATCACCATAGGCAACAAAAGCAACATCCTCAGCCTCCTCTTGTATCCTTAACATTTTCCCTTTCCTCCTTCACTGTCAGCACCCCGGGCAAGCTTCCCCATCCTCAAGTGGCCAACGCAACTGAAGACCATGATTGTCCTTCTGAGACGCTCAAATCTCCAAGGTCTTATTCACCCTGTCATCTCCTTACCTTCTCACCTTCTTCAGAACCGGATGATGTTGCCTGTACATGAACCATCGACCATCCTGCCACGGCTCCTCTCAACGTATCCTCCTCTCTCCTGCTGGACAAGGTCACAAGAGCCCCACTTTCTGGACAAATCTTCTCATTACATACACCATGCAATTCATCTGGGTCAATCAGGTGTAGCAAGTTCTCGCCCACAACATCTTCGTCCTACTACTTACTTCATCCTACCTCGTCATCAGCCTCTACCTCCAACAACCAACCACTCGCTCAGTACTCAAAAAGCAAACTGCAACGGCGCCAACGCTGGCTACTCGCAAACTCACACAACCTCGCACGTTCTGCCGCACCATCCTCTGGCCTTCAATCGTCCTCCATCAAAATCCTGGCCTTGGAGATGACCTCCCAGCCCAGTGACGCACAAGAATCTTCAGCACATCACCCACCTCCAACAACCTCAGAGGCTTCCTTACTTGACTTCCTTCCTTCTCGGCCCATTCCTCTGTTCAGCCCAGACCCACTATTCACTCACTATGAACTCAACACCTTTATGACCAAGTGCTATGGCATCAGCCTGGACCAGTCACCTGCAGCACTCTCAAAGAAAGCTCTACCACCATCAACCAATAACACAATTGCGACTGAAGGCCAGTCGTCTGCAACCACCAGCTTCAACACAAGACCATCTCTTCCTCCTCAGCCTTTTCAGGGAAACACCTCAAAGCAGGACAGGTGGTAACCGGACCTGACTACTGTCACTGACCCTCCACCACCATCAGATTGCAGCTTCCACGAGGACAGCAGCCTTGAGACCTTCAAGGGGGGTGTTAGATAAATTCGGTGTGGTCCAAAGGCTGACTCACTACGAAGAGGTTCTACTGAAATACCCTCCAAAGATTTGCTCAGCTCTCGCACCACAAAAGAAAGAGAATACTCGAGAGCAGTCAGGCTCACCTCCGGCATACACCAAGTGACGCCCGCACGACCAAGAGACACCAAGCGGACTGCCGAGCACCAACCAATCTGCCGAAGCCTCAAAGCAAAGATCAACGGTCACAACTCACAAACCAGCACCGACCACAAACCGGCCAAGATCGTCGGAGAATGCCAACGTGCGAATCCAACCCCAAAGAGCAGGCAGCCCGGTACCCGCTACAAGACAACGACACTGCACGACGCAAAACTGACGGAATGCCCGCACGGCTCGCTCATCCCGACGTGGTGTACCCGTCGCGCCACGGCACACCCGACTACAACAGCAGCCGTCGCAGCGCGGCGCCTACGGCGCCGCACATCACATCTGCCTCCATAGGACCAAAACCCAGACGAGAGTAACCCGTACATAGTGTACTTAACCACTTAGACCTAGGTGTTGTATTTGCCTCTTGTTCAACATTAATCAATCTTCCTTTCTGTTGAATATGTTTGCCCCTTGTTCAGTCTTGTACGATGGATCAGGAATGCTCTGCCCCTTGTGGAGGTATGACCCCTGGATTTGTTGTAGGGTGACTCAACTATGCTCTGTCTCATGTGAGATATGACATGTGAGTACACCATGTAGGTGAGTGGTTAACTTGGCCATTTTGTTGATTTGGCCAAGTGAGGAGTCATGAGCTCGATCTTGGCTCCATGCACATCTGGGTTGTTTTAGAAGCTTCCAAGAAAGAAAGTCCATTGCTTCTGGGAAGCAACACGGCTGATCAGTCACCTTGGCACAAGGATGCTTATGTGTCAAGCCCACAGCGCAAGTCTCTTGGTGATGTGGCAGGGTCAAGCCACTTATTAGGAATGTGCTTTTGAGTTCTAGGACTGGACAGGCAGCTATAAAAGGACTTGTCTTGCATGCTGATCAGTCAACCCTTGCTTGATTCTCTCTTGCGTATTGACGACTTGAGCTCTTCTTGACATGTAATGCTAAGGCGTTAGTACTCTTGAAGGTGAGGTGTATGCCTGATTAAGTTTGGGGTGCACGACACATACCTGCAAAGGAAGAAGGTGTAAAAACCTTCATATAAGTGGTCAACGTTCACCAACCATAATACGAGTCACAAACAGTGAGAGGGGGAAACAATGGTCTGCGCATATCAGTTATCAGTTAGCAAGTACAACGACCATTAATCAGTAGTAGCGCGGTGTGGCTACCATGCATAATGACCGACCAAATTAGGTATATGTACTGCCTTTGACCAAAGAAATCCGCTGTGTGTGGTAAACGTCGACAACTCATAATACGAGTCACAAATGGTCAGAGGGGGAAACAGTGGTTTGGGAACACCAGGTATCAAGTAGCAAGCACAAGGACTTTCGATAAGTTGTGGCACGGTGTGGATACCATGCACGATGACCAACCAAAGTAGGCATATGTCACTGACCATGACCAAATAATGTCACTATGTGTGGTACACTTTGACAACTAATAACATGAATCACAAATGGTCCGAGTGGACGATAATGGGTTGTGAATACTAGTTATTGACTAGCAAGTACAAATACCTTCAATATGCAGTGGCAGAGTGTGGCTACCATGCATAGTGACCAACCAAAGTATGCATATGTCACTGACCAAGACCAAAGAATTTCAGTTCATGTGGTCAACGTTGAAAACTCACATCACGAGTCACAGATAGTCAGGGGGGAGTAACAATGATTTGGGAAGACAAGCTATCAGCTAGAAAGCACAAAGACCTTACATACGTAGTGACACGGCGTGGTAACCATGTACAGTAACAAACCAAGATAGGCATTTGTCACTGACCATGACCAAAGAATTTGAATATGGGTGGTCAACGTTCACAGCCCATAACACGAGTCACAGATGGTCAGAGAGGGAAACAATGGGTTGGGAACACTAGTTATCAACTAGGAAGTACAAAGACCTTCAAGAAGTAGTGGCAAAGTGTGGCTAGCGTGCACAGTGACCAACCAAAGGATGCATACGTCACTGGCTAGGACCGAAGAAGTCCACTATGTGTGGTCAGCATTGACAAATCATAACACGAGTCACGAATGGTCAGAGGGAGATACAATGGTTTGGGAACCCTATGTATTGACTAGAAAGGAAAAAAAACTTCAATACGTAATGGCACGGTGTGGCTACTATGCACACCAAAAACCAAACTAAACTGACCATGACCAAAGTAGGCATTCACCACCCATAACACGAGTCACAAACGGTCAGAGGGGGAAACAACGGTCTGAGAATACCAGTTTTCAACTAGCAAGTACAACGACCTTCAATCGGTAGTAGCACGGTGTGGCTACCATGCACAATGACCGACCAAAGTAGGCATATGTACTGCCTTTGACGGAAGAAATCCGCTGTGTGTGGTCAGCATTGACAACTCATAATACGAGTCACAAATGGTCAGATGGGGAAATATGGTTTGGAAATACCAGGTATCAACTAGTAAGCACAAGGACCTTCAATACGTCATGGCACGGTGTGGATACCATGCACGATGACCAACCAAAGTAGGCATATGTCACTGACCATTACCGAAGAATGTCACTATGTGTGGTAAACTTTGACACCTTATAACACGAGTCACGAATGGTCAAAGTAGAAGATAATGGTTTTTTGAATACCAGTTATCGACTAGCAAATACAAATACCTTCAATATGTAGTGGCTCAGTGTGGCTACAATGTTCAGTGACCAACCAAAGTATGCATATGTCACAGACCATGACCAGAGAATTTCACTTCATGTGGTGAATGTTGAAAACCCACACCACGAGTCACAGCTAGTCAGAGGGGGTAAGAATGGTTTGGGAAGACTAGCTATCAACTAGAAAGCACAAAAACCTTCATTACGTAGTGACACGGCGTGGTAACCATGTACAGTGACAAACCAAAGTAGGCATATGTCACTATCCATGACCATACAAATTTAACAGTGTTTGGTCAATGTTGAAAACTCATAACACGAGTCACAAATGGTCAGAGGGGGAAACAATGGGGTGGGAACACCAGTTATCAACTAGCAAGTACAAAGACCTTCAACACGTAGTGGCACGGTGTGGCTAGCGTTCACAGTTACCAACGAAAGGATGCATACGTCACTGACTATGACCTAAGAATTCCACTATGTGTGGTCAACAATGACAACTCAAAACACGAGTCACAAATGGTCAGAGGGAGAGACAATGGGTTGGGAACCCTATTTATTCACTTGAAAGGACAAAGAACTTCAGTACGTAGTGGCACGGTGTGGCTACTATGCACACCAATCAACCAAAGTAGGCATATGTCACTGACCATGACCAAATAATTTCAATATGGGTGGTCAACGTTCACCAACCATAACACGAGTCACAAACGGTCAGAGGGGGAAAAATGGTCGGGGAATATCATTTTTTAACTAGCAAGTACAACGACCTTCAATCAGTAGTAGCAGGGTGTGGCTACCATGCACAATTACCGACCAAAGTACGCATATGTACTGCCTTTGACCAAAGGAATCCGCTGTGTGTGGTCAACATTGACAACTCATAACACGAGTCACAAATGGTCAGAGGGGGAAAAAATAATTTGGGAACACCAGGTATCAACTAGCAAGCACAATGACCTTCAATAAGTTGTGGCACGGTGTGGATACGATGCACGATGACCAACCAAAGTAGGCATATGTCACGGACCATGACCAAAGAATGTCACTATGTGTGGTAAACTTTGACAACTCATAACACAAGTCAGAAATGGTCAGAGTGGAAAAGAATAGTTTGTGAATACTAGTTATCGACCAGCAACTACAAATACCTTCCATATGTATTGGCACAGTGTGGCTACAATGCACAGTGACCGACCGAAGTATGTATATGTCACTGACCATGACCAAATCATTTCACTTCATGTGGTCAATGTTGACAACTCACAACACAAGTCACAGATAATCAGAGGGAGTAACAATGGCTCGAGAAGACTAGCTATCAACTAGAAAGTACAAATACCTTCAATACGTAGTGACACAGCGTGGTAACCATGTACAGTGACAAACCAAAGTACGCATATGTCACTAACCATGAACAAAAGAATTTAATAGTGTGTGGTCAACGTTTAAAACTAATCACACGCACTTACATGCACTTACATGAACCTACACACACTTACACACACTAAACGCAATTACACGCATTTACACACACTTATATGCACTTACACCCACTCACATGGACTTACATGCACTTACACCAACTTAAACCACACTTACACACGCTAACACGCACTTACACGTACTTACACACACTTACACAAACTTACATTTACTTACACGCACTTACATGCACTTACACACACTAACACGCACTAACACGCACTAACACACACTTATACATACTTACACACACTTACACACACTTACACGTACTTACACGCACTTACATGCACTTACACGCACTGACACGTACTTACATGTACTTACACATACTTATACGCACTAACCTGCACTTACACGTACTGTCACATACTTACACGTACTTACACCCACTTACACGCACTTACATGCACTTACACGTACTTACACAAATTTCCACACACTTACACGCACTTACACACACTTACACACACTTACATGCATTTACACGTACTTACACGCACTGACACGCACTTGCACATACTTATACGTACTTACACATACTTACATGCACTTTCACGCACTTACCCGCACTTACACGCACGTACACCTACTTACAAGCACTTACACACACTTACACACACTTACACGTACTTACACGCACTTACACACACTTCCATGCACTTACATGCACTTACACACACTTACACGCACTTACACGCACTTACACGCACTTACACGCACTCACATACACTTGCATGCACTTACACGCACTTATACGATGTAACACGCACTTACACACACTTACATGCACTAACACGCACTTATACATACTTACACGCACTGAAATGAACTTACACGCACTTCCACGCACCTACACGCACTTACACACACTTACAAGCACTTACACATACTTACACACATTTGGACATACTTATACGCACTTACACGCACTTACACACACATGCACTTACACGTACTTACACACAATTCCACGCACTTACACCTACTTACATACACTTTCACGCACTTTCACGCACTTACACACACTAAGACACACTTACACACACTTACATGCACTTACATACATTTACATGGACTCATACCCACTCACACGCACTTACACGCATTTACACACACTTACACGTACTTACACGCACTTACACACACTTACACGCACATACTTGTACTTACACGCACTTTTACGCACTTGCACGCACCTACACGCACTTACATGCACTTACACGCACTTACACACATTTACACGCACCTACACGTACTTACATGCACTTGCACACACATACACGTACTCACACGCACTTACACGTACTTTCACAAACTTACACAAAATTACACGCACGTACACGCACCTACACATACTTACACGTACTTACACGCACGTACTCACACTTACACACACTTACACGCACTTACACACACTTACACGCACTTACACAAACTTTCACGTACTTATATGTACTTACACACACTTACTCGAGCTTACACGCACTTACACATACTTTCACATACTTACACGTACTTACACACACTTCCACACACTTATACGCACTTCCAAGTAATTACACACACTTACACGCACTTACATGCACTTACACAAACTTACACAAACTTACACACACTTGCACACAGTTACACGCACTTACACACACTTAGACAAACTTACACGCACTTTCCCGCACTTACATGCACTTACACGCACTTACACATGCTTACAACCACTTAAACGCACTTATATGCATGTTCACGCACTCACACACACTTACACGAACTTACACGTACATACACGCACTTACACGCACTTACACGCACTTACACGGACTTACACGCACTTACACGCACTTACACGCACTGACAAGCAGTTACACATACTTACACGCACTTACACACACTTGCATTTACTTACACACACTTACACGCACTTAGACGCACTTCCACACACTTATACGCACTTACACGCACTTACACGCCATTACACGCACTTACACATACTTACACGCACTCACACACAATTGCACACACTTTCACACACTTACACGTACCTACACGCACTTAGACGTACGTACGTGTACTTACACACAGTTTTACACACTTACATGCACTTACATGCACTTACACGCACTAACACGCACTTACACACAATTACACAAACTTACATTTACTTACACGAACTTACATGCACTTACACACACTAACATGCACTGACACGCACTTACACATACTTAGACGCACTTACACACACTTACACGCACTTACACACACTTACACGTACTTACACACACATTCACGTACTGACACGTACTTACATGTACTTACACGTACTTACACACACTTACCTGCACATACACTTACTTTCACGTACTTACACGTACTTACACGCACTTACACGCACTTACATGCACTTACACGCACTTACACGAACTTCCACATACTTACACGCACTTACACACACTTACACATATTTATTTGCACTTACACGCACTTACACACACTGACACGTACTTGCACATACTTACACGCACTTACACGCAATTACACGCACTTTCACGCACTTACACGTACTTACACGCACGTACACGTACTTACACATACTTACACACACTGACACGCACTTACACATACTTACACGCACTCTCACACACTTCCATGCACTTGCACGCACTTACACGCATTTACACGCACTTACACGTACTTACACGTACTTAAACGTACTTATACACACTTATACACACTTACACGCACTTACACGTACTTATACAATGTAACACACACGTACACGCACTTTCATGCAATAACACGTACTTACACATACTTACACACACTTACACGAACTTACACGCACTTACATGCACTTACATGCACTTAGACACACTTACAAGCACTTACACGCACTTACACGCACTTGCACACACTTACACGTACTTATACATACTTTCACACACTTACACGCTCTTACACGTACTTACACGCACTTCCACGTACTAACACACACTTACACACACTTTCACACACTTTCACATACTTACACGCACTTATATGCACTTACATGCACTTACACGCACTTACACGCACTCATACGCACTCACACGCACTTACACACACTTACACACACTTACACGTACTTACACGCACTTATACCCGCTTACACACACTTACTCGCACTTACGTGCCCCTTCACGTACTTTCACGCACCTACATGTACTTACATGCACTTACACGCACTTGCACACACTTACACGTACTTACATTCACGTACATGCACTTACACACACTTACACGTACTCACACGCACTTACACATACTTACACGAACTTACATGAACTTACACGCACGTACACGTACCTACACGTACTTACACGTACTTACACGCACTTACACGCACTTACACGCACTTACACGTACTTACACCCACTTACACAAACTTACACGTACTTATACGCACTTACACACACTTACATGCACTTCCACACAATTACACCCACTTAAATGCACTTGCACGCACTTACACGCACTTATACAAACTTACACACACTTACACGCAATTATACGCACTTACACACACTTAGATGAACGTAAACACACTTACATGCACTTATACACACTTACAGGCACATACACGCACTTAACTGGACTTATACGCACTTAGAGGCACTTACACGCACTTATATGCACTTACACGCACTTCCATGCACTTACACAAACGTACACGCACTTATACAAACTTACACGCACTTACATGCACTTACACACACTTACGCACACTTACATGCACATACACATACTTACACGCACTTACACGCACTTATATGCACTTACACACACTCACGCGCACTTACACGAACATACACATACATACACGCACTTACACGCACTTACATGCACTTACACATGCACACACACACTTACACACACTGACAAGCACTTACACACACTTACACGCACTTACACACACTTACACATACTTACACGCACTTACAAGCACTTAGACACACTTCCATGCACATACACGCACTTGCACGCACTTACATGCCATTACACGTACTTACACACACTTACACACACTTACATGTAATTACACGCACTTTCACACACTTACACATACCTGCATGCACTTACACGAACTTACATGTACTTACCCACACATACACACACTTACACGCACTTACATGCACTTACATGCACTTACACGTACTTACACACACTTACACAAACTTACATGCACGTACACGCACTTGCATGCACTTACATGCATTTACACGCACTTACACACACTTACACGCAATTACACGCACTTACACGCACTTACACGAACTTAAACGTACTTACACGTACTTACACCCACTTACACACACTTACACGTACTTCCACGCACTTACACGAAATAACATGCACTTAGATACACTTACACACGCTTTCACATACTTCCACGCAACTACACGCACTTACACGCACTTACGTGCACTTACACACACTTACACGCACTTATACGCACTTACACGCACTAACACATACTTACACACACTTCCACGCACCTACACGCACTTATGTGCACATACACGCACTTACATGCACTTACACACACTTACACACACTTACACGAAATTACACGCACTTACACGCACTTACGCACACTTCTGCACACTTACACGAGCTTACACGCACTTACACGTACTAACACGCACTTACACGTACTTATGCACACTTACATGCACTTACACGCACTTACACATACTTACACAAACTTACACACACTTACACACAATTACACGCACTTATACACACTTACACGAAGGTACACACACTTGCTCAAACTTACACATACTTACACGCACTTACACGCACTTACACGTACTTACACAAACTTGGACGTGCTTTTACGCACTTTTACGCAATTACACACACTTACACGCACTTACACGCACTTTCACGCACATACACACACTTACACACACTTACATGCACTTATACGTACATAAACGCACTTACACGCACTTACACGTACTTGTACGTACTTACACGTACTTGCACGTACCTACACGCACTTACCCACACTCACACAAACGTACACATACTTATACGTACTTACACACACTTACACACACTAACACGCACATACACACACTTACATACACTTATACGCACTTGCACACACTTACACATACTTACACGCACTTACACACACTTACACACACTTACATGCACTTACACGCACTTATACGCACTTACACGCACTTATACAAAACTTCACATACCTACACACACCTACACGCACTTACACGCACTTATACGCACTTACATACACTTACATGCACTTACACGCACTTACACGCACTTATACGCACTTATATGCACTTACACGTACTTGCACGCACTTACATGCACTTACACGTACTTAAACGAACTTACACGCACTTCCACGTACTTACACGCACTTACACGCACTTATTTGCACTTACACAAACTTACACGCACTTACACGCACTTCCACGTACTTACACGAACTTACATGCACTTACACGCATTTACACGCACTTATACGCACTTACATGTACCTCCACGTACTTACACACACTTCTACGTACTTCTATGCACTTACACACACTTACATGCACTTCGACACACTTACACGCACTTACACGCACTTACACGTACTTATACACACTTACACGAACTTACACGCACTTACACGTACTTATACGCACATACACATACTTACACATACTTACATGAACTTACACGCACATACACTCACTCACACACACATACATGTACTCACACGCACATAGACGCACTAACACTCACTTACACACAGTTACACGCACTTACTCGTACTTACACGAACTTACACGCACATACACATACCGACATGCACTTACACCTACTTACACGCACATACACACACTTATACACACTTACACGCACTTACACATACATACACGCACTTACACTCACTTACACACACTTACATGCACTTACACACACTTATCCGCTCTTACACACACTTACACACACTTACACGCACTGACACGCATTAACATGCACTTACACCCACTCACACGTACTTTGACACACTTGCACGAACGTACAGGCACTTACACGTACTTACACGTACTTCCACATTTCCACGCACTTACACGCACTTACTCGTACTTACACACACTTACACATACTTACACACACTTACACGCACTTACACGCACTTACACAAACGTATACGCACTTATACGTACTTACACGTACTTACACGCACTTACAAGCACTTACACACACTTGCACGCACTTACACGCACTTACACGTACTTACACGCACTTACATGTACTCACCCGTACTTACACGAACTTACACACACTTACACACACTAGCACGCACTTACACGCACTTATACACACTTCACTGCACTTATACGAACTTACACACACTTACACGTACTCACACACATTGACATGCACTTACACGCAGTTACATACACTTACATGCACTTACACACACTTACACGCACTTACACCTACTTACACACACTTATACGCACTTCCACGCACTTACACACACTTAAACACAATTACACATAATTACACGCACTTACACGCACCTCCACGCACTTACAAGCACTTCCACCCACTTACACACACTTACACGCACTTACACATACTTCCACGTACTTTCACGCACTTCCATGCACTTACACGCACTAACACAAACTTATACGCATTTACACACACTTCCACATAGTTACACACACTTACACACACTTACGTGCACTAACACACACTTACAAGTACTTACACACACTTACACGCACTTAAACACACTTATACGCAATTATACACACTTGCACACACTTACACACACTTACATGTACTTCCACAAACTTATACGCACTTATACACACTTACACGAACTTTCATGAACTTTCACACACCTACACGCACCTACACGTACTTACACACACTTACACGTATTTACACGCACTCACACATACTTACACGTACTTACATGCACTTGCACGCACTTACATGCACTTACACGCACTGAAACAAACTTATCCACACATACACGCACTTACACATACTTACACACACTTACACGTACTTATACACACTTACATGAACTTACACTCACTTACACTTACTTACATGCACTTACACGTACTTACACGAACTTACACGTACTTACACACACTTACACACACTTACACGCACTTACATGCACTTCCACGAACTTACACGCACTTCCACGCACTTCCACACACTTACACGCACTTGCACACACTTACACGCACTTACACGCACTTACACTCACTTACATGCACCTACACGGACTTATCCATTTTTACACGAACTTACACGCACTTACACGCACTGACACACACTTATACACACTTACACACACTTACCCACATTTATAAAATCTTACACGCACTTACACGTACTGACACACACTGACATGCACTTACACGCACTTACACGGACGTACACATACTTACACACACTTACACGCACTTACACCTACTTACACGCACTTACACACACTTACACACACTTACACACACTTACACACGCTTAAACACACTTATACATACTTACACGTACTTACACGCACTTATACGCACTCACATGCACTTCCACGTACTTATATACACTTACACACACTTACACGCACTTACACAAACTTACATGCACTTACACGTACTTCCACGGAGTTACACGCACTTATACGTACTGAAATGCACTAACATGCACTTACACATACTTACACACACTTACACAAACTTACACGCACTTACACGTACTTACACGCACTTAGATGCACTTACACACACTTACACGCACTTATACGCACTTGCACATACTTACACGTACTTACACGCACTTACACACACTTAAACGCACTTACACACACTTATACGCACTTAGACGCACTTACACAAACTTTCACGTACCTACACATACCTACACGCACCTATACACACTTACACACAGTTACACGCACTTACACGCACTTACACGCACTTACATGCACTTACACATACTTACACCTACTTACATGCACTTACACGTACTTGCACGCACTCAAACAAACTTACACACACTTACATGCACTTACATGCATTTAAACGCACTTAGACACGCTTACATGCACTTACATGGACTTACACGAACTTACACACACTTACACGCACTTACACGCTTTTACATGCACTTCCACGCACTTACACACATTTCCACGTACTTACACGCACTTACATGCACTTATACACACTTACACGCACTTACACGCACTAACACGCACTTACACGCACTTACACGTACTAACACGCACTTTCACGCACTTACACACACTTACACGTACTTACACGCACTTACATGTACTTACACACACTTACACGCACTTATCCGCACATACACGAACTTACACACACATACACGTACTGACACGCACTTGTATGCACATAACCCACTTATACACACTTACACGCACTTACACGCACTTACAAACACTTACACGCACTTACACGCACTTACACGTACTTCCACGCACTTACACGCACTTACACGTACTTCCACGCACTTACAAACACTTACATGCACTGACACGTATTTACACGTACTTACACACACTTACACGCACTTACACGCACTCGCAGGCACTTGCACGAACTTACGTGCACCTTCACGCACTTAAACACACTTACATGCACTTCCATACTTCCACACACTTACACGCACTTACACGCATTTAAATGCACTTACACGTACATACACACACTTATACGCAATTACATGCACTTACACGCACTTCCATGCACTTACACGCACTTACACGCACTTCCACGGACTTACACAAACTTACACGCACTTACATGCACTTACACGCAGTTACACACAGTTACACACACTTACATACACTAACACGCACTTACGCATAATTACACGCATTTACACGAACTTACACGCACTTACACGCACTTGCACGCACTTCCACGCAATTACACGCACTTACACGTACTTACACACACTTGCACACACTTACACGCATTTACACGTACTTACATGCACTTACGCGCACTGACACGCACTTATAAGCACTTACACGTACATACACGTACTTACACATACTTACACACACTTACATGCACTTTACCGCACTTACACTTACGCGTACTTACACGTACTTACATGCACTTACACAAACTTGCATGCACTTACACACACTTACACGCACTTGCACGCACTTACACACACTTACACATACTTACACGTACTAACACACTCTTACACGCACTTACACGGACGCACTTACACACACATACACACACTTACACAAACTTACACGCACTTACACGCACATACATGCACTTTCACGTACTTACATGAACGTACACGTACTTAAATGCACTTACACGCACTTACACGCACTTACATGCACTTACAAGCACTTGCATGCACTTACACAAGCTTTCATGCACCTACACACACCTACACGCACCTATACGTACTTACACCCACTTACACATACTTACATGCACTTACACGTACTTACACGCACTTACACGCACTTACACGCACTTACACGCACTTGCATGCACTTACATGCACTTATACGCACTTAAATAAACCTACACATACTTACACGCACTTACACACACTTACACGCACTTGCACGCACTTACACGTACTTGCAAACACTTACGCACACTTACACGCACTTACACGTACTTACACGTACCTACACAAACTTACACGCACTTACACGCACTTACATGCACTTACACGCACTTGCACGCACTTCCATGCACTTACACCCATTTCTATGTACTTCCACGCACTTACACGCACTTACGTGTACTTATATGCACTTACACGTACTTATACGCACTTACATGCACTTGCACACACTTACACGCACTTACATGCACTTATACGCAGTTACACACAGTTACACAAACTTACACGCACTTTCACGTACTTATATGCACTTACACGCACATGCACGTACTTACACACACTTATAAGAACTTACACGGACTTTCACACACTAACACATACTTACACGCACTTACCCATACTTACAACAACTTACACATACATACACGTACTGACACACACCTACACGTGCTTACACGTGCTTACACACACTTACACATACTTATACACACTTACACACACTAAGACGCACCTCCACGCACTTACACGTACTTACACGCACTAACACACACTTACACACACTTACACGCACTTACACGCACTTATGCATACTTTCACACACTTATACGTACCTACACATACCTACATGCACTTATGTGCACTTACACGCACTTACGCACACTTACATGCACTTACACACACTTACACGTACTTACAAGAACTGACACGCACTTACACGCAATTACACGCACTTATGTACACTTGCACAAACGTACACATATTTACACACACTTGCACATACTTACACACACTTACACGCACTTACACGCATGTATACACAATTTTACGCACTTTTACGCACTAACACGCACTTACACACACTTACATGCACTTACACGTACTTACACACACTTACACAAACTAAACCACACTTACACGTACATACACGCACGTACATACACTTGCACATACATACACGTACTTACACACACGTACACACACTTACACGCACTTACACGCACTTACACATACTTACACGCACTTACACGCACTTACACGCACTTACATGTACTTACACGCACTTCCACATGCTTATACAAGCTTACACACACACTTACACATACTTACATGCACTTACACGTAATTACATGCACTTACGCACACTTACATGCACTTACACGCACTTACACGCACTTACATGAACTTACACGCACTTACACGCAATTACACGTACTTACACAGACTTACACAAATGTACACTAACTTATGCAAACTTACACGCACTTACACACACTTGTATGAACTTGCACACACTTGAATACACTTTTACGCACTTATACACACTTTCACGCACTTACAGGCACTTACATGTACTTACACGCACTTGCACATTCTTACACAAACTTACATGCACAAACACGCACTTACACACAGTTACACACACTTACACGCACTTATATACATTTACACGCACTTACACACACTTACATGCACTTACACACAATTACCTTCACTTACACAAACTTACACACACTTACACACATCGACATGCATTTACATGCACTTACACGTACTTAAACGCACTTACATGTACTTGCACAAACTTACATGCACTTACACGCACTTACACGCACTTACATGTACTTACACGCACTACCACACTTCCACCCACTTACACATACTTATACGCACTTACACACACTTACACGCACTTACACGAACTAACACGCACTTACACACACTTATGCGTACTTACACATACTTATACGCACTTACACGCACCTACACGCACTTATCCGCACTTACACGCACTTACACGAACATACACACACACGTACTTACACGCACCTACACACAGTTACCCGTACTTACACAAACTTACACGTACGTACACGCATTGACACGCACTTACACGGACTTACACGCACTTACACGTACTTACACGTACTAACACACACTTACACGCACTTACACGCACTTCCACACACTTACACGCACTTACATGCACTTACATGCACTTATACCAACTTACACGCACTTATATACACTTACACGCACTTATACGTACTTACATGTACTAACACGCACTTACACATACTTACATACACATACACAAATTTCTACACACTTACACGTACTTACATGCAGTTACACGTACTTACACGCACTAACATGCACTTACACACACTTGCACACACTTATACATACTCACATGCACTTACATGCACTTACACACACTTACACACACTTATACACACTTACACACACTTATACAAACTTTCACGTACCTACACGCACACACTTATACGCACTTACATGCACTTACACGCACTTATACGCACTTATGCACACTTACACGCACTTACACGCACTTACATAAACTTGCACACACTTACATGCACTAACACACACTTAAAAACACTTACACGCATTTATACGCACTTACATGCACTTACACGCACTTACACACACTCACACGGAATTATATGCACTTACACGTACTTACATGCACATACGCGATTTCACACGCACTTACACGCACTTATACGCACATACACGCACTTACATGCACTTCCACGTACTTACACGCACTTATACGCACTTACATGACTTGCACGTACTTACACGAAATTACACACACTTACACACACTTACCCAAAGGTACACGCACTTACACACACTAACACAAATGTACACGCACTTACACACACTTACACACACTTACATGCAATAACACATACTTATACGCAATTACACACACTTACACACACTTACACTCAATTGCACATACTTAAACGCACTTACATGTACTTACATGCACGTCCACGCACTTACATGCACGTATACGTACTTACACGTACTTGCACACACTTACACGCACTTACACACACTTCCACGCACTTACACACACTTACATGCACTTTCACGCACTTACACGGACTTACACGCACTTACACGAACTTACATGTACTTACATGCACTGACACGCACTTACACGCACTAACACGCATTCACACGTACTCACACGCACTTACACGCACTTACACGTACTTACACGTACTTGCACGTACTTACACACACTTACACGCACTTACATGTACTTACACGCACTTACACACACTTACACACACTTACACACACTTACGCGCACTGACACGCACTTACACGAACTTACACGGACTTACACGCATTTACACATACTTACACGTACTTACACGCACTTACACGCACTTACATGCAGTTACACGCAGTTACATGCACTTACATGCACTTACACACACTTACACGTATTTACACGTACTTACACGTACTTACACGCACTTACACGTACTTACACGTCCTTACATGTACTTACACAAACTTACACGCACTTACACGTACTTACACGTACTTACACACACTTACACGCACTTACACGAACTTACACGCATTTACACGCATTTACATGCACTTACACGAACTAACACCCACTTACACACACTTACTCGCACTTACACGTACTTGCACACACTTACATGCACTTATACGCACTTAAACAAACTTACACACACTTACACGCACTTACACACACTTACACGTACTTATACACACTTACACGTACTTACACAAACTTATACGCACTTACACACACTTACACGCATTTACACGCACTTATATAAACTTTAACGCACGTACACATACTTACATGCACTTACATGCACTTACATGCACTTCCATGCACTTACACGCACTTCTACGCAATTCCACGCACTGACACGCACTTACACGTATTTACACGCACTTATATGCACTCACACGTACTTACACGCACTTACACGCACTGACACACACTTACACGCACTTACACATACTTACACGCACTTACACACACTTACACAAATTTACACGCACTTACACGTACTTATACACATTTACACGCACATGCACGTACTTACGCGCGCTTGTACATACTTACACACTCTTACACGGACTTACACACGCTTATACATACTTACAGGCACTTATCCTTACTTTCACGAACTTACACGCACATACACGTACTGACACGTACCTGCAAGCACTTACACACACTTACACACACTTACACATACTTACACGCACTTTGACATACTTCCACACACTTACACATACTTACACACACTTACACACACTTACACGAACGTACATGCACTTACATGCACTTATACACAGTTCCACGCACTTACACATACTTACATAAACTTGAACGCAATTAAACACACTTACACAAATTTACATGCACTAACATGCACTTCCACATACATACACGCACTTACACGAACTTACACACACTTACACGCGCTTACGCGCACTTACACGCCATAACACGCACTTACACGCACTTACACGCACTTACACGCACTTACACGTACTTTCACACACTTACACGCACCTACACGTACTTTCACGTACTTACATGTACTTACACGTACTTACACGCACTTACACACACTTACACACACTTACACACACTTACATGCACTTACACAAACTTACACGTACTTACACAAACTCACACGCACGTACACGCACTTACACACACTTACACACACTTATACACACTTACACACACTTACACGCACTTGCACGAAATTACACACACTTACATGCACTTACACGCACTTATACGCACTTACATGCACTTCCACCCGCTTACACAAACTTACATGCACTTAGACACCCTTACACGCACCTACACGCACTTACATGCACTTACGTGCACTTACACGCACTTACACGTACTTACACGCACTAACACGCACTTACACACACTTACACAAACTTATATGCACTTACACATTCTTTCACACACTTATACGTACCTACACATACCTACATGCATTTAGGTGCACTTACACGCACTTACGCACACTTACATGCACTTACACATACTTACATGCACTTACAATAACTTACACACACTTATACGCAATTATACACAGACACACTTACACGAACGTACACATACTTACGTGATCTTACACACACTTACACGTACTTACACGTACGTATGTGCACTTTTAAACACTTCTACGAACTTACACACACTTACACATAATTACATGCACTTACACGCACTTACACACACTTACACTAACTAAACCCCACTTACACATACTTACACACACTTACACCCACTTACACATACATACACGCACTTACACACACTTACACATACTTACACGCACTTACACGCACTTACACATACTTACACGTACTTACACGCACTTACACGCACGTACACGCACTTACACGGACTTCCACGCACTTACACAAACTTACACACACTTACACGCACTTACACGCACTTACACAAACTTGCACACACTTACATGCACTAACACACACTTAAAAAAACTTACACGCATTTATACGCACTTACATGCACTTACACGCACTTACATTCACTCACACGGAATTATATGCACTTACACGTACTTACATGCACTTACGCGATTTCACACGTACTTACACGCACTTATACGCACATACACGCACGTACATGTACTTCCACGTACTTACACGCACTTACACGTACTTACACGTACGTATGTGCACTTTTAAACACTTCTACGCACTTACACACACTTACACATAATTACATGCACTTACACGCACTTACACACACTTACACTAACTAAACCCCACTTACACATACTTACACACACTTACACCCACTTACACATACATACACGCACTTACACACACTTACACATACTTACACGCACTTACACGCACTTACACATACTTACACGTACTTACACGCACTTACACGCACTTACACGTACTTCCACGCACTTACACAAACTTACACACACTTACACGCACTGACACGCACTCACACGTACTTACACGCACTTACGTACACTTACATGCACTTATACACACTTACACACACTTACACGAACTTACACGCACTTACAAGCAATTACACCTACTTACACACACTTACACAAATGTACACGTACTTACGCGAACTTACACGCACTTACACACACTTTTATGAACTTACACACACTTTTATACACTTTTACATACTTACACGCACTTACATGCACTTACATGCACTTACATGCACTTACACACAATTACCTTCACTTACACGAACTTACACACACTTACACACATTGACATGCATTTACATGCACTTAAACGTACTTAAACGCACTTACACGTACTTGCACAAACTTACACGCACGTATACGCACTTACATGCACTTACATGTACTTACACGCACTACCACACTTCCACCCACTTACACATACTTATACGCACTTACACGCACTTACACGCACTTACAAGAACTAACACGCACTTACACGCACTTATGCGTACTTACACACACTTACACGCACTTACACGCACCTACACGCACTTATCCGCACTTACACGCACTTACACGAACTTACACACACACGTACTTACACGCACCTACACACAGTTACCCGTACTTACACAAACTTACACGTACGTACACGCATTGACACGCACTTACACGGACTTACACGCACTTACACGTACTTACACGCACTAACACACACTTACACGCACTTACACACACTTCCACACACTTACACGCACTTACATGCACTTACATGCACTTATACCAACTTACACGCACTTATATACACTTACACGCACTTATACGTACTTACATGCACTAACACGCACTTACACATACTTACATACACTTACACAAATTTTTACACACTTACACGTACTTACATGCACTTACACGTACTTACACGCACTTACATGCACTTACACACACTTGCACACACTTATACATACTTACATGCACTTACATGCACTTACACACACTTACACACACTTATACACACTTACACACACTTATACAAACTTTCACGTACCTACACGCACCTACACGCACTTATACGCACTTACATGCACTTACACGCACTTATACGCACTTATGCACACTTACACGCACTTACACGCACTTACACAAACTTGCACACACTTACATGCACTAACACACACTTAAAAAAACTTACACGCATTTATACGCACTTACATGCACTTACACGCACTTACATTCACTCACACGGAATTATATGCACTTACACGTACTTACATGCACTTACGCGATTTCACACGTACTTACACGCACTTATACGCACATACACGCACGTACATGTACTTCCACGTACTTACACGCACTTACACGTACTTACACGTACGTATGTGCACTTTTAAACACTTCTACGCACTTACACACACTTACACATAATTACATGCACTTACACGCACTTACACACACTTACACAAACTAAACCACACTTACACGTACTTACACACACTTACACCCACTTACACATACATACACGCACTTACACACACTTACACATACTTACACGCACTTACACGCACTTACACATACTTACACGTACTTACACGCACTTACACGCACTTACACGTACTTACACGTACTTACACGCACTTACACGTACTTACACGTACTTACACGCACTTACACGTACTTACACGTACTTACACGCACTTACACGTACTTACACGTACTTACACGCACTTACACGTACTTACACGTACTTACACGCACTTACACGTACTTACACGTACTTACACGCACTTACACGTACTTACACGTACTTACACGCACTTACACGTACTTACACGTACTTACACGCACTTACACGTACTTACACGTACTTACACGCACTTACACGTACTTACACGTACTTACACGCACTTACACGTACTTACACGTACTTACACGCACTTACACGTACTTACACGTACTTACACGCACTTACACGTACTTACACGTACTTACACGCACTTACACGTACTTACACGTACTTACACGCACTTACACGTACTTACACGTACTTACACGCACTTACACGTACTTACACGTACTTACACGCACTTACACGTACTTACACGTACTTACACGCACTTACACGTACTTACACGTACTTACACGCACTTACACGTACTTACACGTACTTACACGCACTTACACGCACTTACACAAACTAATCCACACTTACACGTACTTACACACACTTACACCCACTTACACATACATACACGCACTTACACACACTTACACATACTTACACGCACTTACACGCACTTACACATACTTACACGTACTTACACGCACTTACACGCACGTACACGCACTTACACGGACTTCCACGCACTTACACAAACTTACACACACTTACACGCACTTACACGCACTCACACGTACTTACACGCACTTACGTACACTTACATGCACTTATACACACTTACACACACTTACACAAACTTACACGCACTTACAAGCAATTACACCTACTTACACACACTTACACAAATGTACACGCACTTACGCGAACTTACACGCACTTACACACACTTTTATGAACTTACACAAACTTTTATACACTTTTACATACTTACACGCACTTACATGCACTTACATGCACTTACATGCACTTACACGCACTTACACGCACTTACACAAACTTACACGCACTTACATGTACTTATACGCACTTGCACATACTTACATGCACAAACACGCACTTACACACACTTACATACACCTACACACACTTATATCCATTTACACGCACTTACACACACTTACACGCACTTACACAAACTTACACACACTTATGCGCACTGACATGCATTTACATGCACTTACATATACCTACACACAATTATACGCACTTGCACAAACTTACACGCACTTACACGCACTTACATGCACTTACATGTACTTACATGCACTACCACACTTCCACCCACTTACACATACTTATACGCACTTACACGCACTTACACGCACTTACACAAATTTACATGCACTTACACACACTTATACGTACTTACACGCACTTACACGCACTTACACGCACTTACACGTACCTACACGCACTTACCCGTACTTACACGCACTTACAGGAACTTACACGCACTTACGCGTACTTACACGTACCTACACACACTTACCCGCATTTACACAAACTTACACGTACTTACTCGCATTGACATACACTGACACGGACTTACACGTAATTACACGTACTTAAACGCACTGACAAACACTTACATGCACTTACACGTACTTTTACACACTTACACGCACCTACACACACCTACATGCACTTATGTGTACTTACACGCACTAACATACACTTACATGCACTTACACGTAATTCCACACACTTACACACACTTACATGCAATTACACACACTTATACCAACTTACACGCACTTATATACACTTATACGTACATACATGTACTTACACGCACTTACACGCACTTACATGCACTTACACGTACTTGTATACACTTACATGTACTTACACGCACTTACACACACTTACACACACTTATACGTACTTACACACACTTATACAAACTTTCACGTACCTACACGCACCTACACGCACTTATACGCATGAACATGCACTTGCATGCACTAAAACACACTTCAAAAAACCTACACGCACTTACACGCACTTACACACACTTACACACACTTACACACCACTCACACAAACTTACACGCACTTACACGTACTTACATGCACTTACACAATTTCACACGCACTTACACGCACTTATACGCACTTACATGCACTTACATGCACTTCCACGTACTTACATGCACTTATACGCACTTACATGACTTGCACATACTTACACACAATTACATGCACTTACACGCACATACACAAAGGTACACACACTTACACGCACTTACGCAAACTTGTACACACTTACACGTACTTACACACACTTACATGCACTTTTACATACGTATACGCACTTACACACACTTACATGCACTTAAACGTACTTGCACATACTTAAACGCACTTACACGTACTTACACACACTTCCACACACTTCCATGCACGTATACGTACTTACACGTACTTACACACACTTACACGTACTTACACACACATCCACGCACTTACACACACTTACATGCACTTTCACGTACTTACAAGCACTTAAACGCACTTACACGAACTTACACGTACTTACACGCACTAACACGCACTTACACACACTAACACGCATTTACACGTACTCACACGCACTTACACACACTTACACGTACTTAAACATACTTACACGTACTTACACATACTTACACGCACTTACACATACTTACATGCACATACACACACCTAGCACACTTACACACACTTACACGCACTGACACACACTTACATGCACTTACACGGACTTACACGCACTTACACATACTTACACGTACTTGCACGCACTTACACGCACTTACATGCAATTACACGCAGTTACATGCACTTACATGCACATACACACACTTACACGTACTTACACATACTTACACGTACTTACACGCACTTACACGTACTTACATGTCCTTGCATGTACTTACACAAACTTACACACACTTACAGGTACTTACACGTACTTACACGCACTTACACGCACTTACACGCACTTACACGCACTTACACGTACTTACATGCACTTATACACACTTACACACACTAACACGCACTTACTCGCACTTACACGTACTTATATGCACTCACATGCATTTACCCGTACTTACACAAACTTACACCCACTTACACACACTTACACGCACTTACACACACTTGCACACACTTTCATACACTTATACACACTTAACCAAACTTACACACACTTACACGCACTTACACACACTTACACACATTTACACACACTTACACGAACTCACATAAACTTACACGCACTTACACACACTTACACGCATTTACACGCACTTACACAAACTTACACACACTAACATGTACTTACATGCACTTACACGCACTTACATGCCCTTCCAAGCACTTACACGCACTCATACGCACTCACATGCACTTACACGCACTTACATGCTCTTACACGTACTTTCACGCACTTAAACCCACTTACACGTACTTACTCACACTTACACACACTTACACACACTTATACACACTTACATGCACTTACACACACTTACACATACTCACACGCACTTACACGTACTTACACCAACTTACACGAACTTACACGCATATACATGCAATACACGTACTTACACGTACTTACACGCACTTACATGCACCTACATGCACTTACACGCACTTACACAAACTTACACGCACTTATACGTACTTACACACACTTACAGGAACTTACATGCACTAATACATACTTTTACATACTTACACGTACTTACACACACTTCCACGCACTTACACATACTTCCACGCAATTACACGTACTTACACGCACTTACACGCACTTACATGCACTTACACAAACTTACACACACTTACACGCACTTACACTCACTTACACATAGTTACACACACCTACACAGACTTATACGCACTTACATGCTCTTACACACACTTATACACACTTACATGCACTAACACACACTTGCACACAATTACACGCACTTACACAAACTCAAACGTACTTACACGCACTTACACCTACTTATACACACTTACACGCACTTACACGCACTAACACGCACTTACACGCACTTACACGCACTTACACACACTTACACATTCTTATACGCACTTACACGCAACTATACACACTTACCCACACTTGCACGAACTTATATGCACTTACATGCATTGACACGTACTTATACACACTCACACGTACTTACACGCACTTACACGCACTTACACGCACTTACACAAACTTGCACGCACTTACACGCACTTACAAGCAATTATACGCCGTTACATGCACTTACACACACCTACACAAACATACACGCACTTACACGCACTTACACAAACTTCCACACACTTACTTGCACTTACAAGCACTTATACCCACTTACACGTACTTATACGCACTTACGCGTACTTACACGTGCTTACATGTACTTGGATGTACTTACACACACAACTTGCACTTACACGTACTTACACGTACTCACACCCACTTACACACACTTACACACACTAACATGCGCTTACACATACTTATACGTACTTACAGGCACTAACACAGACTTACACGCACTTACACGCACTTACACGTACATACACGCACTTACTCGCACTTACACGCACTTACACACACTTACACGCACTTATACGCACTCACACGTACTTACACGCACTTACATGCACTTACGCGTACTTACTTGAACTTACACGAGCTTACACGTACTTAATTGAACTTTCACACACTTACACGCACTTGAACTGAACTTACACGTACTTACACGCACTTACATGCACTTTCACACACTTACACGTACATACACGCACCTACACACACTTACACGCACTTACACGCACTTACATGCACTTGCACGCAATTACACAAACTTGCACGAACTTACACACACTTAAACTGGACTTACACGCACTTACATGCACTTCCACGTACTTCCACGCACTTACACACACTTGTACACACTTACATGCACTTACACGCACTTACACGAACTTAAACCGCACTTACACGCACTTACACGCACTTACACGCACTTACACGAACTTACATTTACTTACCCATTTACACATACTTACACGTACTGACGTGCACTTACACATACTTACACGCCCTTACATGCACTTACACGCACTTACACGCACTTACACGCACTTACACGCACTTACATGCACTTACACAAACTTACACACACTTACACACACTTACACACACTTACACATACTTACACATACTTACAAGCACTTACTTGCAGTTGTAAGCACTTATATCCACTTACATACACTTACACACACTTACACATACTTACACGTGCTAACATGTACTTACACGTACGTACACGCACTAACTTGCACTTACACATACTTACACGTACTTACACGCACTTACACGCACGTAAATGTACTTACATGCACTTATATACACTTACACGCACTTACATGTACTTACACGCACTAACACGTACTTACACATACTTACACATACTTACACGCACTTACACGCACTTACACCTACTTACACGCACTTACATGCACTTACACATACTTAAATGTACTTACATGCACTTACATGCACATACACACACTTACACACACTAACACCCACTAACACGCACTTGCACGTACTTACACGCACTTAAACGAACTTACACGCACTTACACAAACTTACATGAACTTACACGCACTTAAACTGAACTTACACGCACTTACACACACTTAAACTGATCTTACACGCACTTACACACACTTACACACACTTGCACGCAGTTACACGCACTTATACGCACCTACACGCACTTACACACACTTACACGTACTTACATGCACTGACAAACACTTACATGTACTAATATGGAACTTACACATACTTACACGTACTTGCACGCACTTACACACACTTATACAAGCTTAAACCACACTTACACGCAGTTACACGCAGTTACATGCACTTACACACAGTTACACACACTTAAACGCAATTACACGTATTTAAATGAACTTGTATTTACTTACACACACTTACACGTACTTACACGCACTGACACGCACTTACACGTACTTACATGCACTTACACACACTTACACGTACTTACACGCAGTTACACACAGTTACACGCACTTAATCATACATACACACACTTACACACACTTACACGGACTTACAGGTACTTACACACATTTACACACACTTACACGCACTTACACACACTGACACATACTTACCCGCACTTACACGAACTTACACGCACTTATATATACTGACACGCACTTACAAACACTTACACACACTTATACGTACTTACACGCACTTATAAGAACTTACACGTACTTACACGCACTTTTATGCACTTACACGCACTTACACATACCTACACGGACTTACATGCACTTACACAAACTTACACGCACTTACACACACTTACACACACTTATACATACTTACACGTACTTATACGCACTTACACGTACTTCCACGCACTTACACACACTTACACGCACTTACACGTACTTACACGTACCTACACGCACTTATCCACACTTACACAAATGTACACGTACTTACACGCATTGATACGCGCTTGCACACACTTACACACACTAACACGCACTTACACACATTTACACTCTCTTACACGTACTTACACGCACTTGCACAAAATTACACACACTTACACCAACTTACACCAACTTACATGTACTTAAATTGAACTTACACGTACCTAAATGCACTTAAACTGAACTTACACACACGTACACGCACTTACACGTACTTACACGCACCTACATGCACTAACACGAACTTACATGCACTTAAATGCACTTATGCATACTTACACGCACTTACATGCACTTACACGCACTTACATGCACTTGCACGCACTTACACGATCATACACGAACATACACGTACTTACACGCACTTACTTGCACTTGAAAGCATGTACATCCACTTACACACAATTACACGCACGTACACGCACTTACACGTGCTTATATGTACTTACACGTACTTACACGCACTTACTTGCACTTACACGCACGTACACATACTTATACGCACTTACACACACTTACACGCACTTACACGCACTTACATGCACTTACATGCACTTACACACACTTACACACACTTACACGCACTTACATACACTTACACACACTTAACACGTACTAACACACATTAACACACACTTACACATACTTACACACACTTACTCGAACTTAGACGAACTTATACGCACTTAAACTGAACTTACACGCACTTACACGTACTTAAACTGAACTTACATGTACTTTCACACACATACACATAGTTGCACGCACTTACATGCACTTACATGCACTTACATGCACCTACACACACTTACACACACTTATATGCACTTACACGCACTTACATGCACTTACATGCACTTACACAAACTTACACGAACTTACACACACCTAAACTGAACTTACACGCGTTTACACACACTTCCAGGTAATTACACACACATACACACACTTACAAGTACTTACATGCACTTACACGCACTTATACGAACTTAAACCGCACTTACATGCACTAACACGCACTTACACGTACTTACACGCACTTACACGAACGTATATTTACTTAAACGCACTTACATGCACTTACACACACTAACACACACTGACACGTACTTACACATACTTACACGCACTTACACACACTTACACGCACGTACACGTACTTACATGCACTTTCATGCACATACACGCTCTGACATGTACTTACATGTACTTACACGTACTTACACGCACTTACCTACACTTAAACGTACTTTCACATACTTACACGTACTTACACGCACTTACACGCACTTACATGCACTTACACATACTGACACGAACGTCCACACACTTACACGCACTTCCACACACTTATATACACTTACATGTAGTGACACGCACTTACACGCACTGACAGGCACTTGCACATACTGACACGCACTTACACGTACTTTCACTCACTTACACGCACTTACACGCACGTACACGTACTTACACGCACTGACACACACTTACATATACTTACACATACTTACACGCACTTACACACACTTCCATGCACTTACACGCACTTACATGCACTTATACGCACTTATACACACTTACACGTACTTACACGTACTTACACGCACTTACACACACTTACACGTACTTACACGCACTTATACGATGTAACACACACTTACACGCACTTACATGCACTAACACACACTTACACATACTTACACGTACTTAGACACACTTACACACACTTACAAGCACTTACACGTACTTACACACACTTGTACATACTTACACACACTTACACGCACTTGTACATACTTACACCCACATACACATACTTACACGCACTTCCACTCACTTACACGTACTTACACACACTTTCACATACTTTCACTCACTTACATGTACTTACGTGCACTTACACGCACGTACATGCACTTACACGCACTTATACGCACTCATACGCACTCACACATACTTACACGCACTTACAATTACTTACACGTGCTTATACACACTTACACCCACTTACACACACTTACTTACACTTATACACACTTTTACGCACTTTCACGTGCCTACACGCACTTACATGCACTTACACACACTTACACACACTTACACACACTTACACACACTTACACACACTTACACACACTTACACGCACGCACATAAACTTATACGCACTTACACGCACTTACATGTACTTACATGCACTTACACGCACTTACATGCACTTCCATGCACTTACACGCACTCATACGTACTCACACGCACTTACACGCACTTACACAATCTTACACGTACTTACACGCACTTCAATCCACTTACACGCACTTACTCACACTTACGCACACTTGTACATACTTTCACGTACCTACACACACTTACATGCACTTACATGCACTTACACACACTTACACACACTTACACACACTTACATGCACTTACATACACTTACACGTACTCACACGCACTTACACATACTTACACAAACTTACACGATCTTACACGCACGTACACGCACCTTCACCTACTTACACATACTTACATGTACTTACATGCACTTACATGCACTTACACGCACTTACACAAACTTACACACACTTATACGTACTTACACACACTTACACAAACTTACATGCACTTACACATACTTTTACATACTTACACGTACTTACACGCACTTCCACGCACATACACACACTTCCACGCAATTACACATACTTACACGCACTTACACACACTTACACTCACTTACACACAGTTACACACAATTACACAGACTTATACGCACTTAAAAGCACTTACACACACTTATACACACTTACATGCACTAACACACACTTGCACACACTTGCACGTACTTACACAAACTTACACGTACTTACATGCACTTACACGTACTTACACGCACTTACACGCACTTACACGCACTAACACGTACTTACACGCACTTACACAAACATACACGCACTTACACGCACTTACACATTCTTACATGCACTTACACGCACCTACACACACTTACCCACACTTACACGAACTTATACGCACTTACATGCATTGACACGTAATTATACACACTTACACGTACTTACACGCACTAACACGCACTTACACGCACTTACACAAACTTGCACGCACTTACACGCACTTACACGCACTTATACACCATTACATGCACTTACACACACCTACACAAACATACACGCACTTACATACACTTACACACACTTACACAAACGTCCACACACTTACTTGCACTTGCAAGCACTTATACCCACTTACACATACTTATACGCACTTACACGCATTTAAACGTGCTTACATGTACTTAGATGTACTTACACATACAAACTTCCACTTACACGTACTTACACGTACTTACACCCACTTACACACACTTACACACACTTACATGCACTTACACATACTTATACGCACTTACAGGCACTTACACGAACTTACACGCACTTACACGCATTTAGACGTATTTACACGCACGTACACGCACTTACACGCACTTACACGCACTTACACGCACTTACACGCACTCACACGTACTTACACGCACTTACATGAACTTACACACAGTTACACGCACTTCCACATACTTCCACGTACTTACACACACTTGTACATACTTATATGCACTTACACGCACTAACATGAACTTAAACCACACTTACACGCACTTACACGCACTTACACGCACTTACACGCACTGACACGAACTTACATTTTCTTACCCGTTTACACATACTTACACATACTGACGTGTACTTACACATACTTACACGCACTTACATGTACTAACACGCACTGACACGCACTTACACACACTTACATGCACTTACACGCACTAACACACACTTACACGCACTTACATGAACTTGCACACACTTATACACACTTACACGCACTTACACGTACTTACAAGCACTTACTTGCAGTTGTAAGCACTTACATCCACTTACATACACTTACACGCACTTACACGTACTTACACATGCTAACATGTACTTACACGTACTTACACGCACTAACTTGCACTTACACATACTTACACGTACTTACACGCACTTACACGCACGTACATGTACTTACATGCACTTATATACACTTACATGCACTTATATGTACTTACTCGCACTTACACGTACTTACACGTACTTACACTCACTTACACGCACTTACACACTTACACCTACTTACATGCACTTACATCCACTTACACACACTTAAACGCACTTACATGTACTTACATGCACATACACACACTTATACGCATTAACACCCACTAACACGCACTTGCACGTACTTATGCATACTTAAACAAACTTACACGCACTTACACGAACTTACATGAACTTACACGCACTTAAACTGAACTTACACGCACTTACACGCACTTAAACTGATCTTACACGCACTTACACGCACTTACACAAACTTGCACACAATTACACGCACTTACATGCACCTACACGCACTTACACACACTTACACGTACTTACATGCACTGACACACACTTACATGTGCTTAAACGGAACTTACACAAACTTACACGCACTTGCACGCACTTACACACATTTATACGAACTTAAACCGCACTTACACGCAGTTACACGTACTTACATGAACATATATTTACTTACACGTACTTACACGTACTTACACGCACTGACACGCACTTACACGTACTTACACACACTTACACACACTTACACATACTTACACGCACTTACACGCAGTTACACATAGTTACATGCACTTACACATACATACACACACTTACACACACTTACACGCACTTATAGGTACTTACACGCATTTACACGCACTTACACGCACTTACACGCACGTACACACACTTACCCACACTTACACAAACTTACAAGCACTTATAGATACTGACACGCACTTACACATACTTACACACACTTATACGCACTTACACGCACTTACAAGAACTTACACGAAGTTACACACACTTTTATGTACTTACACGTACTTACACATACTTACACCGACTTACACGCACTTACACGAACTTACACGCACTTACACACACTTACACGCACTTCTACGCACTTACACACAGTTATATACACTTATACATACTTACACGCACTTCCACGCACTTACACATACTTACACGCACTTACACGTACTTACACGTACCTACACGCACTTATCCACACTTACACGAATGTACACGTACTTACACGCATTGATACGCACTTACACACACTTACACACACTAACACACACTTACATACACTTACACACTCTTACATGCACTTACACGCACTTAAACGTACTTACACGCACGTACACGAAATTATACACACTTACACGAACTTACACCAACTTACACGTACTTAAACTGAACTTACACGCACTTACACGCACTCAAACTGAACTTACACACAGGTACACGTACTTACATGTACTTGCACGCACTTACACGCACTTACACCCACTAACACGAACATACATGCACTTACATGCACTTACGCATAATTACACGCACTTACACGCAATTACACGCACTTACACGCACTTGCACGCACTTACACAAACATACACAAACATACACGTACTTACACGCACTTACTTGCACTTGCAAGCATGAACACCCACTTACACACACTTACACGCACGTACACGCACTTACACGTGCTTATATGTACTTACACGTGCTGACACGTACTTACTTGTACTTACACGTACTTACACGTACTTATACGCACTTACACACACTTACACGCACTTACACGTACTTACACGCACTTACATGCACTTACTCACACTTAAACGCACTTACACGCACTTACATACACTTACACACACTTACACGTACTAACACGCACTAACATACACTTACACATACTTACACACACTTACATGAACTTAGACAAACTTACACGCACTTAAACTGAACTTACACGCACTATCATGTACTTAAACTGAACTTACATGTACTTACACACACTTACACATAGTTGTACACACTTACATGCACTTACATGCACCTACACACACTTACACACACTTACATGCACTTACATGCACTTACACGAACTTACACGAACTTACACACACTTAAACTGAACTTACACGCACTTACACGCACTTCCAAGTACTTACACACATTTACACAAACTTACAAGTACTTACATGCACTTACACACACTTATACGAACTTAAACCGCACTTACACGCACTAACACACACTTACACGTACTTACACACCCTTACACGAACGTATATTTACTTACACGCACTTACATGCACTTACACACACTAGCACACACTTACACGTACTTACACATACTTACACGCACTTACACACACTTACATGCACTTACACTTACTTACACGCACTTACATGCACATACACACACTGACACGTACTTACACGTACTTACGCGTACTTACACGCACTTACCTACACTTACACGTACTTTCACGTACTTACACATACTTACACGCACTTACATGCACTTACATGCACTTACACGTACTTACACGAACGTCCACACACTTACACGCACTTACACACACTTACATACACTTACATGCACTTACACGCACTTACACACACTAACACACACGTGCGCATACTTACACGCACTTACACACACTTTAACTCACTTACACGCACTTACACGCACATACACGTACTTACACGCACTGACATACACTTACACGTACTTACACATACTTACACGTACTTACACACACCTCCATGCACTTAGACGCACTTACATGCACTTATACGCACTTACACACACTTACACGCACTTACACGCACTTATACGATGTAACACGCACTTACACACACTTACACATACTTACACGCACTTATACAAACTTACATGCACTTACACGCACTTAGACACACGTACGTATACTTACAAGCACTTACACGCACTTACACACACTTGTACATACTTGCACGCACTTACACGCACTTGCACACACTTACACCCACATACACATACTTACACGCACTTCTACTCACTTGCACGTACTTACACACACTTTCACGCACTTTCACGCACTTACACGCACTTACATGCACTCACACGCACTTACATGCACTTACATGCACTTATACACACTCACACATACTTACACGCACTTACACGTACTTACACGTACTTACACGCACTTACACCCACTTACACACACTTACTCACACTTATACACAATTTTGCTCACTTTCATGTACCTACACGCACTTACACGCACTTACACGCATTTACACACACTTACACACACTTACACATACTCACACGCACTTACACGTACTTACCCAAACTTACACGAACTTACACACACGTACACATACCTACACGTACTTACACATACTTACACGCACTTACACGCACTTACATGCACTTACACGCACTTACACAAACTTACACGCACTTACACATACTTGCACACACTTACACAAACTTACACCCACTTACACATACTTGCACACACTTACACATACTTACACGCACTTCCACGCACTTATACGCACTTCCACGCAATTACACGCACTTACACGTACTTACACGCACTTACACGCACTTACACTAACTTACACACACTAACACGCAATTACACGCACTTGCACACACTTAGACAAACATACACACACTTACACACACACACACACTTACACGGACTTATACGTACCCACACGTACTTACATGCACTTATACACACTTGCATGCACTAACACACACTTGCACACACTTACACGCACTTACACGCACTTACACATACTTATACGCACTTACACGCACTTACACATACTTATACGCACTTATACGTACTTACACACCCTTACACGCACTTACACGAATGTACACGTACTTACACGTACTTACACGTACTTCCATGCACTTACACGCACTTACACACACTAATACGCACTTACATGTACTTACACGCACTTACACACACTTATACGCACTTACACGCACTTACACAAACTTGCACATACTTACATGCACTTACACACACTTACAGGCACTTACACGCTGTTACATGCACTTACACACACCTACACAAACGTATACTCACTTACACGCACTTACATGCACTTACACAAACTTACACACACTTACTTACACTTGCAAGCACGTATACCCACTTACACATACTTATACGCACTTACACGCACTTACACGTGCTTACATGTACTTAGACGTACTTACACGCACAAACGTGCACTTACACGTACTTACACGTACTTACACCCACTTACACACACTTACACACACTTACATGCACTTACACATACTTATACGCACGTACACGCACTTACACAAACTTACACACACTTACACGCACTTACACATTCTTACACGGACTTACACGCACTTACACGTACTTACATGCACTTACACGCACTCACACGTACTCACACGCACTTACATACACGTACACGCACTTACACGAACATACACGAACTTACACGTACTTAAACTGAACTTTCACGCGCTTACATGCACTTGAACTGAACTTACACGTATTTCCACGCACTTACATGAACTTGTACACACTTACACGCACTTACACACACCTAAACGCACTTACACGCACTTACACACACTTACACGCACTTACACACAATTACACAAACTTACACGAACTTACATGCACTTAAACTGAACTTACACGCACTTACACGCACTTCCACATACGTCCACGCACTTACATGCACTTCTACATACTTACATGCACTTACACCCAATTACACGAACTTAAACCACACTTACACCCACTTACACGCACTTACATGCACTTACACGCACTTATACGCACTTACACGAACTTACATGTACTTACCCATTTACACATACTTACACGTACTGACACGCACTTACACATACTTACACGCACTTACACGTACTTACATACACTGACACGCACTTACACGCACTTACATGCACATACATGCACTTACACAAACTTACAGACACTTACACACACTTACACGCACTTACACGCACTTACACGTACTTACACGCACTTATTTGCAGTTATAAGCACTTGTACCCACTAACATACACTTACACGTACTTACACGTACTTACACGTTCTAACATATACTTACACGTACTTACTTACACTAACTAGTACTTACACATACTTACACGTACTTACACGCACTACACTCACGTACACGTACTTAGATGCACTTATATACACTTACACACACTTACACGAACTTACACGCACTTACATTTCCTTACACGCACTAACATACACTTACATACACTTACACCTATTTATACGCACTTACATGCACTTACATTCACTTACACGCACTTACACGCACTTAAAGGCACTTACAAACACTTACACGCACTAACATCCACTAACACACACTTGCACGTACTTACACGCACTTAAACGAACTTACACGCACTTACACGAATTTACATGAACTTACACGCACATAAAGTGAACTTACACCCACTTACACGCACTTAAACTGATCTTACACGCACTTACACGCACTTACACACACTTACACATACTTACCCACACCGACACACACTTACATGTACTTAAACGGAACTTACACACACTTACACGCACTTCCACGCACTTACATGCACTTACAAACACTTACACGCACTTACATGTACTTACACACACTTATACGAACTTAAACCGCACTTACACGCACTTACACGCACTTACACAAACTTATATTTACTTACACGCACTTACACATACTTACATGCACTGACAAGCACTTACACGTACTTACACACACTTATACACATTTACACATACTTACACACACTTACACACAGTTACACGCACTTATATGCACTTACACGTGCTTACATGCACTTACATGTACTTACACACACTTACTTGCACTTACACGTACTTACATGTACTTACACGTACTTACACGCACTTACACGCACTTACATGTACTTACACAAACTTACACGTACGTATACGCACTTACACGCACTTACAGGCACTTACACGCACTTACACGCACTAATACACACTTACATGCACTTACACACACTTACACGCACTTACACACACTTACATACACTTACATGCACTTACACGCACTTTCACGTACTTATATGCACTTACACACACGTACTCGTACTTACACATACTTACACACACTTACACGTACTTACACGCACTTACACGCATTTACACGCACTTCCATGCACTTACACACACTTACACGTACTTACACGAACTTACACGCACTTACACGTACTTACACATACTTGCACACACTTACACACACTTACACGTACTTTCACGCACTCATACGATGTTACACAAACTTACGCGCACTTACAGGTACTTATACACACTTACATGCACTAACACGCACTTACACATACTTACATGCACTTACACAGACTTACACGCACTTACACACACTTACATGCACTTACACGCACGTATACAAACTTGCAGGCACTTACACGTACTTACACGAACTTACACACACTTACACGCACTTACATGAACTTACACACACTAACACACACTTACTCGTACTTGCACATACTTACACATACTTACACGCACCTACATGCTCCTACACGCTCCTACACACACTTACACCCACTTACACGCACTTAGTCACACTTACACGCACTTACACGCACTTACACGAGCTTACACGTACTTACACGGACTTACACGAACCTACACGCACATACACGTACTCACACACACTTACACACGCTTATACACACTTACACATACTTACACTACATACATGCACTTACACGCACTTACGCGGACTTACATGCACTTACACTCACTTACACGCACTTACACGTACTTACACGCAATTACACAAACTTACACGCACCTACACGCATTGACACACACTTACACACACTTTCACGTACTTAAATGTACTTACACATGCTTACACGAACTTACACATACTTATACGCATTTACACACACTTGCACGCACTTATACACACTTACACACACTTACATGCATTTACACGCACTTACACGCACTTACACGTACTTACACACACTTACTTGCATTTGCAAGCACTTACACCCATTTACACACACTTATACGTACTTACACACACTTACTTACTCTTACATGTACTTACACGTAATTACACATACTTATACGTACTTACACGCACTTACACACACTTACACACACTTACACGCATTTACACGCACTTACACGCACTTACATGCACTTATACACACTTACACGTACTTACACACACTTACATCCACTTACACACACTTACACACACTATCACGTACTAAAACACACTTACACATACTTAAACGCAGTTAAATGCACTTACACGTACTTACACAAACTTACACGAACTTACACACACTTCAACGGAACTTATACGCACTTACATGCCCTTAAAATGAACTTATACGCACTTATACGTACTTACATGCACTTGACGCACTTACACACCCTTACACGCACCTACACGCAATTACACGTACTTACACGCACTTACACACACTTATACATACTTACACATACGTACACGCAATTACACGCGCATACACACACTTAGACAAACGTACACATACTTATACACACTTACGCAAACGTATATGCACTTACACGCACTTACATGCACTTACACACACTTACACACATTTATACGCACTTTCACGCACTTATACGCACTTATACGCACTTACACGTACTTAAATGCTATTCAAAATACTCACATACACTTACACGCACTTACACGAACACACACACACACACTTACACAGACTTACACACACTTACATGTACATACACGTACTTACATGCTATTCAAAATACTTACACACACTTACACGCACTTACAGGTACTTACACACATTTACCAGAACTTTCACGCACTTACACACACTTACCCGCACTTACACAAACTTACACGCACTTACATGTACTGACACACACTTACACGCACTTACACACACTCACACGCACTTACAGACACTTACACGAACTTACATGCACTTACACAAACTTACATGCACTTACACGTACTTACACGTACTTACACGGACTTACACGTACTTACACGAACTTACACACACTTACACACACTTACACCCACTTACACGCACTTACACGTACTAATACGCACTTATACGCACTTACACACACTTCCACGCACTTACACGCACTTACACGTACTTACACGCACTTACATGTACCTACACGTACTTACCCACACTTACACAAACATACACGTACTTACACGCATTGACACACACTTACACGTATTTACACACACTAACACACACTTACACGCACTTACACACACTTACATGCACTTACACGCACTTACAAGTACTTAAATACACGTACACAAAATTACACGCACTTACACGAACTTTCACCAACCTACACACACTTAAACTGAACTTACACGCACTTACACGCATTTAAACTGAACGTATACATACTTACATGCACTTACACGCACTTACGGGCACTTACACACACTTACACGCGCTAATACGCACTTACATGCACTTACACACACTTACATGCACTTGCACATACTTACACACACTTACATGCACTTACACGCACTTTCACGTACTTATACGCACTTACACACACGTACTCACACTTACACATACTTACACACACTTACACGTACTTACACGTACTTACACACACTTACACGCACTTCCATGCACTTACACACACTTAGACGTACTTACACGCACTTACACGCACTTACACGTACTTACACATAATTTCACACACTTACACACACTTACACGTACTTTCACGCACTTATACGATGTTACACAAACTTACGCGCACTTACAGGTACTTATACACACTTACATGCACTAACACGCACTTACACATACTTACATGCACTTACACAAACTTACACGCACTTACACACACTTACATGCACTTACACGCACGTACACAAACTTGCACGCACTTACACGTACTTACACAAACTTACACACACTTACACGCACTTACATGAACTTACACATACTAACACGCACTTACTCGCACTTGCACATACTTACACGTACTTACACGCACCTACACGCTCCTACACGCTCCTACACACACTTACACCCACTTACACGCACTTAGTCACACTCACACGCACTTACACGCACTTATACGAGCTTACACGTACTTACACGGACTTACACGAACCTACACGTACTTACACGTACTCACACACACTTACACACGCTTCTACACACTTACACATACTTACACTACATACACGCACTTACACGCACTTACACGCACTTACACACACTTACACGGACTTACACGCACTTACACGTACTTACACGCAATTACACAAACTTACACACACCTACACGCATTGACACACACTTATACACACTTTCACGCACTTAAATGTACTTACACATACTTACACAAACTTACATGTACTTATATGCATTTACACACTCTTGCACGCACTTATAAACACTTACACACACTTACACGCACTTACACGCACTTACACGCACTTACACGTACTTACACGTACTTGCTTGCATTTGCAAGCACTTACACCCATTTACACACACTTACATGTACTTACACGCACTTACTTACTCTTACATGTACTTACACGTAATTACACATACTTATACGTACTTACACGCACTTACACACACTTACACACACTAACACGCACCTACACGCACTTACACGCACTTACATGCACTTATACACACTTACACGTACTTACACACACTCATATCCACTTACACACACTTACACACACTATCACGTACTAAAACACACTTACACGTACTTACACACAGTTAAACGCACTTACACATACTTACACAAACTTACATGAACTTATACACACTTAAACGGAACGTATACACACTTACATGCACTTAAAATGGACTTACACGCACTTGTACGTACTTACATGCACTTGACGCACTTACACGCCCTTACACGCACCTACACGCAATTACACGTACTTACACGCACTTACACACACTTATACATACTTGCACGTATGTACACGCAACTACACGCACATACACACACTTAGACAAACGTACACATACTTACACATACTTACGCAAACGTATACGCACTTACACGCACTTACATGCACTTACACACACTTACACACATTTATACACACTTTCACGCACTTATATGCACTTATACGCACTTACACGTACTAACATGTTCTTCAAAATACTTACATACACTTACACGCACTTACACAAACTTACACACACTTACACACACTTACACACACTTACATGTACATACACGCACTTACACACACTTACACGCACTTATAGGCACTTACACGCATTTACAAGAACTTACACGCACTTACACACACTTACCCGCACTTACACAAACTTACACGCACTTACATGTACTGACACGCACTTACACGCACTTACACGCACTTATAGACACTTACACGAACTTACATGCACTTACAAAAACTTACATGCACTTACACACACTTACACGTACTTACACGGACTTACACGCACTTACACGAACTTACACACACTTACACACACTTACACCCACTTACACACACTTACACGTACTAATACGCACTTATACGCACTTACATACACTTCCACGTACTTACACGCACTTACACGTACTTACACGCACTTACACGTACCTACGCGTACTTACCCACACTTACACAAACATACACGTACTTACACGCATTGACACACACTTACACGTATTTACACACACTAACACACACTTACACGCACTTACACACACTTACATGCACTTACACGCACTTACAAGTACTTAAATGCACGTACACGAAATTACACGCACTTACACGAACTTTCACCAACTTACACACACTTAAACTGAACTTACACGCACTTCCACGCATTTAAACTGAACTTACACGTACTTACATGCACTTACACGCACTTGCACACACTTACATGAACTTACACGTACTAACACAAACTTACACGCACTTACACATACTTACACACACTTACACACACTTACACACACTTACACGCACTTACACACACTCTCACGCACTTGCACACACTCACACACACTTGTACATACTTACATGCACAAACACGCACTAACACACACTTACACACACTTACACACACTTACACGAACTTACACGCACTTAAACTGAACTTACACGCACTTACACACACTTACACGTAGTTGCATGCACTTACATGCACTAACACACACCTACACACACTTACACGCACTTACACGCACTTACATGCACTTACACACACTTACATATACATACACACACTTACACACCTACACGCACTTACAGGCACTTACACAAACATACACAAACTTTCACGCATTTAAACAGAACTTACACGCACTTACACGTACTTCCACGTACTTACACGCACTTACACGCACTTACAAGTACTTACATGCACTTACACACACTTACATGAAATTAAACCAAACTTACACGCACTAACACGCAATTAAACGCACTTACACGCACTTACACGAACTTACATATAGTTACATGCACTTACATGCACTTACACGCACTAACACGCACTGACACACACTTACATGTACTTACACGTACTTACACACACTTACACATACTTACACCCACTTACATGCACTTACAGACACATACACACACTTACACGAACGTACACACACTTACACGCACTTCTGCGAACGTATACACACTCACACGCACTTACATGCACTTACACACACTTGCATGCACTTATACGCACTTACACGCACTTCCATGTACTTCTAAACACTTACATGTACTTATACCTACTTACACAAACATACACACACTTACATATACTTATATGCACTTACACGTACATACACCTACTTACACACACTTACACGCACTTATAGGCACTTACACGCATTTACACGCACTTACACGCACTTACACGCACTTACACGCACTTACCCGCACTTACACGAACTTACACACACTTATATATACTGACACCTACTTACACGCACTTACACATACTTACACACACTTACACACACTTACACGAACTTACACGCACTTATCCATAATTTCATGCACTTACACGCACTTACACATACTTACACGGACTTACACGCACTTACACAAAATTACACGTACTTACACACTCTTACACGCATTTATACACACTTACACACACTTATATGCACTTATACGCACTTACACGCACTGCCACACACTTACACGCACCTACACGCACTTACCCACACTTACATAAACGTGCACGCACTTACACGCATTGATACGCACTTACACGCACTTACACACACTAACACACACTTACACGCACGTACACATACTTACATGCACTTACACGCACTTACACATAATTACACGCACTTATACGAACTTACACCAACTTACACGTACTTAAACTGAACTTACACAAACGTACACGCACTTGCACATACTTGCACAGACTTACATGCACTTACACACACTTACACAAACTTACACGCACTTACACGCACTTAAACATACTTACATGCACTTACATGCACTTACACGCACTTACACGCACTTACACGTACTTACACGAACTTCACGCATATACACATACTTACACGCACTTACTTGCACTTGCAAGCACGTACACCCACTTACACACACTTACACGCACGTACACGCACTTACACGTGCTTATATGTACTTACACACACTTACACGTACTTACACGCACTTACATACAATTACACACACGTACACACACTTACACGCACTTACACGCACTTACACACACTTACACGTACTAACACGCACTAACACACACTTACACGTAGTTGCACACACTTACATGCACTTACATGAACCTACACTCACTTACACGCACTTACACGCATTTACACGCATTTACACACACTTATATCCACTTACACGAACTTACACGAACTTACACGCACTTAAACTGAACTTACACGCACTTACACACACTTACACGAACTTAAACCGCACTTACACCCACTTACAAGTACTTACATGCACTTACATGCACTTACACGAACTTAGACCACACTTACACACACTAACACACACTTACACGCACTTACACACACTTACACAAACTTACATTTCCTTACACGCACTTACATGCACTTACACACACTAACACGCACTGACACGCACTTACACGCACATACATACACTGACACGTACTTACATGTACTTATACGTACTTATTCGTACTTACTTACACTTACATGTACTCTCACATACTTACACGTACTTACACGCACTTACATGCACTTACATGCACTTACACATACTTACACAAACTTCCACACACTTACACGCACTTACATACACTTACACACACTTACATGCATTTACACGTACTTACACGCACTGACACACACTTGCACATACTTATACGTACTTACACGTACTTACACGAACTTTCACGCACTTACACGCACTTACACGCACGTACACATACTTACACACACTTACACACACTTACACACACTCACATGTACTTACACACACTTACACACACCTCCATGCACTTACACGCACTTACACACACTTACACGTACTTACACGTACTTACACACACTTATATGCACTTACACACACTTGCATGCACTTACACGCACTTCTACGATGTAACACGCACTTACACGCACTTAGATGCACTAACACGTACTTACATATACTTACACACACTTTCACCAAATTACAAGCACTTACACGCACTTACATGTACTTACACACACTTACAAGCACTTACACGCACTTACACGCACTTTCACATACTTAAACGCACTTACACGCACTTACACACACTTACATGCACTTTCACGTACTTACACGCACTTCCACGCACTTACACGTACTTACACGCACTTTCACGTACTTTCATGCACTTACACGCATTTACACACACTTACATGCACTTACATGCACTCATACACACTCACACGCACTTACACGTACTTACACACACTTACACGTACTTACACGCACTTACACCCACATACACGTACTTACTCACACTTACACGCACTTTTACGCACTTTCACGCACCTACACGCACTTTCATGCACTTACACGCACGTACACACACTTACACGCACCTACACATGCTTACATGCACTTACGCACACTTACACGTACTCACACGCACATACACATACTTTCAGGAACTTACACGAACTTACACGTACGGACACGCACCTACACGTACTTACACGTACATACACGCACTTACACGCACTTATACGCACTTACATGCACTTACACACACTTACACAAACTTTCACGTACTTATACGTACTTACACAAACTTACACGAACTTACACGCACTTACACACACATACTTGCACATACTTACACGTACTTACACGCACTTTCACACACTTATACGCACTTCTACACAATTACACACACTTACACGCACTTACACGCACTTACACGCACTTACACAAACTTACACACACTTACACACAATTACACACACTTACACACACTTAGACAAACGTACACACACTTACACGTACTTACTTACACTTGCACGCACTTACACGCACTTACACAGAATTATACACACTTACACGGACTTACATGCACTTATACGCACTTTTACGCACTTCCATGCACTTACATGCACTTACACGCTCTTACACAAACTTTCACGCACTTACATGCACTTACACGTACTTACAAACACTTACATGCACATACACGCACTTACACGCACTTACCCACACTTACACATACTTACACCCACTTACACGCAATTATATGCACTTACACGCACTCACACGCACTTACACGAACTTACACGTACATACATGCACTTACACGCACTTACACAGACTTACACGCACTTACACGCACTTACACGCACTGACAAGCACTTACACATACTTACACGCACTTGTACACAGTTACATGCACTTACACACACTTACATGGACTTAGACATACTTCTACACACTTACACGTACTTACACGCACTTACACGCACTTACACGCCATTATACACACTTACACACACTTACACGCACTTACACTGTTGGCTCTAGTGGGTGTGGAGGCACCCTCAAGGATGCCTAGCTCTCACTGGATCACGCTACCAAGGTTTGGGGTAGCCAAGGGACACCAATGGTGAAGAGTGTGGAGCACAAGGATCACGGATGTGAGGGGGCAGAACACGTCGCATTCAGTAGAACTGAATCGAAACACAATTTTGTTACTTAGCATAGTGAGATTACATCAGATACTTATAGCCTGTGATCTAAGCCTTCCAACGCATCCAAGCACGCCCAAAATGGAGCAGTAGAGCCCCTGCTACGGCCGTCGAAGTAACCCTTGGTGGAGCCGCCCACCTGGTCTTGCACTCTAGGCAACGGGAGGCGCTTCGACGATGACCCATCGAAACGCCTTTCCTCGCCCAGAAGTCAAGGAGAAGTTCATCCTGGTCAAGGAGGTCCTTATGGTCACCTCATTCATGCCCCGGGTGCATTTGGAGGCCATTAGGAATGAACTCGGATCCCTGGTGGTGGAATATCCCGCCACCAATGGCGGGTACCAGATTCCACCCACCCAATACCCGTTTTT